>SMJT01000143.1:12215-380897 GCA_004349715.1 Crucihimalaya himalaica
AAGTAATGTTTAAAACTTTAAAATAAATATGCTATGGTATATACAATGATGGTTGAAGTGTTACCTCTATGGTTGGGTGAAGTACGAGGTGATAGAGTCCTCCATGCTTTCCATGGTGTAACCTGGCTCGAGTGCTAGACTCGAGTATGCTGACTCGAGTGCAGAGATCGAGTAGGCTGGCTCGATTGTGTGTTCGAGTCTGAAGCTCGAGCTTGCACCTTCTCTTTTTGCTCTGCGTTTTCTCTGTTTAGGCTCATAGGATGATGCTCTTGGAGGTTCAATAACGTTGCTTTGCCTTGGTTGTGTACTAACCGATCTGCTTCTCAAAATGACTGGTTCTTGACTTGATTGGTTCGAAGGAGAACCTTTCTTCTTTTTCTTTAATTTCTTGATTTGTCCCTTCATTTCCTTCACAGTATTGGTTAGATCATTAACTGAGTTCTTAAGCGCCTTGATCGTTTTATCCTGGAACTTGTTCCATTTTTGGAGCACTCCGATTTGCTTATGAGCTCCCTTTAAATCTTGGCTTTGTGTTGATGCAAAGGCGTTTTCAAAACCGAAGTCCTCTTGTTCCTCGTCTTCTGAGTTTTGCTGAGCTTCCTGAGGGGTATTTGCTGAGGGGTCATAGAGGATCTCTGTTGGTGGCCAGAAGTCTATGTTGGTTCCTCTGCTGATTGTTGTAAATTCCGTACATGGAAGAACGATGTTGGAGTCACTAACTTTCAGGTGAAAGAACTTGTATAGATAAAGTTTGTTCACCATTTCCTTTTCGAGAAATCGAATTCTTCGCAGGTTTGGTATGTCAATCCATCTAGGTTTGTCTGGATGTGACACCAAGTTTACGTTGCATGCAACTAAGATCGGGGTAACAATTCCTCCAATTGAAATTTCCCCTTTCGTTCCCATCCGATGCATCCTTAATGCCCATTCTTTGTAATACAGCAGCTGGTTCAACAAGACAAGTGTGAGACCTGTATCCGTATGATCGCCTGTGATAGGTCGTCCACATCTTGTGGAATCCAGAATTCCTTTAAGCGCCATGTCCATTATTTGCATTTCTCCCTGGTTGATTGTTCCAGTTACTTGTCTAGCAAAGAGTGTGCTAGCAATGCTCTTGTGGAAATATCTCACCACGGGGCTTCTGATTTGTNAAGCTTCTGAATAAAACTCGGGCTTGTCACACGTTCTGGTCACGGGCATCGACCGATGCCATAAGTGGTATCGATCGATGCTTGGTCTTTTGGTCGTGGGACTCCCAAACTGAAGGTGTCGATCGATGCTTCTTAGTGTCGATCGATGCTGAGCTTGTTCTCGAACGGTTTCAACTCCAGATTGCCTCAAAAGCTTCTCAAATCCTCCAATTAGCTCCATAGCGCCTATAACTTGAAAAGAACCTGAAAGACTCTAAAACTAGAGAGAAGACTCAACAAAAAGGACTTATATCATGGCTAAAAACAGGTAAAAACCATGATATATCACTTGCTCAACCTCCATCGGTTCTGGTTGCTGCTCAACCGGTCCTCTTAACTCTGAGAAATGCCTGGCCATGGCTTTAGCGGTTGATCGACGAGTTGTTTTCTTTGTGAACTCTTGGTTAATCATTCTGAAGTCTCGTAAGAGATTAAAATCACAACCAAAAGTTAGAAATCTTTTCTAGCTATGTTTCACAACTCATGAACCAATGGTTCTGAGGACTTACGTCTCAGAGTGAAATTAAGCTAGAAAAGTCTAAATGATGGAAATGAGGTGTGAGAGAAAAGTGAGGGGGTTCACTCTCTTTTATAGGTGAAATGGCAAGCTAGTGGACAAGGAGGAGCGTGTTGGATTTTAAATTTTGAATTTGGGCGCTCCTTTGGCTTTACTCGAGCATGTGACTCGAGTGGGCCACTCGAGTCTGACTTTTTGTTGACTTGTCTCCTTGTCCCTTGACTCGAGCATGTGACTCGAGTGGGCCACTCGAGTCTGACCTTTTCCGACTAGTTGACCATCAAATCGTGGCTCCTTAAGACCTGAGTAGCCAACACTTAGAAAAACAAATTAAAAACACCAAAAATCTAAAGAAATATTTACAGGGATAGGCATGGGACTTCCTCCCAAGTGAGCTTGTTTAAAGTCTCTAAGCTTGACTTTCATTCTGTTTTAGGCATGGGGTGGTTCGTACAGAGGAATCGAGGTCTCCTCTGGTATGATCTGATCAGCTTTGTAGCTTTTAACCCGCTGGCCATTAACCGTGAATTTTGAGCCGTTATTACTGACCAATGTAATAGCTCCAAATGGCAATACTTCTTTGATGATGAATGGTCCAGACCATCTTGACTTGAGTTTTCCCGGAAAGAGCTTAAGTCTTGAGTTGAACAGAAGGACTTGATCTCCAGTTTTGAATTCTTTGATCTTAATTTTTTTATCATGGAAGGCCCTCGTTCTTTCCTTGTATATCTTGGAACTTTCATATGATTCAAGTCTAATCTCTTCATGCTCGTGCAAATCAAATTCTCTCGTTTCCTGAGCGGTTTTGATGTCCAGGTTCAGAAGTTTTGTTGCCCAAATTGCCTTGTCCTCAATCTCTACCGGTAGATGGCATGCCTTACCATAGAGAAGCTGAAATGGTGTTCTCCCAATGGGGGTTTTAAAGGCGGTTCTGTATGCCCATAAAGCATCATCAAGCTTAGCTGCCCAGTCTCTCTTTGATATCCCTACGACTTTTGCAAGGATGGCTTTGATTTGTTTGTTTGAGACTTCTACCTGCCCACTAGTCTGGGGGTGATAGGCTGTTGCTACCTTGTGCTTCACGCCATATTTCTTCAAGAGATTTTCAAACAGCTTGTTTATGAAGTGAGAGCCTCCATCGCTTATGACAGCTCTAGGGACTCCGAATCTGGGGAAAATG
This sequence comes from Crucihimalaya himalaica, assembly GCA_004349715.1. NCBI lineage: Eukaryota > Viridiplantae > Streptophyta > Magnoliopsida > Brassicales > Brassicaceae > Crucihimalaya > Crucihimalaya himalaica. The sequence continues at coordinate 15,103 of SMJT01000143.1, forward strand.
ATGGTTTTAAACATCTTGATCACTACTTTAGCATCATTCGTTGGGCTTGCAACTGCTTCCACCCACTTGGAAACATAATCCACAGCTACCAAGATGTAGCTGTTCCCATAAGATGATGGGTTGAAAGGACCCATGAAATCTATTCCCCAAACATCGAACACTTCCACCTCCAGAATAGGGTTCTGAGGCATCTCATTCCTTCTACTGATGTTTCCCATCCTTTGACATGCGTCACATTTGGAAATGAAGTCTTGGGCGTCTTTGAACATAGTAGGCCACCATAGACCAGCTTGGAGTATTTTCTGAACCGTTTTGAAGGTTGCAAAGTGTCCTCCATATGTAGAACCGTGGCAGTGTAGCAGAATTCCTTGTACCTCCTCTTCAGCTATGCATCGCCTAAACAAACCATCTGATCCTTTCTTGTAGAGGTAAGGTTCATCCCAGTAGTAGTGATTTAGATCTCTAAAGAACTTCTTCTTTTGATATGCATCCAAGCATTCAGGAATTTTCCCACAAACTTGGTAATTTACCAGATCTGCATACCAAGGCAAGTTCTCCTCTCTTAGTGCACTTGCTTCATAATATCCAGCTGTGGTCGCCATTAGCTGTTCTTCTGGCATAGAGTCATTAATAGGAATTTCATCTTCTATCCTCAGTCTTGACAAATGATCAGCCACTCCATTTTCGATTCCTTTCTTGTCCACAATCTCCATATCAAATTCCTGGAGCAGAAGTATCCATCTTAACAGCCTTGGTTTAGTTTCCTTCTTTGCATAGATGTGCCTCAAAGCTGCATTATCTGTGTAGACAATCACCTTGGAACCAACTAGATAGCTTCTGAATTTTTCAAAAGCGAAAACCACTGCAAGCAGCTCCTTCTCTGTTGTTGCATATCTCCCTTGGGCTTCATTCATCGTTCTACTAGCATAGTAGATAACGTGTAGCTTTTTATCTATTTTCTGTCCTAGAACAGCTCCAACAGCATAATCTGAAGCATCACACATTATCTCAAAGGGATAATGCCAATTAGGAGCTTGGACGATCGAGGCAGAGATCAAAGCTTCCTTGATCTTCTGGAAAGCTTCTAGACACTCCGAATCAAAGATGAACTCGGTGTCTTTGCAAAGTAGCCTGGTCAGTGATCTGGCTATTTTGGAGAAATCCTTGATGAATCTCCTATAGAATCCAGCATGCCCAAGGAAACTTCTGATGTCTTTGACATTCCTTGGTGGTTGTAGTTGCATCATTACCTCAATCTTTGCTTTATCAACCTCTATCCCTTTTTCAGAAATCTTGTGCCCCAAAACGATCCCTTCTCTAACCATGAAGTGACATTTTTCCCAATTCAGGACCAGATTCGTCTCCTCACACCTAGAGAGTACCTTGCACAAGTTCAACAAACATGAAGAGAAAGAGGAACCATACACGGAGAAATCATCCATGAATACTTCCACCATCTCCTCAATTAAATCTGAAAATATAGAAGTCATGCATCTCTGAAAAGTGGCAGGTGCATTGCAAAGACCAAAAGGCATTCTTTTATAAGCAAATGTTCCATATGGGCAAGTGAAGGTTGTCTTTTCCTGATCATTTGGATGTATAGGGATTTGAAAGAAACCACTATATCCATCAAGAAAACAATAATATGGATGGTTTGCTAATCTTTCTAGCATTTGATCAATGAAGGGTAATGGAAAGTGATCTTTTCTAGATGCAGCATTCAATTTTCGGTAATCTATACACATCCTATGACCGGTGATTGTTATTGTTGGGATAAGCTCTTCCTTATCATTTTTATGACAGTGATACCACCTTTCTTAGGAACACAATACACAGGTGTTATCCAAGTGCTATCAGATATAGGGTAAATAACTCCAGCATCTAACAACTTAAGCACTTCTTTTTTTACAACTTCTTTCAAGTTTGGATTTAATCTTCGCTGATGTTCAATACTAACATATGATTCATTTTCAAGATGAATTCTATGAGTACATAAGCTAGGTGCAATTCCTTTTATGTCAGCAAGAGAATATCCGATAGCTTTTCTAAATATTTTTAATTCAGTCAATAGCAAATGCAGTTCATCTTTGGTAAGTTCATCATTTACTATGACTGGATAAGTAGAATTGGGGCCTAGAAAAGCGTACCGTAATCCTTTTGGAAGTTGTTTTAGCTCAACTTTAGGTGCCTTGAGTTCAGACCAGTCGTCTGGTGCATAGGACCGTGACTCGATCTCAGGCTCGAGCGAGGTGGTCGAGTCTGTATATTCCGCTTGATCAGAGGCTTGACTCGAGCAGGGGCTCGAGTGTAGTGATCGAGTTTGATTTGAACCTTCCCCAATTGCTGCTAAAACTTCTAGTTCGGACCCGTTGAGTTCTTCAAAGATTTCAGATCCCATTACTGCTTTGTTTGAGACTAAAATCCTCTCATAACACTTGGTTTCGTTATGGAGATATCCGGCTTCACTATTCTTGGTTAAAGCAATCTGAAGGTGATCTTCTATACCTAACTCTTCTAGTAGCTCATCTACGAGCTGATCCATTTCTTCGATCCAAAAGAGTTGTCCTTCTATTGTTGGTTTCTTCATAGCGTCTTTGATGTCGAACTTCATCATGAAGTCTTTTCCCAAGTTAAGGTGGATTTTTCCTTTCCTGACATCTATGACTGCTCCAGCGGTAGCCATGATGGGTCTTCCCAAAATCAAAGGGTCCTTCGGTTCTTCGTCCATTTCCAACACCACGAAGTCTGTTGGTACTTCCACATTCCCTATTCTGATAGGCAAATCCTCTAATAGACCATGAGGTAATCTAATAGACCTATCAGCCAAGACTAAGGAAATGTTGCAATGCTTGTACTTACTGAATCCTAGTCTCTTTGCAACAGAAAGCGGCATTAGGCTCACCGATGCTCCAAGATCGCACAGGCAATTCTTGAAGGCTAACGGTCCTAGTGAACAAGGTAGAGTGAAAGAACCAGGGTCGCCTAGCTTTTCTTGGACAACCTTCTTCTGTATGATGGCGCTGCATTCATGGCTTATTACCACCATTCCTTGAACTTCTTTAGTTCTTTCCTTCACTGCGTCTTTTAGGAACTTCTGATATGGAGGTATCAGCATAAAAGCATCTAGAATGGGCATTTTAAGCTCAATTTCTGACAACTGTTTATCTAAAAGAGTTTTGTATTTTGCCACCAACTCCTTCTTGAATCTTCCTGGGAATGGAAGTTGAGGCTTGTATGGAGGTGGAATAAAGCGTTCTTCTTTTTCCTTCGAAGGAGTTGTGTTTTGGACATCCTGGATCTTGGCTTGATCGTTGGCTCGGTTGCCTACTCGAGCTTGCTGGACGAGTCTGTCATCCAGGGTGTTTAGTTCTACTTGAACTTCATTCGGAGTGAAATCCTCCCCCTCCTGATCATTACTGTCCTCAGGTAATGCATTGCTGCCGTCTCTTAATGGTACTTGTCTTCCACTTCGGAGTGAAATGGCATGAACATTGGCAAATTCCTTGGGGTTTTGAATTGATTTTCCTGGTAGTTGTCCCTGAGGTTGATGAGTAGATGTAGATGCTCCTGTATTTTCCATGTATTTAAGCTTTGCATTCATTGTCTCAATCTTGTTGTTGAGGTCACCATACGTGCAATCCATCTTGTTGTTCATTTCTGCAAGTTTTTTAGCCACATCCATTGCACTTGATGCTTGTCCTTGTATAAGTTGTTGAAGCATTTTCTTCATGTCAAAATCTGGTGCTTTATGAATCGGTGCTAGAGGAGGTGGAAATCCTGGTGGTGCGCCTTTTGCTGGTTGTGGTTGATAACTTCTTGGAAATTGAGGCTTATGAGCATAACCTTGATTTTGGTTGTACGGAACAAACTGTTTGTTCTGAATTTGTTGTTGCTGTGGAGGGTAGGTTTGATCTTGTGGGTTTGCCACATTTGTACTTCTGTAAGACAAGTTTGGATTTGGCTTGTAGTTGTTTAAGCCTTTGTTTTAGCCACCTTGGTTCTGGATGTAGTTAACATCTTGAAACTGATTTTCTTCTTCATCATGTGCAGGAGGTTGTTCATCTTCACAAACCATATGAATCTGCTTTTGATGTACTAAAAGGAGTTTATCCATCTTCTCATTCGATGCTTTAATCTCCTTTCTATGTTTCTCGTCAGAGTCAGAATTCCCCCTGCTGTTCCTGTCATATTCCTCGTTGTAATTCCCATATGACCGAGCCAGGTTCTCAACAAGTTTCCAACCTTCATCAACATCTTTGTTGAGGAAAATTCCATTGCTGGTTGTGTCCAAGAGCATCCTTATTCTGCGGAGTACTCCACGGTAGAGAGTGCTGAGGAGAGATTCTTTGCTGATTCCGTGATGAGGACACTGAGATTGGTATCCCGTGAATCTCTTCCAGGCTTCACAGAAGCTTTCATTGTTCTTCTGAGCAAACCCGGATATCTCATTCCGTAGTCGTGCTGTCCTAGAGTTTGAGAAGAACTTGGTAAGTATTACTTTTTTGCAGTCATCCCAGGACGTGATGGAACCTTGAGGAAGATTCTTCTCCCACTGATGTGCTTTGTCTCCTAAAGAGAAAGGAAACAGTCTGAGCTTGAAGCTATCTTCATTAACTCCATTTATTTTTGTGAGGCTATAGAGCCTGTCAAACTCGTCAAGGTGGTCTAGCTGGTCTTCCATTGGTAGTCCATGAAATTTGTTGCTCTGAACCATATTGATCAGACCACTCTTTATCTCGTAGTTGTTGTTTTGGATAGGCGGAGGTACAATCCCATGCCTCTGAGTATGAGTATTGGGAGCATCTCCTGCGCTTATGTATTGGGGTATCCTCTAGGGAAGTAGTTGGTCTGCTGGTAATTCCATTCTCACCGGATCTTGTTGATCAACTTTGCTATTGGTTCGTTGCTCTCTTAGTTCGCAAGGCAATCTGTTGATGTTGTCGATGTAACGGATGAGATTCTGATCGCCTTTCGATCTGGTGTGCATACAAGTGAAAAGAACCTGACTCGAGTTATTTACTCGTGTGACAAACTCAAGTCAGACAGTCGAGTGAGCTTGGCTCGAGTGGTGTACTCGAGGTAGTGATCGAGCAAGACTCAAGTGTTTTGTTTCCTGAAATGCACAATAACCAGTATTGGATAAACGAGTTAGTTATCGTAGTACAAAGGGTATAGGACTTAATCTTGCTAGTTCTGAAATCAAAAATGTAACAAACAAACACCCAATCGGCAACGGCGCCAAATTGATACTCGCCTTTTCTGTCAGTTTGATTCACAACTCAGGAACCAATGGTTCTGAGGACTTTAAGTCTCAGAGTGAATATAAGCTGATAAACGTCTTTTCTAGCTTTTCTATGATTCACAACTCATGAACCAATGGTTCTGAGGACTTAAGTCTCAGAGTGAATACAAGCTAGAAAAGCGTTTAGTAGAAAAGCTGATTGCACAGGGTATCAATTCCTAATGCACATTCATTGTAGTACATAGGTATCAATCCAAATGGGTGTGATGCTATCAATCAAGATGTGATCAGAGTGAACAAGTTAAGCCAGATAATAAAAAAGTTTATCTATTTAACCTAAGTAAACAAGAGTCAAATGACTTTAATTAAAGCTTACTGAATAAGTATAAGGTAGAGCACAGAAGTAAGAAGTTAATAACAATGAAAGTTTAGATGATAAAGGGATCTTAAGGATGAGAGTAACTGATTAGTGAGGCTTCTATCTCTACCTGGGGTACTTAATAAACTCATACAAAGCTAATCCTTAGACAATAAACATCAAAACCTAGCAAATCCACTTTCATGGCAGAAGCTATCAATACCAAGTAACTTCCAAACCTAATTCTCATTAGTGAAATATAACTTAGCAGGCAATAAGATTCAGTTTATTAAAGCCAATAAACACTCTAGACAACCAATCTCTTAGGCTAGATATGTAAATTTCTAGAATCAGTTGATCAAATATTTCCAGACATCTTTTGGATGTGGAAGTATTTGGGTTCTAATTCCAAATGATCAAGGAGAAACTAGCATTAAGAACATTAAGAACACTAATTGCATAGAACTGAATTACAAAGGAAGGAAGTGTTTGGTACAGAGAAGACTTAGAGGTAGAGGAAATCGAGATATCTAAGCTAATGACCCAAGGGGTCTATTTATAGTGTTTGTGATTAAACCTAATACACAAAAAGACAAGAATATAAGTTGGTTTAGCTCAGCTCGAGCTCTTGGTCGAGTGCCTTGGTTGAGTCAGAGGTTGAGTCTCATTTTAGGTCAGTTTGGTCTAGCTCGAGCTCTTGGTCGAGTGCCTTGGTCGAGTCAGTGGTCGAGTCCTTGGTTTTGTGATTTAAAGCTTGGCTCGACTTGTATGCTTGAGTATTGTACTCGAGTCAGTCATTTTGTGTTCGTCTCGACTAGGGTGCTCTGGATGATGATCAAGAGCTTGGCTTGTCTAGGGTGCTCCAGTGGCAGACTTGAGTCAGTCGTTTGGTGCTCCATCATTATGTTCCTCTCGTCCAATCTTCTTGTTTAGCTCCAGAAATCATGCCAGCTCCTTCCTTACCTTTAAGAAGCCCTAAAACACCTGATAGCACTCCAAATGCAAGAATGTATGCAATCCTAATGCAAAACTCTCTATGTATACGAAGATAACATTCTGGGACTCTAAATGCTTTGTACATGAAGCAAACTATGCAAAAACCAATGTTAAATGTATGCTAAGAATAGTTAAAATATAGAGATATCAGTGCCCAATCCTTCCGTGTAGAGCCAACTGTCTTCTCCAAAATCTCCTTGATTTGTCTGTTGGAGACCTCTACTTGTCCACTGGTCTGAGGGTGATATGGTGTGGCAACGCGGTGATGTACACCGTACTTCCTTAGCAGCTTTTCGAAGACCTTGTTGATGAAGTGAGTGCCACCATCACTTATAACAAGTCTAGGTACTCCAAATCGAGGGAAGATAATGGTCTTGAGCAGTTTTGGGACCACGGCAAAATCGTTGGTAGGACTAGCAATTCCTTCGACCCACTTTGAGACGTAATCGACGGCGACCAATATGTATATGTTCTGTCACGATGGAGGGAATGGTCCCATAAAATCAATGCCCCAGCAGTCAAAGACTTCGACTTCAAGTATGAAGTTTTGTGGCATTTCGTGTCGTTTGCTGATCTTCCCTCTTCTCTGATAGACATCACAATGTGAGATATAGGCGTGAGTATCCTTAAACAGCGTAGGCCACCAGAAACCAGCTTGCATGATCTTAGAAACAGTTTTGAATGTGGCGAAATGCCCTGCATACTCGGATCCATGGCAATGATACAGAATGTCTGGCACCTCAATTTCAGCTATACACCTTCTGTAAATCCCATCAGAACAGTGCTTATACAGATACGGTTCATCCCAAAAGTAACGTTTGACATCTCTCATGAACTTCTTCTTGACATACTTCTTGAGATGCTTTGGTTCGTAGTCAGCAGCAAGGTAACTAGCTATGTCGGCATACCAAGGTTCAACAGGAGTAGTGACAGCCAAAGATTCTTCAGTTTCAGACTGATCTACAGAAGAATCAGTAGTGGAAAATGGCTGGTAACGATCGATACCGAAGGAGTGTCGATCGATGCTTGCATCTTGAACCGAATGTAGCAATTCGTGAGGGTATCGATAGATGCCTCTAGAGTGCCGATCAATGCTCGTCTTCTATAGTGGCAAAGTTAAATCAGAGCTATGTCGACATGCAGTCACAATGAAGTAGAATTTCTCCTCAGGCAGGGAATCATCAATGGGGACATCATCACTAATCTTCATTCGTGAGAGATGGTCTGCAACTCCATTCTCCACTCCTTTCTTATCTCTGATCTCGATGTCGAACCCTTGAAGCAGTAGGACCCATCGGCATAAACGAGGTTTCAAATCCTTATTCTGCAGCAGATACTTAAGAGCAGCATGGTCAGTATGAACAATCACCTTACTTCCAATCAGGTAAGAACGAAACTTCTCAAAAGAGAAGACAACATCAAGTAACTCCTTCTCTGTGGTACTGTAGTTCTTTTGAGCGTCATCCAGTGTTCTGCTAGCGTAGTATATGACATGAAGCTTCTTGTCTTTCCTCTATCCCAGAACTGATCCAACTGCAAAATCGCTCGCATCACACATGATCTCAAAAGGAAGGTTCCAATCTGGTGGCTGAACAATAGGAGCAGTAACCAATGCCTTTTTGATCGTTTCAAACGCGACGAGACACTCTGGTGTAAAATCGAAGGTAACATCCTTACATAGAAGAGCAGTGAGTGGATGGGCTAACTTGGAGAAATCCTGAATGAATCGGCAATAAAACCCGGCATAACCAAGGAAACTCAGAATGTCTTTCACAGATGTAGGTGGCAGGAGGCTTGTCATGACCTGAATCTTAGCCTTATCAACTTCAATCCCAGCCTTAGAAACCTTGTGTCCCAGAACGATGCCTTCTTGAACCATAAAGTGACACTTCTCCCAGTTCAGTATTAGATGTTTCTCTTCGTAGCGTTGAAGCACCTTGCATAGGTTGTCCAGGCATCTCTTAAATGAAGACCTATAAACAGAGAAATCATCCATGAACACCTCCATGAAATCCTCGATCGTGTCTGAGAAAATCGACATCATACATCTCTGAAAGGTGGCTGGAGCGTTACACAACCCAAAAGGCATCCTCCTGTAAGCGAAAGTGCCATAAGGACAAGTGAATGTTGTCTTCTCCTGATCATCTGGATGTATAGGGATGTGGAAAAAGCCTGAATATCCATCCAGAAAGTTGTAGTATGGGTGACTTGCCAACCTCTCCAGCATTGGGTCAATGAATGGTAATGGGAAGTGATATTTCCTTGTTGCTGCATTCAACTTCCTGTAATCGATACACATGCGATGCCCGGTGATTGTTCTCGTCGGAATCAGCTCATCTTTCTCATTATTTACCACTGTGAATCCTCCTTTCTTAGGAACAGCATGCTCTGGACTGACCCAACTGCTGTCAGAAATGGCATAGATGATTCATGCTTCCAAGAGTTTCATGATTTCTTTCTTAACCACTTCCTTCAGATTCGGGTTGAGCCTCCTCTAATGCTCGATCGAAGCTTTTGACTCGTCCTCCAGATGAATTCGATACATGCACAGATCTGGTGATATACCTAAAATGTCATCAAGAGAATAGCCGAGAGCTTTGCGATACTTGCGCATCTTGCCCAGCAATAAGGCGACCTCTACGTTGTTTAAGGAAGAATTGACAATCACAGGATATGTAGAGTTAGGGCCAAGAAAGACATACCTCAAACTAGCTGGGAGTGGTTTAAGATCGATTTTAGGAGCTCTCTCCTCACTCCAATTGCCGAACAAATCAGATCTATCATGAGAGACTACCAGCTCCTCGGGAAGAAAGGGAAGGTATCGATCGATGCTCTCTATGGTATCGATCGATACCTCAGTCTGACCATCTATGGTTGGTTTCTTCATCATCTTTTCCATGTTGAAGGTCATAATCAGATCACCAATGTTGAGGGATATTCTCCCATTCTTCCAGTCAATCAGGGCGCCAGCTGTGGCTAGGAAAGGTCTGCCCAAAATCAGTCGATCCCTTGGTTTAGCATCATACTTGAGGACAATGAAATCAGTTGGGACCATGCAGTTCCCAATTGTAATCAGAACGTCCTCAAGCAATCCTTTGGGAAATCGCACAGAGCGGTCAGCAAGAATCAGGGAGATCCTAGTAGGTGTGAAGTTTGTCATCCCCATTCTCTTAGCTACTGAGTACGGCATGAGGTTTACACTAGAACCAAGATCGCAAAGGGAACGTTCGAACCTCTCAGTGAAGATTGTGCAATCCAATACAAAACTTCCAGGGTCTGGTAATTTCTCTGGAATTTTGTTGAGAAGAATTGCACTGCATTCGTGGGTGATTCTCAGTACCCCTTCCTCAAGATTCACATTACTTGATACCATCCTCTTGATGTACCTTCTGAAAGCTGGTGCAGTCATGATAGCATCTACGAACGGGAGTTCAACAACCAACTTTTGTAGCATTGCTCTGCATTTGGCCTCTTCTATCTCTTTCTTAGACTTGGCAGGAGGTCGAGGGAAAGGTATTTTAGGCACGTAGACTCTCCCAATGTGTCCTGTGGTCTGCTTCTTTTCAATTCCTGGACTGGTATCGATCGACACTAGGGGGGGGGTATCGATCGATGCTTGTGGTTGTGCAACTGGTCCTGTAGAACGTTGAACGAGTAACGATCGATGTTGAGTGGTGTCGATCGATACCGAAGGAGTATCGATCGATACTGGGACAATTCCCGGAATCTCATCGTCGTCGTCTCCAGCAAGGTCGACGAGGTGCTTAGGATAGTAGGTTTTCTTCAACCCTTGAGTGACTTCTCCTCCACTTCTCAAAGTAATGGCATGAACGTGCTCCCTCGGATTCGTTGTTTTTCCCAGAAGGAAACCATCATGTCTCTTAACTGTTTCTGCAGTCTGAGCAACCAGAGTTTCCAGCTTCTTCTAATGGATGTTAAGAGCTTCGATTTTTCCATTCAGGTCAGTGTACAAGGCATCCATCTTCCCACTGAAATCGACAGTCATCTTCTGTTGCCCCTCAAGAATCTGCTCAAGCATGGATTCAACCTTGCTTTCCTGAGACTTGGGAGGTGGTGTTTGGTAAGATGAATTTCCATAGGTGCGAGTGTACCCACTGTTCTGGAATGGTTTCAGAGCAAAAGAGTTTGCTGCGAAATTCGTGGATTTAAAGTCAGACTTGAATCCTCCTCTCTGAGACTTGTTGGTGAAACCGTGGTTGTACGACGAATTCTGAAAACCATTACCACCAATGTAGTTAACATCCTCTGCTTCACCTTCATCTATGTTATCGACTTCTTCAGCAAAATTCACTGCCTTCTGCTGCTTGCCCATCAACAAGTTGTGAACCGAATCCAGCTTCGCATGCACCTCAGCAATCTGCAACCCATCAATGTTCCCATTCTGCTTCTTCCTCTCAAAATCTGCATTCTTAGTATTGTTGGTAGATGCCAAGTTCTCAAACAACACATAAGCGTCTTCGGGATACCTTGTGTTGAAATTACCATTACTTGCAGCGTCCAAAGCCATCTGATACCTCCAATCGATCCGTCTGAAGAATATTCCCAATAACTGAACCTGTGAGAAACCGTGGTGAGGGCAATCCCTCTGATAAGACCAAAATCGAAACCATGCAGCCTTGAATGCCTCAGTTGCTCTCTGAGAAAACTGGGAGATCTTGTTCCTGAGCTCTTCAGATCTCGTATCATCATAGAAATTGTTCAGGAACGCATTCTTAGTCTCCTCCCAAGTAGTCAGAGAACCAGGAGGCAACTGCTTCAACTAGTAAGCTGCATCTCCACCAAGAGAGGGCATTCTCCCATTCTTGTAGTCGATCAGGGCGCCAGCTGTAACTCGCAGATGGTGATCGTGATCGAGTTGAGAACGTGATGATCAAGTAAGGATACGGTGGATCCTAAAGATGATGGAATAGTTAGTGACAAAGGCAAAGGTGGCTACGGTGGGCTTCATAGAAGTAAAGAACGCAGTTGATGTTCGGCGCGGTGTCAACTTCAAACATCTCTCTCTTTTTTCTTGGTTATGTGGGGTGGTTGGTTGAATAACTAAGTACAAATAGGGATTTTGGTAGATGACACGAAGGTAGATGTTCCAAGGATGGAACATACCGGAGCTAATGAAGGAAGCTCGAAGAAACGGGTGCTGAACGTGGACGGCTATAAGGAATTCTGTGGATGTACGTGGACGGCTACAAGGATTTATGTGGACGTACGTGGACAGCTACATGTATTCATGTGGATGTACGTGGACAAGTGGACAAAATCCTAAGATTGGCTAAGGTATGATGAAGGTAATTGTTAAAGTTAGGCAATTATCAAAGATGAATGTTTACTTGATGTGGAAAGTAAAAGAAAGTTTAAAAATAATGGTATTTCCATGTAAGTGTTACTCTCGGTTTTCGTGGCCGAGAGTTGATCCGGTATATAGTACCGGGTTGGGGTGTTTCAGTTTGGTATCAGAGCGGAGTTGGTTCTAGGACAGGACGTGGTTAGCTGAAGGAAAGGGCATTAATGGTTCTAGGACAAAGTCTTGAAAGGAAAAAGACAAGTCTAATGGATTAGACATGGCCAAGGGAACAACATTAGACTCGGAAATATGCTATAGAGAAAAGCATAGGCAACGTGTAGAATACTACGAAAAAGCATTGGGGAAGTGAACATTGCTAAGGAAAAGCATTGTTAAGGTGGAACTTGCAAAGAAAAGAATTGGTAACATGGAGGATGCTAAGGAAAGGCATTTGGTAAGCGAAAAATGCTAAGTAAGATCCGTGGTAATGTGGAAAATGCTATGGAAAAGCAATGGTGATGCGAGGAAAATGCTAAGGACAAGCATTGGTGCACGTATCTATGGACGTTGGTAATGTCCTAGAGGAAATATAACTCCGAGAAGTGTTGTTGGAAAACATACTTCTTTGGAAGTAAACTGATGCGAACAAGGAAATTCGTAAAAAATCAGTTTTTAGATGATGGATTACTTGGGAAGTGATTTAGTGGAACGTCTAGATGGAAATCTAGAATTCTCAAAAACGTATAAGGACAAGGAAGTCCTGAAAGTGTGAATTGTAGTTTCACGAAAGGAATTGGAGATTCCTAAGCCGAATTGTTAAGGACAAGTAAGTTGTCAGAAAAGTGAAGTGAGGGAGACTTCACAAGAAAGAGAATTCGTCCACGAGAGAGTTGGCCACTCACTTTGAAAGAATGAGGATTTTCTTAAGGAAAATTAAATCCATGAAGTTCTATTAAGGAAAATAGACAAAACTCGTGAGTATCATGAAGGACGATGAAAACTCTGAAGTTATGTTCACATAATGAATGAGCAGAAACGAGTAAAATTGATTAGGCTAAAGGAACAAAAATCAAAGAGTGTATGATTGTGGTTAAGTCTAAGATTTCGTCTTACATTAGGTTCCTTGTCGCTGATGTTTGTGAAAGTTGCTTCTCATGGTGATGTTGAAATATCTTGGTGATTTAGTCTGGCTGATCAGACAATCATTCTTGATGGAAATATGTAAGACACACATTATTGTTTTGTGGATGATTGGCAAAGTTCGGATCATTACTTAACGAATTGAAATATGAGAGAGACTGACGAGCATCATTTACTATGTGTTTATGATGTTTGGCATGTTTGCTTGTCATGGTAAATATGTAAGACGTGCATTTTGGTCTTGTTGATTTAGTATGGCTGATCGTACAATCACTTGACGGAATTGAAATATGAGAGAAACTGACTTGCATCTTTGACTATGGGGATCGAAGTGTTGGATTGCAACTTATTGACTATGACCACGGCAACACAAAAGAAAGAAGGAAAGTTGATCATAAAGGGTGAAGTAGACGTTAAGTTACTTGATGGTAAAAGGTAACGAATGTAAAAGTATTGGGACATAAGCGAGATTGTTGGTGCGCTTTGGAAATTTGAGGACTTATGTGTGAAGTCCTTAGGAACTTGCGAGTTCAAAAGTGGAATGAGAAGCGTCCTTGGAAACTAGTGAAAGTTTGCCCCGGCGTGGATGTGAATATAAATCAATCTTGGGAGCTAGTGAGTTTGCTGAGACGATAATGTTGGGCCAATTATAACTTGCCAAGGTTATAACTGCAGTGCGCAAAAGTCCAATATTAGATGTTGTTGATAATGTCTTTGAGAACTAAGAGAAAGTTCTAAGGCATAACGGTGATAAGACATTAGTGGTGGACTAAGGCAAAACCGAGAATGTAAGGATCGGGAGTGATCCAAGAATGTGTATAAAGATCTGAAGTGATCCAAGAAGATATGTGAGGGTCTTAAGGGATCCGAGAATGTTTGTGAGGATCATGCGTGATCCGGGAAATGTTAATGTGGATTGTGAGGAATTTGCTAGGTCCTTGGAGAGCAAAGTGTAATGGAAACACTTGCAATGGTTGACAAGCGATCTAAAGAATGGTTGATGAATGTGGAAGGATCAAGGAAGGTCCGTGATTATTAAAGATCAAAGTGTGATCCGAGAAAAGTAAGTAAGGAAGAGGGTAATTCGAAGAATTCTCGAGAAAAAACATGGTTAAGTTTCTTAGAATTCGAAGATGTTTTGATACTAAGGTTGAATGAGTGTGAATCATTCACGTGGAAAAGATGGTGAAGGTAAAAACGTTTGGTGCCTAGAGATTTTGAAATCTTCGAAGGCACAGAGTGTTTGCGAATGTTGGATGGTACCAACATATCGTTGGTGAACGCTGGAAGGTACCAGCAGATCTACGATGAATGTAGTTTTGACAAGGAAATGGTTAGACAATTTCAGTGAAAGTGTTGAAAACTGCCTAGTAAAGGTTAAGAAGAGTGTAGACGTTGTCTAAGGAAGGACATATCGAATGTAAACGATTCAGTCTTGGAGAGACTAGGATCAAGAATTGTGGAATCAATTCGAGAAATACTAAGGGAAAAAGTATTTAAGATCGAGCCTAGGGAAGGTTGCGATTGAAAAGGATATGTTAAAAATCAGTAAAGTGGTAAGAGTTTACTGAGAATTAAAGCAATTCCAGTTCAAGGGACTTTGATATATCAATGGAAAGGGGTATCAAAGGGAAAAGTTATGATTGAATCTTGAATAAGATTGCAAGAAATTGTAAGGAAACCATGTAAAAAGGCAGTGGTTAAGTAAGCTGTGGAAAAGTTAAGGTTTGGAATGGAATCCAAAGTTGAATTCGAGGACAAATTCATTCTAAGTGGGGGAGAGTTGTAACACCCGCGTCTGAGGATTTTATCCGAATCATCGAGGATCTTCGAGGACCAACGAGGATGGTCCGGGGAACGGTGTTGAAATGCGAAGAATGGTCGAAGAAAATCCAAATGTCCGAGGAAAAGCGAGTCTGGAAGCTCATTTCCAAGAAATTCGCGTGATTGGTCGAGGGAGTCACGTTCGGATAAGATCGGTGTGGACAGAAATGGATTGTTCGGACATAAATGTAAATAATCGGACATGATCGGATAACGTTTGGACAAAATGGATAATATCTGAAAAGGATAAGGAATCTTCGGATGGAATAAAAAAATCATCGAAGATTCTTGGGCCGGCGTCGTGGACTCTCGGGCTGACATCGAGGATCCCTGGGCCAGCGTCAGGGATCGATGGACCGGTGTCATGGACTCGTTGATCTAGTGTCAAGTTTGGGCCCAATGGTTTGGCCCAATGAAAGTTTGGTAATTAAGTGTATTATTAGGGTTTTATGTGAAACCCTAATGATATAAAAAATGGTGATTCGTTGTTTTAGAGGGGGGGGGGAATGCGATGTTTTACCCTAGTCGCACAAGAGACAATAAATCAAACAAAGAAAAATTCTAAGGGAAAGATTGTCGAGTTCTGACGCCGATTGTCGAGAAAGTTGAAGAGATCGTCGATAATCATCAAGGATTATCGAGAAATAGTCAGCATTTGTCGAGAAAGTGCAACGACTGTCGAGTATAATCGAATACTCATGTTCGTTTATCAATTATTGAGAGGATCGACGTGAGATTAAGGTTCGTCATTAAGAACTGTGAGAGACCAACGTTTGGGATCGAGGATTACGAGTTTCCATCGAGAGAAACCGTAGATCTTTGAGGAAAGGTAAAGATCTGTCGTAGTGGTTCGAGGAACTTGTGGGTCTGTCGTGGAATCGAAGAGATCTGTTGCATTGGTTCGAGGAACGTATAGATATGTCGAGGAATCGTCGAGATCCATCAAAGAATAATAAAGATCATCGAGATCTATCGAGGAAAAGAGAGATCGTCGAGATCTGTCGAGGAACACGTGAAGATTTTCGTGGAAAACAAGGAATCGTTGATGACGGTTCGCAGAACTTGCAGATGGTGATCGTGATCGAGTTGAGAACATGATGATCAAGTAAGGATACGGTGGATCCTAAAGATGATCGAATAGTTAGTGACAAACGCAAAGGTGGCTACGGTGGGCTTTATAGAAGTGAAGAAGGCGGTTGATCTTCGGCGCGGTGTCAACTCTGAACATCTCTCTCTTTGTGCTTGGTTATGTGGGGTGATTGGTTGAATAACTAAGTACAAAGGGGGATTTTTTTGGATGACACGAAGGTAGCTGTTCCAAGGATGGAACATACTGGAGCTAATGAAGGAAGCTCGAAGAAACGGGTGTTGAACGTGGACGGCTACAAGGAATTCTGTGGACGTACGTGGACGGCTACAAGAATTTCGGTGGACGTACATGGACGACTACATGTATTCATGTGGATGTACGTGGACAAGTGGACAGAATCATAAAATTGGCTAAGGTATGATGAAGGTAATTGTTAAAGTTAGTCAATTATCAAAGATGAATGTTTACTTGATGTGGAAAGTAAAAGAAAGTTTACAAAAAAAATGGTATTTCCGTGTAAGTGTTACTCTCGGTTTTCGTGGTCGAGAGTTGATCCGGTACATGGTACCGGGTTGGGGTGTTTCAATTGTCCTCATCACGGTTTCTCACAAGTTCAGTTGTTGGGTATCTTCTTCAGAGGGATCGATTGGAGATATCAGATGGCTCTAGACGCTGCAAGCAATGGAAATTTCAACACGAGGTATCCTGAAGATGCTTACATACTGATTGAGAACCTGGCATCTAGCAACAGCACCAAGAATGCCGACTACGAGCAGAAGAAGCAGAATGGGAACGCCGACGGACTGCAAATTGCTGAGGTACATGCGAAGCTGGATTTGGTTCACAACTTGTTGATGGGCAAGCAGCAGAAGGCAGTGAATTTTGCTGAAGAAGTCGATAACATAGATGAAGGTGAAGCAGAGGATGTTAACTACATTGGTGGTAATGGATTTCAGAATTCGTTGTACAACCGCGGTTTCACCAACAAGTCTCAGAGAGGAGGATTCAAGTCTGACTTTAAATCCACGAATTTCGCAGCAAACTCTTTTGCTCTGAAACCATTCCAGAACAGTGGGTACACTCGCACCTATGGAAATTCATCTTACCAAACACCACCTCCCAAGTCTCAGGAAAGCAAGGTTGAATCCATGCTTGAGCAGATTCTTGAGGGGCAACAGAAGATGACTGTCGATTTCAGTGGGAAGATGGATGCCTTGTACACTGACCTGAATGGAAAAATCGAAGCTCTTAACATCCATTAGAAGAAGCTGGAAACTCAAGTTGCCCAGACTGCAGAAACAGTTAAGAGACAGGATGGTTTCCTCCCATGAAAGACGGTGAATCAAAGGGAACACGTTCACGCAATTACCTTGAGAAGTGGAAAAGAAGTCAGTCCAGGGGTGAAGAAAACTTATCCTGCAAAGCAGCTCGTCGATCTTGCTGGAGACGACGACGATGAGATTCCTGGAATTACTCCAGTATATATCAACACTCACCCTGTGTCGGTCGATACCAGCCTACATCGATCAACACCTATTCAACGATCTGTAGAAGCAGTTGCACGACCACCAGCATCGATCGACACTCACCCAGTGTCGGTCGATACCAGTCCAGACGTTTAGAAGAAGCAAGCTACGAGAAACACTGGGAAGATTTACGTACCTAAGATATCTTTCCCTCGACCTCCTACCAAGACTAAGAAGGAAATAAAAGACGCCAGATGCAAAGCAATGCTAGAAAAGTTGGTTTTTGAACTCCCTTTCGTCGATGCTATCATGACTTCACCAGCTTTCAAAAGGTATATCAAGCGAATGGTGTCAAGTAATGTGAATCTTGAGGAGGGAGTGCTGAGGATTACTCACGAGTGCACTGCGATCCTACTTAACAAGATCCCAGAAAAGCTACCAGACCCTGGAAGTTTCGTATTGGATTGCACAATCTTCACTGAAAGGTTCGAACGCTCCCTTTGCGATCTCGGTTTCAGTGTAAACCTTATGCCGTATTCAGTCTGATTTCCCGAAGGATTACTCGAGGATGTTCCAATTACGATCGAAGACTGCTTAGTCCCGACTGATTTCATAGTCCTAGAGTACGACGCGGAGCCAAGAGATCCACTGATTTTGGGTAGACCCTTTCTAGCCACAGCATGCGCTCTGATCGACTGCAATACCAAATAATATTGAAAATTCGAACAAGATGACAGATGGAAAGACACAAAGTGAATTTGCGAGAATGTGAAGAGTTTAAAGAATACAACCTGGTTTGGAGTGGGCTCTGATACCACTTGATGTGATTCTAGATAGGATCTATTCCCTGAACGTCTCCAAGAGGCTGTGCCAACATCAGCAAGTCGAAAGTGGATGCGGAAGTGAAGAAATATTGATTTNATTTGTGAACTTGAAACGGATGCTTTCGAGAACTTGTGTGGAAGGAGGGATACTTCTCAAGGATGGTGGAAGATCCTTGGACTATCAGCTTGCTCGGTATGAATGATGAAGACCAGACATGTTGAGCAAGAGGTGGAACGAAGTGAAACTTCTAAAGGGGTGTGGAGAAACCCTTAGACTTTCGGCTCTTGAAGGAAATGGGAATCGATCCAGATTTCGGATTCAAGAGATGATCAAACGAGATTAAGAAGAGATGATTGATATTAAAATGTTTGATGATCTAGAAAAGGAGATACAAGATAGTACATATAGAATCCAGGAGGTGCATAGGAGTAGACAAATACTCCTAGGAAACCTCCAAAACAAGTTACGAGAAAACTAGGAAATTACAAAAACATTAAGAAAGAAGACTAAAATGGGGCCTGGTTCATCAAGAGGCTTTGATAAAGTACCTTGGGCTTGCCTCATTAAAAACCTCTCTTAGAAAACCCATGGGGACAAAACTAAGAGGAGGGAAAAAGAGTGCAATCCAAGGCACCTCTCTTGATGAGGTTTAGGTGGCTTGAATCACAACCAAAGTGGATGGATTAGCACACACTAAACTGGCCTGGATGGTGCTGAGAAGGCGTTGTAGTGTTGTCTTAAGTGTGGCTTGCTTGGATCGAGTAATGGGACCATTGGCGATTTGCAAGCTCTCTTCTTCATCGTCCTCGGATTCTTGGTGCTCTTCCGTAGCTTCTCCTTGCTCAAGTTCAAGCTGCTCCTTTGGTTTAGGTTCATTGCTGGTCATGCTCACATCAGAGAATATCCCTTAACATTGGTGATCTGATCATGACTTTCAACATGGAGAAGATGATGAAAAAACCAACCATTGATGGGCAGACATTCTTCATCGATACCTTCAATGATATATCAAACGAGTACTTCATGAGGTTACACCCTGAGAACCCGTTGGAGAGAGCACTGGTTTGTTCAGCTGAAATAGAGATGAATTCCAGTGAGGTTGCTACTGGGAACGCCACGATCCTTGAAAACAGCACTGAGGCATCGATCGACACCACTGAGAGCATCGATCGACACCAGCTATTTTTACCCGAGGAACTGGTTGTCACTCCAATACGATCTGATTCGTTTGGCGACTGGAGTGAGGAGAGAGCTCCTAAACTCGATCTTAAACCACTTCCAGCCAATCTGAGGTATGTCTTTCTTGGCCCTAACTCCACATATCCTGTAATTGTTAATTCTTCCTTAAACAACGCAGAGGTCGCCTTACTGCTGAGCAAGCTGCGCAAGTATCGCAAAGCTCTCGGCTATTCTCTTGATGACTTTTCAGGTATATCACCGGATATGTGCATGCATCGGATTCATCTAGAGGAAGAGTCAAAAGCTTCAATCGAACATCAGAGGACGCTTAACCCGAATCTGAAGGAAGTTGTGAAAAAGGAGATAATGAAACTTCTGGAAGCAGGGATCATCTACGCCATCTCTGACAGCAGTTGGGTCAGTCCAGTTCATGTTGTACCTAAGAAAGGAGGTTTCACTGTGGTAAACAATGAGAAAGACGAGCTGATCCCGACGAGAACGATCACTGGACACCGCATGTGTATAGATTACAGGAAGTGGAATGCTGCTACTAGGAAACACCATTTTCGACTGCCATTCATCGATCAAATGCTGGAAAGGTTGGCAAGTCACCCGTACTACTTCTTCCTAGATGGATACTCAAGTTTCTTCCAGATCCCGATACATCCAGACGATCAGGAAAAGACGACGTTTACATGTCCCTACGGCACATTCACTTAAAGGAGAATGTCGTTTGGGTTATGTAACGCTCCAGCCACTTTCCAGAGATGTATGATGTCGATCTTCTCAGATATGATCGAGGGGTTCATGGAGGTGTTTATGGATGACTTTTCAGTTTACGGATCTTCATTTAAGGGCTGCCTAGACAACTTATGCAAGGTACTTCAGCGATGTGAAGAGAAACCATTAGTTCTGAACTGGGAGAAGTGTCACTTTATGGTTCAAGAAGGCATTGTTCTGGGACACAAGGTTTCGAAGGCTGGGATCGAAACTGACAAGGCTAAGATTCAGGTTATGACAAGCCTCCTGCCACCAACATCTGTGAAGGACATTCGGAGTTTCCTTTGTCACGCCGGGTTCTATCGCCGATTCATTCAGGATTTCTCCAAGTTAGCTCGCCCACTTACTGCTCTTCTCTGTAAGGATGTCACCTTCGATTTTACACCTGAGTGTCTTGTCGCGTTCGAACAGATCAAGAAGGCGTTGGTTACTTCTCCTATTTTTCAACCACCAGATTGGAACCTCCCCTTTGAGATCATGTGCGATCCGAGTGATTTCGCAGTTGGGTCAGTTCTGGGTCAGAGGAAGGACAAGCTCCATGTCATTTACTACGCCAGCAGGACTTTGGATGATTCTCAAAAGAACTACATCACTACAGATAAATAGTTATTTGTCGTTGTGTTCTCCTTTTAGAATTTTTTTTCTTATCTGATTGGGAGTAAGGTGACCGTTCATACCGACCATGCTGCTCTCAAGTATCTGCTGCAGAACAAGGATCTAAAGCCTCGCCTCTGCCGTTGGGTTCTACTGCTCCAAGGTTTT
This sequence comes from Crucihimalaya himalaica, assembly GCA_004349715.1. Lineage (NCBI taxonomy): Eukaryota > Viridiplantae > Streptophyta > Magnoliopsida > Brassicales > Brassicaceae > Crucihimalaya > Crucihimalaya himalaica. Next base: position 36,067 of record SMJT01000143.1, read on the forward strand.
GATATTGAGATTAAGGATAAGAAAGGGGTAGAGAATGGAGTTGCAGACCATCTCTCACGAATGAGGATCGATGAAACCGTGCCTATTGATGATTCTTTACTTGAGGAGAAGATCTATTTCATCGAAACTGGGATTCGACACAACCCTGCTGCGACTCTGCCAGTGCAAAACACCAGCATCGATCGACAATCTCGTAGTATCGATCGACATACTCATGAGATTTTGTTATCTCACTGTGTCCAGAATTTCGGCATCGATCGACACTCATCCAGTGTCGATCGATACCAGTTATCTGCCAGTGCTGTTTTGGCTGCAGACCATTTTCTGCTGAGGAATCTCTGGCTGTCACCACTCTTGCTAAACCATGGTATGCCGACATAGCCAATTATCTTGCCGCGTAATATGAACTGAAGCATCTCAAGAAGTATGAGAAGAAGAAGTTTATGCGAGATGTCAAACGATTCTTTTGGGATATACCTTACTTGTACAAGCATTGTTCTGACGGGATTTATCGCTGAGACTGAGGTGCCAGAGGTTCTATATAATTGTCATGGATCTGAGTATGCTGGGTACTTCGCCACATTCAAGACAGTTTCCAAAGTTCTTAAAGGTGGTTTCTGGTGGCCTACACTGTTCAAAGATGTTCACGCTTTTATCTCACATTGTGATGTTTGCCAGAGAAGAGGTAAGATCAGTAAGCGACATGAGATGCCACAGAACTTCATCCTCGAAGTAGAAGTTTTTGACTGCTGGGGTATCGATTTTATGGGACCATTCCCTCCATCGCGACAGAATAAGTACATCTTGGTCGCTGTAGATTACGTCTCCAAATGGGTGGAAGCGATTGCTAGTCCTACCAACGACTCTTCCGTAATTCTGAAACTGTTCAAGACCATTATCTTCCCTCGATTTGGAGTACCTCGGGTTGTTATAAGTGATGGTGGCACTCACTTTATCAACAAAATCTTCGAAAAGCTGCTGAGAAAATACGGTGTGCATCATCGCGTCGCCACACCTTATCATCCTCAGACAAGCGCACAGGTTGAAGTCTCCAACAGACAGATCAAAGAGATTTTGGAGAAAACAGTTGGCACGACGCGGAAAGACTGGGCAACGAAGCTCGACGATGCACTTTGGGCTTACCGGACTGCTTTCAAGACACCACTCGGCACCACACCATTCCATTTGCTTTACGAGAAAGCATGTCATCTTTCAGTTGAGATCAAGCACAAAGCAGTCTAGTCTACCAATTGATGAATTTTGACATCAAGTCTGCTGCCCAAAGGTGACTGGTTCAACTAAATGAGCTGGATGAGATCAGACACTTCGCCTATGAAAACTCCAAGCTGTACAAGGAAAGGACTAAGGCATATCACGACAAGAAGATCCTTTCTCGCCACTTTGAACCGAATGATCAGGTACTTCTATATAACTCTTGTTTGCAGTTATTTCCTGAAAATTGCGTTCTCGTTGGTCAGGTCCCTTCACAATCAAGGAAGTCCGCCCATATGGCGCAATCGTGTTGTTGAATGCTTAGGGAAAGGAGTTCACTGTCAATGGACAACGAGTGAAACACTATTGGGTGAAAGCCGAACAGGGAAGGACTGTGCTATAATGTTGAGAACAGGGAAATACCACTTACGGTATCGGTCGATACCCATCGCCCAGGTAAGTTTCTCTATAAAACCCTCGGAATTCCTCTTCATCTTCTTCATTACCCATCGATCGACGCCGCCGCTCACTCACGACTCTCTCTCACAAATTCTTCATTTCTTAACCAATTTGATCGATTTAAACGCCTATTCCGATCGGAATTTCATCCCCATTGCCATCCTAGCATTCATTTTCTCGATCTGCAAGGTAATAAACTCGAAATCTCAACTTATGAATTCGTTGCCAAGTTGGAAACAAAAAAAACTCGATTATGTTTCCTCTGTTTTACTTTCCTGCATCGTCTCACTTCCTGGATAGTTCTAGAGGCATGAGGACACAATATATGGGATTGAATTGGCTTGATTGGCATGTTGATTTTTCTGAGAATTTCGTCTCCTAACAATGTGGAAAACAGTCGTGATGATTGAATTGGAATTAACTGAATGTGTTGATTGTTTTTGCGTTGCTCCCTGCTATTGTACAGTATCTATGTGACGATGTGGTGATTTGTGTTGGTTTTATTTTGTTCGCAGATGGCTCCCCGCAAGAAAGCATGACACTCGGAAGCCTCCGGCTCCAACCCACCACGCCACGAGTACAATCTGCAGGACTCAGTGGAAGCTTTCGGTGGATCGTTCTGGCACACCGGCGTCGTGACAGCTTGCCTCACCAATGTTCGTTCCAAGGTTCTGAAAGGAGGTTTCACCAATGACACGGGTCCTCAGAGTTTTCTTATGGTCCACGTCAGTAACCTGAGAGCTGCGCCACACCGCACACTGTCTCCCTCCCCGCGCGCTGTTGCTGCTAGGCTTCCCTGGCCTAAGTTGGAAGGGAAGCGGATCATTCTGAGGAGAGCGTGGGCTGGTTTGCCTACGGAGGAGACTGAGAGCGAGGCCTGCATCTATAGGCCTATCGCCGAAGAGTGGGACGACTATGATACGTTGCTCTACAACGAGTGGTTGCGTGTTGTCGTGGTCCCTACGCGCTTCATTGACCCTCACACCATGCGCCGTCTTGGCATCGACGTGGAGTTCTTCGCCATGGTCGACAAGATCGGTTTGGGGACATTGTACTTGCGCCAATACGACCTCTATCCCGACCTTGTACTTGCGCCAATACGACCTCTGCGACATCTACGGTTTTGACCGCGACCTCAGACAGGTAGCTCTGCCTACTCAGTTTCATGATGTCCAGGTTTTCTGGCGACACATCGGTCTTGGAGCCTACCACTCCAAGACTACCACGCAGATGGACTTTCGCCACCCCACTCTTCGTTGCATCGTCCGCATACTGAGCACCACTCTCCTCTGCAAGATGGAGACGAACAAGTTGCAGATTCCTGAGCTGATCCTCCTCTACAAGACTATCGGCGACCTCATTCCTGAGGATCAATATGAGTGGCCCGAGTTGAACCTCGCGGTCAACATGGGCGCCGTCTTTGCGCACCACGTGGTCTCTCTAAAGACCAAGCCTTTCACCGGACGCAACTACGCCACTGCACGGAAGACCGAGTCAATCAGCAGCCTCCTCACTCCCATCTTCGAGCATTTCAGTATCTCCACTTCAGAGTGCTCGATTGTCACAGCGCTCTCTCATGGATGAGCAGCATATGCAGCACATGGGTTGGCTGAAGCTAACTCGACGTTGGTGTCTTCCCACGACCGACGGCGAGCTCTTTGTGCAGCTCCCCAACCGAGCTCTGACCACCATTGACGGCGATGCCTCCCAGCTGCGATTCGATCCAGATCCCAGCTTGCTTTCGGTTGCTCCGGCTACACGTGTACTGATATATCATGGTTTTTACCCGTTTTTAGCCATGATATAGGTCTTGTTTTTAGAGTCCTTCTAGTGTTTTTGTAGTCTTTTTGAGTCTTTTCAGGTTTTGGCACGTTTGGAGCATAATTAGAGATATTGGACCATTCTGGAGCTTTTTGGCATTCGTTGAATAACTTCCCACCGTTGGATTGAGCTCAAATTTGGATACAAGACAGATCAATGGATTAGCTTTCAGTTGGAAGTGGTTTGAGGTCATTCTAACGGTGTGATCAAAAGTTATGCTAGTTTTTGTGAAGACAGTCTAGTCTGGCGAGCACAGAGTCCTGGTATCGACCGACACCAACTCGGTATCGATCGATACCGACTTCAGGAAAGGAAAACACGTGATTTTACATGTCTGAAGAGTCTGCAACTTGGCCCAGAAGATTCTATTATTTACAATTAAGCCCAGAACGTGTTTTAGCATTATATTTAGGGTTTTTAGCCACTTTTAGGAGGAGGAGACTTGATCATTATTCTGAATACTTTGAGAGAGATTGGTTCCGGGTTTTGTGGGAGACAATTCTGAACCCTTGTTTACTCTTGATTTATTTTATGCAATCTATTTTATTCATGATGTTTGCTTCNATTCTAGCTTCATGACCTAGAATCTGACCTTAGGTTGTTTGATTGGCACGAAAGTGTGATTGATTGCCTGAATTAGTGTTAGATGAGCGAAAGACCTATTCGCAAAAAAATTTGGTTTAGGGTTTTGTGAACAATTGAACCTGATCATTAATGCTTGTTTGAATTCATAGGATTTGCAAAAAAATTTGGAATTCTAGGTTTAGACATAGATAATCTTCGCAGCGACGGTTGGTTGATTTTACATTTGTGTTTCAAGTAGAAGAACAGTGCTTAATATCCTCCTGACATTCTATTTGATCTGCAATTCTGATTTACCGGAGAATTTCCCTAGGCTTAGCGTTTTCCTCCATCGAATTACACACCTTTTATATTCTGCTGCTTATTTCCTGCATTACCTTGTTCGCTTAGCTTAATTCGAGTCTTAATATCTATTGAGTGAATTCTTGAGTCTTTGTGGTTCGACCCCTAGAATACTACAGCTACTGCTTAGATACTTTAGGGTATTATATTTGAGCATATCATGAACGCTCTCCGCCACGCATCCCCTCCACTCTGATGAATGCTGATGCCGTACCCACTCCTGACTTTGCTAGAAGTCAGTCCCACCGTTCACGACGCCAGTCTATGCCTACTCCTGCACCTTCCTTCCTTCCTTGCCAATGGAGACTGCCACCTTTCAGAGGTACGTTGTGGAGAGGTTACAGAGCATTTGGGCCGCTGTCTCTCGTTGCAGCTGCATGTCCTCTACGGATGCTCATTCTTCCACACCCGGCCCTTCCTCCCGATACGCTGTCTCAGACACTGATGATTCAGATGATTAGACTCTCTGTTTCCTTGGTTTCACGTTCGTTTTTTCCCTGTTCTTTTTCTTTTCTTTGTCTTTTAATTTGAACTCTTAGGTCTCACTGTCAGTACTCTATTTGTGTTGAACTTGTGGCTTTATTATGATTTTGTTGCTTCTAACTTGTTTTCCAGTGATCTAACAGTGCTTCGATCTAACATTTGGTTCTCTGGACACGATTTTGGGCATCAGTTTCATGAAAAAAGGTCTCAGTATCGATCGACATAGTACTGGTATCGGTCGATACTCTACAAAGGTCTGAAGCGAGGGGTAGGAACATTTCCCGAGACCCCGTTATTCATCTAAGACCCTTGATACTTTGAGAGGGGAGAACCGGGGATTCGGTGGCAATTACCATCAATACTCGCGTATCATTGATTTGTATATGCGAAGCTTAATCCAAAATCAAGAGCATAAAAAGAGATAAGTCTGGGGGAGAGGAAAATAATACCAAAGTATGAAACTTGGGTGGTTCCTTGGTCATGATATCACATGAGGAAGAGTCTAGAAGGTTCTTGAACATCAGCAACAGTGATGAAACGGTGATGAAGGATTCAGTATGTTGATGCTGTGAGATAATGTGTGGAATCTGGGAAGTTGCGAATGTCTACGGAGAAGTACATGGTGGTTAGATTTGAAACTGATTAGGTGATATCTGGAAAGCTTGGAAAAGGGGTCATTACAATGCTTCAAGAACAGGTGAGTCTACGTATTTTCAAACCTCTTTCTCTGGTTTGGTTTTATGTTTGCTTGAGGGCAAGCAAAGACTAAGTCTGGGGGAGTTGATATATCATGGTTTTTACCCATTTTTAGCCATGATATAAGTCTTTTTATTGAGTCTTTTGAGTATTTTTAGAGTCTTTCAGAGTCTTTTCAGGAATTAGGCACAATTGGAGCTAAATTGAATTTATCGAAGTTTTTGAAGCATCTCGGAGCTGAAGCAGTTCGAAAACTGAAGCTCAGTATCGATCGACACCCATGCAGTGTCGATCGACACCAACATCCGGAAGAAACGCAACTCAGAATCCTTTTATCGATCGATACCATTTATGGTGTCGGTCGATACAGATAGACAGAACTTTGATAAATTCAATTTAGCAAACCCGAAGAAGAAACAGAAGATTTTCTTATTTTGCAATTAACTCTAAAGCGTGTATTAGCTATATAATTAGGTTTTTCAGCCTCTTAGAGGCAGAGACTGATTCTTTACTCTATTTTACTTTATGATATCTATTTTATTCATAATGTTTGTTTCATTCACCATGTCTGAGTAGATTCTTTGTTAGGTTTAGGGTTATTCAAAGGTATTTGATGGATTGTTAAATTAGATTTAATTATTAGGAAAATCTATAGAATTCTTCACCTAGACTTGAGATTAATGCTTATTCTAGCCTCGCGGACTAGAATCTGATATTAGGTTGATTAATTGTCACGAAAGTGTGATTAGTTTTCTGAACTAGTGTTTGGTGAGCAAAAGACCTATTCACAAAGAAATTTGGTTTAGGATTTTGTGAACAATTGAACCTGATCTTTAATGCTTGTTTGAATTCATAGAATTTGCAAAGAAATTTGGAATTCTAGGTTTAGACATAGATAGTCTTCGCAGCGACAGTTGGTTGATTTTACATTCGTGTTTCAAGTTCAAGAACAGTACTTATTATATTCTTGATATTTTATTTGATTGACAATTCTGATTTACCTGCGAATTTCCCTAGGCTTAGCGCTTTCCTCATTGATCTTACTACTTGATTTTAATTGTTTTGCTACTTTTGATTATATTCATTTTGCTTAGCTTAATTTACATCCTCGAATTTATTGAGTGACAATCTTGAGTCTTTGTGGTTCGACCCCTAGAATACTACAACTACTCCTTAGATACTTTAGGGTATTATATTTGAGCATTTCATCACCCCACATGTCATTATCTCTTTAAAGTATGTATGACTCATCATGTTCATCACCCCACTATAAATAGGAGTTTGTACTTAGTAAATCATATGAAATAAGAAAGAAGAAAATTCACTCTCTCTAGTTTACTTATATCTCTCACTCTAGAAAACACATACACACATAAATCATTATATATATATATATATATATCGATTTCACAACAAATATAAAATTCATGAAAATATTTTGATTTGTCCATAATATATCTACAATATTTTCTCTATTCACATATGATCTCTATCGGCTATATCTATTGTCTCTGTGTTACCTTCATTACACTCAAAATTTGTGTTGCTAATTTCTCTATGCCCCATTACTTCAGCATAATCCTTATCAAAAAAATTTATAATATTGATAAAATTGTGTAGTCTCGTTGTAGACTTTACAAATGTCTTTTGAACACGAGTGTTGTTGAGTGTAAGTTTTACCTTAATTGGATACTGCAAGTGTACAATAACACCGTTGTATTTAGGGATCGAATTCACAAGGACTAAGTGAGTACGCTATGAATTATGATGGTTTCAACTAAGCTAGAATGCATATGATTTTGTTTTGGTTTTTTCACATATTAAAATAAAATAAAATAAATCAAACGCTTGTAAATCAGTAGGATAATACATTGGGCATAGGTAATCCTCTAGGAGTTCTAAACAAGCAACATGCATAATTATGAGAAAGCATTAAGATTCATTCTGGAACTCAATCATAAATATTAGTTAACCTAATCTCTTAGTGATAACTACTAAGCTAAACAATCATAATAAAAATACTCACGTTTATATCAAGATTAATAGCAAGCATTAAGTAAATGATCAATATGTTCACAAGGGTTCTAACAGCTCCCACTGTATAAAGGTGCTTTGCTCACCTAGGATAGATTCCTACTGATATATCGTGTTTTTATCATCTCTCATCTCAAGTTTTAACGTCGTTTCTGAGTCTGTTATATCTTTTTAGCGTCTTTTAGTATCTTTTTTGTCCAGTCTTGAGTTTTCTGCAGATTACAGGATGTTACGTGGGAAATAGAAGTTCTTACATGTTTTTCAGGAAGATTGCAGAACAGCGTAGGCACGAAGGAGAGGAGCCTGATCGATCTACACATAGATCGGTCGATCAAAACCCACAAACGAAAGAAGAGAGAACAATTGATCGATCAAAACCTCCCGATGAAGGAAGAGGAAGGCACCGATCGATCCACATCAGGATCAACCGATTGGATTCGCCGGATGTGCACTAGAGGAAGAGATCGACTGATCCGGAGGAGGATCGATTCATCCGATCGCGCAACAGATTATACTTATCCTATATTTTTATTTATTTTTGCAAAAAGGGTATAAAAACCTTAAGACCTACCTTTAGAAACCGATCTGCCTTTTATTTTTAGGAGAGACTTTTGCATTGTAAGCTACTCCCTGGGATCTGAGATTCATTCTTTCTAACAATTTGAAGAAAATTTCAGAAACCCTATTTTCATATTCTATCGCAATTCTATTATGTCTTCTCCTTTGATTTGTGTTATTTCTTTGGATATGTCGAAGTAAGTCTCTTAATTGGGTTTTACGGTTCTAAGTAGGGGATTCAGTGGTTTGATGATTTCATTGCTTTTATGAAACTCTAACTCTTTAGGTTCTTCAATTCACATGATCTTAATGCTGGAATAGGAATGATCACCTTGTTTTAGATCCTAGGTTTATCTATGCATAAAAGTATTTGATAGGTTGCCATGAATGATGTGAATTGAGCAATATGCTCTTAGCCAACGACAGTTGATGTTAAGAAGTATTGTAAACATAGTGAACTTGATTGATAATACAAATTTGACTAGGAGATCTCAAATGACAGTTTGTAAAATTGATTAGTCAAATTTAGGGATTAATGTCTTGAAAGATAATTACTCTAATTAAGTGTTCATGTTTGAGAACGATTTTATCTATTGAGTTTCTTGATTCATTCATCTTATTGATCATTATATTCCTGAAATACCATATTATCCAATGTCTTTAGTTTTATAGTTTACATCGTTTATTCACTGCATTTTTGTTTATAATCCTGAAAACTAAAACAACTTTTCCACGTTTGAGTTATTTACGAATCTCGCAAATTTATAACGTACTATTGGTCCTTGTGGATCGACCCCGAACATACTACTGCGCACTTAACTGTGTCCTTGCGGTTTAAGTATTTTGGGTTAATTACTCGAGCAATCACTTCTATTGTCTAGAAACATCTAAAGCCAATATCTAGGCTCCCTCCTAAGATAAGCATTATAAACAACCTAGGCAAAAAATATAAGCATCATTCTCATTCAAACATGCATGTTAACTCATCTAAAGCATCTTATTAAAAACTTTATACCCAACTAGAAGACTACTCAACCATAGACACAAACAACAAGCAAATCAAAGATGAAAACATAATTACATTACAAATTGAAATAGACTAGGATTCAGAAATCTCTTCCAAAGAGGTTCATGAAAATATAATCTTCTCCCAAAGTATGACAAAGCATTATATATGAATAGAGTGGCTGAACCCAAGTCTAAAAGTCGAGTCTAGGGTTAATATGGTGAATGGGATGAGTTATAGACGACTTGGGCTTGTTCTGGGCTTCAAAATTTGCGTCTGAAAGTTCCGCCAACCGATCGGTTCTCACCTCCATCGATTGGTTCTAAGTCCCTTCCCCAACTGGTCGGTTCAGAATGACAACCGACCGATTGAGTAGCTATAACTTTTGATAGTACCGTTTGATTTTCTTCAAAATACTTGACAATTAAAGCTAACATCCTCCTTTATCTTGAGTCAAAATATGATGAAGATCCAACGGTTCGAATTCTTCCATCGAAAGCCAAAATTCTGATGCTTTTGCACAATCATGCATCTCCAATCATCCAAAATTATATAAAAACTCTCCATTTAATCCAAAACTCCTCAAAACATGTGAAGACTCAAGAAAATACTAAAAGACACTATAAACACTCTTTAACTCAAGAAAAGACTCAAAATGTATATGAAAACAATATTTAAGAACCGGTAAAAATAGGGGTTAACAAGTGTTATATCTAAAGAACTCACAAATAATCATCCATTTCTTCTTCCGCACCCCAAATGTCTTCTCGATCAGAGAACGTAGAGTTGCATACATCAATTAAATATTTCACGTTTGTTCTTATTAGTAGGTCCATTGTAGAACTATGACATAAGATGCCTAACAATCCCATCACCTGAAAATCTATCGGGAGCCAAAAATCCTTGTTTATTTGGAAAGCCAAAATCAACTACATAATATTTTTTTTGTCAGAGGCAAAGGAAATTCAAAATTATTGTCTTGCGCCATCGTGAGAGTTGTTGTATCATGAAAAAAGGTAGGTGTTCCATTTCAAACATATGTAAACAATATAATCATATCACAATTTGCCATTATATTAAACGATGTCTTGATCGTGCTGATTCCAATACCTTCTTTCGATTTCTGGTTTCCCTTTAACGCATATATTATCCCATGCATTGTTCCAATAAATCCCTAAAATATGGCTACTCTCTTCGATCTATTTGTAAGTCGTTTATGAATTCGACTTAGTTCTTGTCTTTCTTGTGTTACGTGTAAAGTCGTACAATTTATTAAACTGCAAGTGCACAATGAAAATCATACTAGTATTATCGGGATCGAATCCACAAGGACCAACTGAATGCACTGTGAGTTATAATGATTTAAACAAAACTAGAATACTAGAAGTTATCAAGTTATCAGTTTTGAATGCAAATTAAATTCAGGAATATAAAGCATGGTTAACAAGGAATTCTTTAGGGATTCACAAAAACATATGCATGAAATCAAGGGATGCATTAAGTATTGTTTTTGAACTCAGATAACCAATGTAAATTTATTCCGCTTTTGTGTGTAACAATTATATATGCAAAGAAATTCAAATCAACTAAACTGTCATTTGATTTGTTCACAAAGCACAATAACATCAACTGTCGTTGGCTAAGGATGTTTTGCCCATCTATGATAGATCCATTGAATCAACAACAGTTTTGGTGCCATGATGATATCAATTTACGGTTGTGACTAAACTAGCTAAATTAAACCAATCATTAAGCAAAATCCTAGATAAAGAACAATATGAATCATTCCCAATTCAATCCTAGCAAACATCTACAGAAATTTCTCCTTAGAAAACCCAACACACAATGAAAACAAATCAAATACAAAGTATACATAATTGAATCGAAATTAAGATTAAAAAACGGGTTCAAAAATCTTCTCCAATTTTCAAGAGGATTAGCGATTTTCTTCCAATGTGTTCAAAGCACAAGAATTGAGTAGAGACACTGCAATTAAGTCTAAAAGTCGAGTCTTAGGTTTTATATAGTGAAGGAGATATGTTCTGGTCGGTTTAAGCTTCGATTCAGGCTTCTAAAATCACTTCTGGATGACTCGATACCGATTGGTATACGGCTTTATTAATTGGTATTCATCCCAACTCCTACCGGTCGGTTCTTATATGCCAGCCCGCTTGACCTCTCATCAACACACTGGCCATAACTTTTGATTGCACCATTAGATTTCGTTCAAACAACTTGAAAATGAAACCTAACATCCTCCTCTATCATGTTTAAAATATGAAGAAGATCTAACGGTGGAAAGTTTTCCATCGGAGACCAAACTTCTTCTGTTTTTGCCCGATCCTGCATCTCCAATCATCCAAAATGATCCAAAACTCTCGTTTTACTCCAAAATGTCTCAAAACCTGTCAAGACTCAATAAAAAAAACTAAAAGAAACTAAAAACAATCTTTCACTCAAGAAAAAACTCAAAATATATATCAAAACAGTGATTAGTAATCGATAAAAAAAAATGGGTTAACATATTGATATAATCACAAGTAAGTAACTTAGTAGCTCTAACGACTTCAAAATTTTCAATTCAATATCTCTTGCGTTTGTTCAAATTGAATCTGAAATTTCTTTGAACTTCATTGTAACATCCCGTCCCAGAACTAATCACATATGTGGCCGCACACGAATACAAACGATAGCGATACGTGGAGAAATGTGGGTCATGGCAAGACCTACGACCAAAACTAGAAGAAAATGATAAGTGGCTCGACAATAAGTCCTTAAAAGATAAAATAAGGACAATTGTCAAAAGAAAAACTAAGATTAACGACAAACGTACCATGGAATCGATTGAGCTTCTTGGACGGTCGTTCGAGTTGTTGAAAAAGAACAAAGAACACAAAGGACACGGAAAGGATAGACACTTAAACACAAGTGTCATACGAAGTTCAGTATCGAAGGAAGACTAAGCCAAGTGTGGTAACGCCAAGGAAGGGTTTGGTAGATGTGTCCGGACGCAGACGGACGTTCGAACATTAGAATGTGGACATGCATGGGATGACGATAGCATCGTAACAGTACTTCTAACCGTGAACAGTACTTTTGACAGTGAATAGTACTTCCACCGTAAAAAGTACCTCTGGTCGCCGGGATAGGTGATCCGCTGGAATATGCTACCAAAACAATAGGACCGCCAGAGTTACGCCAAAATAGGGGAATAACCAGAATTGAGCTGTTGGATCAGCGAAAACTCGTCGAAAAAGGTGACATGGCACACCCTGATTGGACCACGTGTAGATCGAGGTTTCTAAAAGCTTCTAGAAGGAGTCTCCACCACTTGTCACCGGGAAGAATGCAACTTGTCGCCACCCTTCGCCACTTGTCGCCGATATCCGCCACATGTCGCCGGGCTTGGAAAACTGTTGATGGATGCCGGGACGTTTGTCACCTTGCATGGCAAAGAGCTCACGTATAAATAATGCCATCCTTCGCTCCATTTTTCACCACTCCACCACCTTAGACACCACCTACAAAGAATAGAGAAAGAAGAACTTAGAGTGAGGGTTAGCGGGAGAGTTTGGGTGTGATCCGAGGAGCGATCGTTCAGGGAGAGCGATCCACCGACTATCCGAGGGAGAGTATTTGAGAGAAGCGATAGCCAATCCGAGAGAGTATTCGTGGGAGTTCGCGAGGAGGAAGGCATCCAATCGAGAAAACATCCGAGATAATCTTAACCGATTCAAGTAAGGCGGTTCGAGGGTCTAATCCAAGAACGATGATAAGCTGTGGTGTTTGAAGATTCATTCGAATGTGATATAAATCTGTGAAGATATCCGGAGGTTTGATTGAGGAATATCGGTTGTGCCATCTGTTGTTCAAGAGCATCGTCGAGGAACCGTACGCGGTACAATCGAGAGGAGCCGAGGACGAGCACCGCCGAGTACACACCGTCGCACAATCATCCAACACAATCAAAGTGAGTTCTCGAATCATTTGATTATTAAGTGGCACATGATTAGGGTTAATCGGTTAATTAGGATTAATTAAGAATAATTAATCAAATATGATTAGTATGCATAATTACAATTAATTAAGGATAATTAATCAAATATCCTTAGTATGCATAGTTAGAATTAATTTTGGATAATTAATCAATTGTAATTAGTATGCTTAATTAGGATTGATGAAGGAGAATTAATCAAATAAAATTAGTATAAAAATTAGGATTAATTAAACATAATTAATCAAATATGATTAGTATGCATAATTAGGATTAATTAAGGGTAATTAATCAAGTATGATTAGTATGCATGACTAAGATTAATTAAGAGTAATTAATTATATGTAGTTAGTATGCATGTGTGATTGCATAGTTTGGTAGTATGGTTATGATATGCATGTGTAATTGCATTGGTTGTTAGTATGGTTATGGTATGCATGTGTGATTACATAGGTTGTTAGTATGGTTATGGTATGCATGTGTGATTGCATAGGTTGTTAGTCTGTTATTGCTTGCATGTGTGATTGCTTGCTTGGTAGCTTATTTACTTGCATGTTAAATAAAGGTAGAAATGCATGTTATTAGTGAGTAATTGCTTGCATGATACTTGTTGGGGTAGTTATATGTTGTAAGAACTAGATGTTTACTACTTGTATGCATTGTTTATGGTATCTAGTTCTATGTGATAGACTAGATTGTTTGCGTGTAGTTCTATTCCGATAGAACTAGACTAAGTAATTAGAGTAGTAGATTTTTTGAGTAGATCTAGTCGTAATGTGTATCGGTCATGAGTGAAACGGTCAGGGTGTGTGCCGGCTGTGAGTAAAGCAGTCCAGATTGTGTGTACGCCATATGTGAGTAAAGCGGTTTGGTAAGACCAACTGTGAGTAAAGCAGTGTGGTGTGTCTCATGGGACGCCTCTGAGTAACGTACCGCTGGTCAGGAGGTTAAGTAAGGACACCTAACGAACCTAAACAGGGATAGACTATATGCAAAAAAGTGTAGTCGCTTCATGAAGACTTAGTGTATTTGAAGGGCTAGACCCTTTAGGATCGGAGAAGGCGGTGAGTACACAACCATTATCAATAGGCAAGCTGAGGATTGCTATGAGGCATCTCCAGAGACAAAAATGGTCAAGGCAAGTGAGGCTGAGATGATCAGAAATGTGAGGAGGCAGTTTCCGAGATGAGATGCCAAGACAAGGAGGTTTGAGGGTAAGTAAAAGCTGAAACAAGTAAAGCTAAGGTGATTGGTTGATGTAAGTAGGAAGTTTTCCGAGTTCAAATACTAAGGTAGGGAGGCCGAAGCAAGTGTACCAAGGCATGTGGTCGAGGTAGGGAAGAAATTAAACCAAGGCAAGTAGCTAAGGCATTTCAAAATTCGCAGAGCTTGTAGGTGAAGCGAGGAGGATTCCTACTTAACATGGCAGTGTTTTATCGCGCCATTAGTAGTGCATTGTAGTTTAGAAGAGATGCGACGGAGGCATTCTCTTAGTAAGAATTTCATGATAGCTTAGGATAGATGCATGATTATTGTGTGTTTGCTAGTATGAGTTTTTGCATGTGTAGTATAGCTGAGTTGAAAACTGGGGTAAACAAACATTGTCTTATGCAGGACCGGTTCCACTAAGTAACATAGCACTAGGTTACTTATGATTCCACTATTATTTTTCATGTGACCATAGAGGGAAACTGCGCCTTAGAGGGATCGTTAGGTCAGGGCAGTTGGTGTAGATTGACGTGTAGAAGTGAAATGGGAGATAATGTGTAATATATTATTTGAAATGGGCGCCATTACGTATAAGTATTTGATGTGTTTTATGAGATATGTATATAATGTATGGGAAGGAGTTTTGTTAAATAGAGGAAGTTATAGTGGTATGAGATTTTGCCTGAAATGACACAACTCTCTCATATGGTAAAAGGTTGAAAAGCTTAATATCGTATGAGGGAGTCGCGATACCAAGAGTGATTCAATTAGAATGTTGGCTTATTGTTTGTAATCCAAGTTGAGTTATCCTTGGTGCACACCCTCTTGTACATTCTCTATCACTCTTAGGTCAAGAGTGGTACATGATTGTTACATTAGTTATCCATTAATTATCCCACATGTTCGTTAAAACATGGCCACACTCTCTTTAATACTAACATCCAATGTAGGTGTTAAACCATAACTCGTTTGGAATATTTCACATAAAAATCTAAAACCATTAAGAGACATTCATAGCAACTGAAGACAAGTAGCACTATCTTTTTGTAGTCGACGCTAAATATTTCTTTAACTCAAACTACCATATAGTTGAATTGGTCCTCTTTCAAAATACCGATTGTAGTAACTCAATGATGGCTGAATTATTAACTCTTCCAATTTTTCATTTTCCAAATTCCATAACTCAATTCTTTCATCGTAATTTTGATTGTGGACACCTTGTGATCGCAATTGATATATACGAAAAGGCATAATTTTTTTGACACACAAAATAAAAGCTAAATTAAAAAGATAAAATTGACATTAATCAACAATACATAACACATAACAGACATTACTAAAGTATATTGTAAAACGAAACATAACGACTACTAACAAAGCACAAATACTATTAAATTTGTTATGAGATGATGAATCACTTTGATGAGTTTCATTTAAATTTAGTCATTGTTCAGATACTCATATGTTGAATACCCCTTGTCTACGTGGTCGTGATCTTTTACGTGTAGAACAAAAGCTCATGAAACCAAATTATGGTCGTACTTCCGAGACAACATTTTCTGCGTAAGGAACTTCTTCTTCAAGTGAAACTCCTAGTAGGGCATTTGTTGTAGTTTTCATTTTCGTTCCCGATGAAAATCCACGTTGAACATTTGTTGCAGGGATTTATTGTGGAGATTTTTGCGATGAATCCCATTGTTGTATTATCTATTGCGGACCATTTGGAAGGGTACCCCCACTGCGAGGCTTTTGGAGACGAACCCCATTGCGCTGAAACTCTCTAAACTTATTCATTGTATATATAAGGGTTGTCTCAAATGATTATTTTCTTAGACTTCCTCGTGAACCAATCCTGGTAGAGATTCGAGAGTTTTCCACACCTCTTTGTGAACCACTTCCACGTCTTATTCCACCTTGTTGTTGAACTTTTTAAGAAGAAAACTAAAACGGGTGACACGGTGGAAAACTTTGTCGCAAATGTTCACGAGTAAACTCATTTGTCAATGTTAATGCACTGCATCTCTTCATTTTCTTGGGTCTTGGGAACTTGAGTGTGTTGCATCTCACCACAATATGTTCTGAGTACACATGACCTTCATCACTATCTAGACCCTTAATCATCAACTCTTTTATTATTTCGTGTACAGAGTATTGCGACTACCATCAGACGTCATATAATATGAACATCATTGCATCACATCTCAAAGTTCTAATGGCTTTAATTTAAATGATTTTTAATTTTACATACATGTTAGTCAGATTATAAAGTTTTAAGTATATAAGTTTCATATATATGTAAATATACTAAACATAGTTTGGTATACTAAATATACTAATTCTATAAGTTTTAATTACATACCATTGATTCTCTGTCGTATTTTTATTTTTGTCATCAGAGCAATCATCGACATTCCAATAAGAAAGATCGACCTCATTTGAGAGATTCAATTATGAATTTTGATATGCACAAAGTACTAGAGCACCTCACTCTAGACAGTCAAGTTTTCTGGGTGGACGAAGTCACCGGAGGTACATAAAATATTTATAAATAATTTTTTTTAATGATATCTGCTTAAGGAAACCCTAAAGAAAGCAAGAAAATGTGTGATCTCCTAGTAGAATCAACCAGACATTGAAAACCAACATGCTTGATTCAGCTTATAGTTATGACAAATTAGTTGCATTCCTATATTTTAGCAAAAAAAAAAAAAAACAGTCATGAAACCCCAAAAAACACACTAGCAATAGTAATCAATTAATTGGGCAAACTTAGAGCACTCGAGGTAGAATAAAAACAACTTCTCATTGGTCTTAGGTACGTTTTACTTGGACCATATACTACATACTGTGTAATAATAAACTCTGGATCTAAAAACTCTCCTCGTATGCTGATATATCATGGTTTTTACCCGCTTTTAACCATGATATAAGTCCTTTTTATCGAGTGTTTCCAGAGTCTTTCTGAATCTTTTCAGGAATTAGGCACGATTGGAGCTAAATTGGATCTATTGAAGTTTCTAGAGCATTTCGGAGCTGAAGCAGTTGGGGAGCCAATATGAAGCTCAGTATCGACCGACACCACAGTGTGTCGATCGACACTGAAATTTGGAAGGAACGTAACTCACCATTCCTCTATCGAGCGATACCATTTATGGTATCGGTCGATACCAATAGCCAAGAAAGAAGCGCACAATCCTCAGCAAGTTTGAAGTCGGCCCTGAAGATTTCCTTATTTTGCAATTAAGTCCAAAGCATGTTTTAGAATTATTATTAGATTTTTCAGCCGCTTTGAGATTAACAACTCATACCCGGAGATAGAGATTTTGCAACAGAGTTTGAGGAGAAGAACCTTAAACCCTCTTTGTATTCTTTACTCTATTTTACTTTATGAAATCTATTTTATTCATGATGTTTGTTTCATTCACCATGTCTGAGTAGATTCCTTGTTAGGTTTAGGGTTATTCAAAGGTATTTGATGTATTGTTATTTTTTATTGAATTGTTAGGAAAATCTTTAGAGTTCTTCACCTAGACTTGTGATTACTGCTTATTCTAGCTTCGCGACCTAGAATCTGATATCAGGTTGATTAATTGGCACGAAAGTGTGATTAATTTCCTGGACTAGTGTTTGGTGAGCAAAAGATCTATTTGCAAAGAAATTTGGTTTAGAATTTTGTAAACAATTGAACCTGATCATCAATGCTTGTTTGAATTCATAGGATTTGCAAAGAAATTTGGAATTCTAGGTTTAGACATAGATAATCTTCGCAGCGACGGTTGGTTGATTTTATATTTTTGTTTCAAGTTCAAGAACGGTGCTTGTTATATTCCTGACATTCTATTTGATTGGAAATTCTGATTTACCTGCGAATTCTCCAAGGCTTAGCGCTTTCCTCTAATTGATCTTACTACCTATTTTTAATCGTTAAGTTGTTTTAAATTACATTTATTTTACTTAGCTTGATTCATATTCTGAAATTTATTGAGTGATAATCTTGAGTCTTTGTGGTTCGACCCCTAATATACTACAACTACTGCTTAGGTACTTTTAGGGTATTATATTTGAGCTTATCAAATCTTGGCGTCGTTGCCGGGGACTCTAATTTCGCCATTAGATTTCAGTTTAGAATTTCGACTAAGTCATCGAGTATCGATCGACACCCTTCATGTATCGATCGATACTCGTCTTAAACCCTGTTACTTACGTGCTTTAACTTCTGTGTTTCAGGTGTATGCATAATCGTGAAACCAGGAAAAGCAAGAACAAGCAGTTGACTAATCTATCTAACAAAGAACTAGCTGATTTAGAGCGCACGATCAGAAGGCAAAAGAAGCAAACATAGATGAACAATCCAATTGTGCTCGCTCGCGATGACGCTAGGGTTTTGAGAGATCAGGAAGGTCATCTATGTAATGAGCAAGGACAGGGGCTTGATGCAGAAGGGAACATCGCTATCCCTGAACCGGTAGCCAACGAAGTTATCCCACCAGCTGTGTTTGGGAATGTTGGGAATGCTCCGGTTAATCGCACCAGGACGCTTGGGGAGTACAACAGACCCGATCAGTTCTATGCCAATCGGTCTACGATTCGTATTCCCACCTTTCAGAGGAATGACTTTGAGCTGAAGCCTGCATACTACACTCTCATAGGCCAGCATCCTTTTCATGGTCTTTCTCACGAGCATCCCATCGATCACATCGAGAGGTTCGAGGATTTGGTCACTAGTATCAAGTACAATGGAGTGCCCAATGAGTTCCTCTTCTGTAAGCTTTTCCCATACTCTCTCGGTGGGGATGCAGCTTACTGGCTGAAGCAGTTACCTTCTGGTTCGCTGACTACCTGGGAGGAGACTAAGAATGTGTTCCTGAACAACTTTTATGATGATGCGAGATCTGAGGAGTTAAGGAACAAGATCTCCCAGTTTTTTCAGGGAGTAAGTGAGGCATTCAAGGCTGCTTGGCTGAGATTCCGATCTTATTAGAGAGATTGTCCTCATCACGGTTTCACACAGGTTCAGTTGCTGGGTATTTTCTTCCGAGGGATTGAATGGAGGTATCAGATGGCTCTGGATGCTGCGAGCAATGGGAATTTCAACACAAGGTATCCTGAAGATGCTTATCTGCTGATTGAAAACTTGGCGTCTAGCAACAGCACCAAGAATGCCGACTACAAGCGGAAGAAGCAGAAGGGGAACTTCGATGGATTGCAGATTGCTGAGGTACACGCGAAGCTGGATTCAGTACACAATTTGTTGATGGGCAAGCAGCAGAAGGCTGTACATTTTGCTGAAGAAGTCGAGAACATAGAAGAAGGGGAAGCAGAGGATGTTAACTACATTGGTGGTAATAGTTTTCAGAATTCGTCGTACAACCGCGGTTTCACCAACAACTCTTAGAGAGGAGGATTCAAGTCTGACTTCAAACCCACAAGTTTCAGAGCGAATTCTTCTGCTCAGATACCGTTTCAGAACAGCGGATACACTCGCACTTATGGAAATTCATCTCACCAGATACCACTGCCCAAGACTCAGGAGAGCAAGGTTGAATCCATGCTTGAACAGATCCTTGAGGGGCGGCAGAAGATGACTGTTGATTTCAATGGGAAGATGGATGCCTTGTACACTGATCTGAATGGAAAAATCGAAGCTCTTAACATTCATCAGAAGAAGCTGGAAACTCAAGTTGCCTAGACTGCAGAAACAGTTAAGAGACAGGAAAGCTTTCTTCCAGGGAAGACGGTGAATCCAAGGGAACATGTTCATGCTATCACCTTGAGAAGTGGAAAGGAAGTCAGTCCAGGAGTGAAGAAAACTTATTTTGCAAAGCAGCTCATTAATCTTGCTGAAGATGACGACGATGAGGCTCCTGAAATTACTCCAGCATCGATCAACACTCACCCAGTGTCGACCGATACCAACCTACATCGATCGATACATGTTCAACGATCTGCTTAGGACACTGCACAACCACCAGTATCGATCGACACTAGTCCAGAAATTGAGAAGAAGACCGCGGTGAACACTGGAAGAATCTACGTACCCAAAATACCTTTCCCTCGACCTCCTACCAAGACTAAGAAGGAAGTAGAAGAAGCCAGATGCAGGGCAATGCTAGAAAAGTTGGTTGTTAAACTCCCATTTGTCGATGCTATCATGACTTCACCATCTTTCAGAAGGTATATCAAGCGAATGGTATCGAGCAATGTGAACCTTGAGGAGGGAGTGCTGAGGATTACTCACGAGTGCAGTGCGATCCTGCTCAACAAGATTCCAAAAAAGCTACCAGACCCTGGAAGTTTCGTTTTGGACTATACGATCTTTACAGAAAGATTCGAGCGCTCTCTCTGCGATCTCGGTTCCAGTGTCAACCTTATGCCATACTCCGTGTCTAAGAGAATGGGGATGACAGACTTCACACCCACTAGAATCTTTCTAAATCTAGCTGATCGCTCAGTTCGATTTCCCGAAGGATTACTAGAGGACGTTCCAATAACGATCAGAGACTGTTTGGTCCCAACTGATTTCATAGTCTTGGAGTACGACGCAGAGCCAAGAGACCCACTCATTCTTGGCAGACCCTTTCTAGCTACATCCGGAGCCTTGATCGACTGCACGAACAAGAGGATATCCCTTAACATCGGTGATGTGATTATGACCTTCAACATGGAGAAGATGATGAAAAAGCCAACCATAAATGGGCAGACATTCTTCGTCGACACCTTCAACGATATATCGGACGAGTACTTCATGAGGTTACATCCTGAGAACCCGCTAGAGAGAGCACTGGTCTATTCAGCTGACTCAGAGGTATATTCAAGTGAGGTTGCTGCTGGATACGCCAAGATGCTTGACAACAGCCATGAGGCATCGATCGACACCACTGAAGGTATCGATCGATACCAGTGATTTCTGCCCGAGGAATTGGTCGTCACTCCTACATGATCCGATTCATTTGGCAACTAGAGTGAGGAGAGAGCTCCTAAGCTCGAACTTAAACCACTTCCAACCAATCTAAGGTATGTCTTTCTTGGCCCTAACTCCACTTATCTTTTGATTGTTAATTCTTCTTTTAACAACGCATAGGTCGCCTTACTGCTGAGCAAGTTTTGCTAGTATCGCAAAGCTCTTGGCTATTCTCTTGATGACATTTCAGGTATATCACCAGACATGTGCATGCATCGGATTCATCTGGAGGACGAGTCGAAGGCTTCAATCGAACATCAGAGGAGACTTAACCCGAATCTGAAAGAAGTGGTGAAAAAGGAGATAATGAAACTTCTGGAAGCAGGGATCATCTACGCCATCTCCGACAGTTCTTGGGTCAGTCCAGTTCGTGTGGTACCTAAGAAAGGAGGATTCACTGTCGAGAAGAATGAGAAGGACGAGCTGATCCCAACAAGAACGATGACTAGGCACCAGATGTGTATCGATTACAGGAAGCTGAATGCTGCTACTAGGAAGGATCACATCCCACTGCCATTCATCGATCAGATGTTGGAGTGGCTGGCGAGTCACTCGTACTACTGCTTCCTTGATGGGTACTCAGGTTTTTTCCAGATCCCAATACATCCAGACGATCAGGAAAAGATGACATTTACATGTCCTTACGGCACATTCGCTTACAGAAGAATGCCATTTGGATTATGTAACGCTCTAGCCACTTTTCAGAGATGTATGATATTGATCTTCTTAGACATGATCGAGGAGTTTATGGAGGTGTTTATGGATGACTTTTCAGTTTACGGATCTTCATTTAAGGGCTGTCTAGACAACTCATGCAAGGTACTACAGAGGTGTGAGGAGAAACATCTGGTCCTGAACTGGGAGAAGTGTCACTTAAGTTATGGTTCAGGAGGGCATTGTTCTGGGGCACAAGGTTTCTAAGGCTGGGATCAAAGTTGACAAAGCTAAGATTCAGGTTATGACAAGCCTTCTGCCACAAACATATGCGAAGGACATTCGAAGTTTCCTTGGTCATGCCAGGTTCTATCGACAATTCATCAAAGATTTTCTCCAAGCTAGCTCGCCCACTTATTGTTCTTCTTTGTAAGGATATCACCTTCGATTTCACACCTTGAGTGTCTTGTCGCATTCGAACAGATTAAGAAGGCATTGGTTAGTGCTCCTGTTGTTCAACCACCAGATTGGAACCTCCCTTTTGAGATTATGTGCGATGCGAGCGATTTCGCAGTTGGGTCAGTTCTGGGTCAGAGGAAGGACAAGAAGCTCCATGTCATTTACTATGCCAGCAAGACTTTAGATGATGCTCAGAACAACTACAGTACTACAGAGAAAGAGTTACTCGCTGTTGTTTTCTCTTTTGAGAAGTTTCGCTCCTATATTGGGAGTAAGGTGACCGTTCACACCGATCATGCTGATCTCAAATATTTATTGCAGAACAAGGATCTCAAGCCTCGCCTCTATCATTGGGTTCTTCTGCTCCAAGGTTTTCATATTGAGATTAAGGACAAGAACGGTGTTGAGAATGGAGTTGTAGACCACCTCTCGCGAATGAGGATCGATGAAACCGTGCCTATTGATGATTCCCTACCTGAAGAGAAGATTTACTTCATTGAGACATATATTCGACGTACTCCTGCCAAGATTCTGCTAGTACAAAGCCTTAATGTCAATCGACAATCACCCAGTGTCGGTCGATACTCTCACGCGATTCTGCATTCTCCCCGAGTCCAGAACTTCGGTGTCGATCGACACCCTTCCAATGTCGGTCGATACCCACTACCTGCCGAAGCTGTTTTGGCTACAGACGACTCTTCTGCTGAGGAATCTCTAGCTGTTGTAGCTACTCCTCAGTGGTCCTCAAGCTGTTCAAGACCATTATCTTTCCTCGATTTGGAGTACCTCGGATCGTTATAAGTGATGGTGGCACTCACTTTATCAACAAGATTTTCGAAAAGCTGTTGAGGAAATATGGTGTGCATCATCGCGTAGCTACACCTTATCATCCTCAGATGAGCGGACAGGTTGAGGTCTCCAATAGCCAAATCAAGGAGATTCTGGAGAAGACAGTTGGCAGTGCACGGAAGGACTGGGCCACGAATCTAGACGATGCGCTTTGGGCCTACAGGACCGCTTTCAAGACACCACTTGGCACCACACCATTTCACTTGTTGTACAGGAAAGCGTGTCACCTTCCAGTTGAGATCGAGCACAAAGCAGCCTGGGGTACTAAATTGATGATTTTCGACATCAAGTCTGCTACTCAAAGGCAATTGGTTCAACTGAATGAGCTGGATGAGATCAGACACCTCGCCTATGAAAACTCCAAGCTGTACAAGGAAAGGACTAAGGCATATCATGACAAGAAGATCCTCTCTCGCCACTTCAAACCGAATGACCAGGTTCTTCTGTATAACTCTCGTTTTCAGTTATTTCCTGGGAAATTGCGTTCTCGTTGGTCAGGTCCCTTCACAATCAAGGAAGTCCACCCACATGGCGCAATCGTATTGATAAATGCTGAGGGAAAGGAGTTCACTGTCAATGGACAGCGGGTGAAACACTATTGGGCGAAAGCTGCTATTCCAGATGGCCACATAATGCCTCTTGCTAAACCACCCATTGCCTGAAAGATTACCATGTCAAGCTTATAACATTAAACAAGCGCTTGGTGGGAGGCAACCCACTGGTGAGTCTGTACATAAGTCTTTTCTTTCGTTTTCATTTTCGATTTTGTGTCTTGTGTCTTCACGTGAATCAGGTTCAGATGCGCATTATCGATCGACAATTGTCAGTATCGATCGATACCACGTTCAATGGAATGGAATGCTGGCATGTCACGAGTATCGATCGACACCACTTACGGTATCGGTCGATACCCGCTGCCCAGGTAAGTCCCTCTATAAAACCCTCGGGTTTTTCTTCTTCTCCTTCATTTCATCATCGCTCGACGCAGCACACCATTCCCACAATCTCTCACAACTTTCTCTTTTCTTCACCGATTTGAGCGATTCCAAAGCCTAATCCGATCGGATTTTCATCCTCATTGTCATTCTAGCATCCATTTTTTTGATCTGCAAGGTATGAAACTCGAAATCTCAATCTATAGATTCGATGACAAGATTGAAAAACTCGATTTTGCATCCTATGTTTTACTTTCTTGCATGATTCTCACTTCCTGGATAGTTTTATAACCATTTCGACACCCTCCATCGGATTGAATGTGCTTGATTTGCATGTTTGTTTTTCTGAGATATTCGATTCCTGACATTGCGGAAAACAGTTGTGATTTTGATTTGGTGTCGAACTGGACGTATATAGTTGATTGTTGCTGCTGTGTTGCTTACTGTCATGGTACAGGAGATATTTACGTTGGTATAATCCACCACGACATGAGTACAATCTGCAGGATCCAGTGGAGGCTTTCGATGGGTCGTTTTGGCATGTCGGCGTTGTGGCAGCTTGTCTCACCAACGACCGTTACAGGGTCCTGAAAGGAGGTTTCACCAATGAAACGGGCCCTCAGAGCTTTCTTGTGGTCCACTCTAGCGACCTGCGAGCTGCACCACACCGCACACCATCTCCCTTCGCACCCGCTGTTGCTGCTAGACCTCCCTGGCCTAAGTTAGAGGGGAAGAGGATCATTCCAAGGAGAACTTGGGCAGGTACGCCTAAGGAGGAGACCGAGAGCGAGGCCTGCATCTACAGGCTTATCACCGAAGAGTGGGACGACTATGATATGTCGGCCTACAACGAATAGATGCGCAGCATCTACAGCACATGCGTTGGCTGAAGCCAACTCGGCGTTGGTGTCTTCCCACGACAGAAGGCGAGCTCTTTGTGTAGCTCCCCAACCGAGCACTAACCACGATTGGCGGCGATGCCTCCCAGCTGCGATTCGATCCAGATCCCAGCTTGCATTCGGTTGCCCCAGCCACACGTGTACGCGCTCCCCCACACATTCCCTCTACTCCGACAGTCGCTGATGACGCACCCACTCCTGACTTTGCTGGAAGTCACTCTCGCCGCTCGTGACGCCGGTCTACATCTGCCCATGCACCTTCATTTCCTCCCCCTTCGGAGTTGCCGATGGAGATTGCCACCTTTCAGAGGTATGTCGTGGAGAGCTTGCAGAGTATTTGGACAGCTGTCTCTCGTTGCAGCTGAAAATCTTCTACGGACGCTCGTTCATCAGCACCTGGACCTTCCTCTCATTTCGATCTATCCAATGACGATGATTAAGATGATTAGACTCTTTGTTTCCTGTGGTTTCACGTTTTTCTTTCCCTTTTCTTTTTCCTTTTTATTTTTCTTTTCATTTGAACTATTATGTCTCATGTCAGTACTCTATTTATGTTGAACTTGTGACTTTCTTATGATCTTGTTGCTTCTAACTTATGTGCCAGTGATCTAACAATGCTCCAATCTAACATCTGGTTCTCATGGCACGAATTTTTGGCATCAGTTTCACGACAACGAAATCCTTGTATGATCGATATACTCTTGGTATCGGTCGATACTCGACAGTATCGGTCGATACTGGTTAGTATCGGTCGATACCCACTATCACACACGGGTAACATTTGTGCACTTCATTCAGCCACTCTGTTCTTTTGCTTACTTTTGCCATCTCTGGGCTTGATAACACTTGGGACAGTTTTGTTTAAGTCTGGGGGAGGTAGTTGCTAACATGGTGTTTGTTTTTCTTAGAGTCAGTCATTTTGAGTCAAAATTGTTTTATTGAGTCAAAACCTGTTGGGCTTGGAATTTTCTCGTACACGTCGTGTTCTCACTACAAGAAAACCTATGAATTGTGACCAAAATATGTGACTCCTTTTTTGGTTGCAAATTATAGCAACGATGATAGGATTGTATTGCGACCAATTACCGACTTCGGTAAAAATGGAGGTACAATAGTCACACATTTACGACCAACGAAAAGGATCGAAAAAACATCGTATATTAATGACCATGTTCATACATATTTACGACCGGTTAAGGTTGGCCACAAAATGACCGCAAAGCGCGACGTCTTAACGACTACCAATATAGTTACTAGTTTCAGTCGTGAAGTGGTCACTAATATGCGACGTATTTTCAACCCTTTAAAATTTTTAAAAATCCGTTACGAATCGGTCGCAAAATACAGTTAGAAAAACGTTACACGTAACTTTTATGACGCCCTATAATGGTGGTAAAGTAATCGTAAAGATGTAGCAAAAGAGAGGCAAATTTGTGACGCCTTTTTCGGGGTCGCTAAAGAGTCGCAAATATTTTCTATATATACAACACATCGCCCATCTCTTGCATTCATTTGGAGATTTCTAACAAAACGGAAAAAAAAAAGCAAAAAAATTTGAGAGGTTGGGAAAAATGTGCAATTATACATTATGAGAGTGGATGTACAACATAATTGATTCTGTGATAAATAATATCTCAAGGGAATTCTGAGCGGGGGTGGATCAGTTCATTATTTTGCGAGTTGTCAGCCAATAGCTCAGCATAGTGGAGGTAGATTTCATTGCCCTTGCTTGAAATGTCTGGAATTTAAAATTTTTGTTTGGATATTGTTTCGAAGCATCTGCATAGCAAAGGGTTTATGCCACATTATTATGTTTGGTTTGAAAATGGGGAAGATTATGATGTGCTTGGCAGTGGGGCATGAACTATTCATGATTATGGTTGTGTAGATGATGCTAGTGGTAGTCAAGCAGTAGATCATGATACTGAAGATGTATATGCTGGGATGGTGAATGATGATTTTCATGGTACCACACCATTAAATGAGTATCATCAAGGACATGATGATGTAAGTGGTTATCATGTTCATGAAGAACTGACCCATGAGGCCAAAACTTTTAATGACATGTTAGATGCTGCTAATACTCCACTTTATGATGGTTGTCATGAAGGTCAATCGAAGTTATCATTGACTTCTCAGTTCATGAATATAAAGGTAGATAATAATTTATCTACAAGCTGCATGGACTCATGGACTGAATTGTTTACAGAGTACTTACCAGGAGGTAATCAGGCAACATGTTCATTTTATGAGACATAATCTTTGATGCGAAAGCTAGGATTGTCGTACTATACATATGATGTATGTATAGACAATTGTATGCTTTTTTGGAGAGAAGACGAGAATTTTGAAACTAAGATACAAGCCTGTGATGGACGAACAATAGTACCATTCAGCCGTATGTAGTATTTACCTATTGCAGATAGATTGAAGAGGATGTACCAATCAGAGAAGAATGCATCAGCCATGAGATGGCATGCTGAGCATGAGTCACAAGATGGAGTAATGTGTCATCAATTTGATGCAGCAGAGTGGAAGAATTTCCAAATGTTGCATCCTTCATTTGCAAAAGAAAGGAGAAATTTTTATTTTGGATTATGTACAGACGGTTTTAATCCTTTTCAGATGTCAAAAAATCATTTGTTGTGGCCCGTGATCATGACGCCATACAATTTACCTCCAGACATGTGCATGAGAAGTGAATATTTTTCTCTCACGATACCAAATTCGGGACCAAAGCATCCTCCAGCCAGTCTTGATGTTTTTCTGCAACCAATGATCGAGGAGTTAAAGGAGTTATAGACTAACGGAGTTGAGGCATATGATGTGTCGTTAAATTAAAATTTTAACCTTAAAGTTGTTCTTTTGTGGACTATAAGCTATTTTCCGGCTTATGGTATGTCGTTTGGATGGAAGACCCATAGAAGACTAGCGTGTCCAATTTGCATGGATGATACAAAGGCTTTTCAATTGCCGGCTGGTAGGGAAAAATGTTAGTTTGACTGCCATAGAAGAATTCTTCGTGTGGGGCATTCGTTAGAGAAGAATAAAACAAAATTTTTGAAGGGGAAGCACGTGGTGGATGACTATCCATCTCAATCTTTGAAAGGTGAACAAGTTGTATATGAGCATATACGGCATGCCGAACCACCCAAAACTTCTGAAGTTGGTGGAAATGGTATAAAGTGAAGGTCGATGAGTTAGGTGAATGGCATAATTGGCACAAAGAAAGCATTTTTTGGGAGCTACCAAACTGGAGGGATCTGACGCTATGCCACAATCTTGATGTGATGCATATCGAGAAGAATATTTTCGATAACATCATGTATACCATTATGAATGTTAAAGACAAGTCGAAGGACACAGTGAAGTCAAGATTAGATGTTGTACGAGTTAGCAATAGTTCCAATTTGCATGTGGGTGGTTGAGGCAAAGCTCCATTCCCAATTTGGAGATTGACTCCAAAAGTGAAGCATAGCTTATATAAAAGCTTTTAATAAAGGAAGTAATTAACCAAGTTTTATAAAAAGGTGAACTAGATAAAAGACTTAGTAAAGTAAGTACCACAGTGTCTTAAGTGATCAGGGAGACGGGTGTTACAAATTGGTATTAGAGCCAAACCTAGATAAGTGTGGAGTCGAGAAGGCTCACACTATGGGGGGGGGAAACGATCTAGTACGCAAGAGGACGTTTCGGTCTATTAGTGGGGGTGATTTTAACATCCCAGTTTCAGGAATATGGTGGTGCATGTGGATAGGTTTAAAAAGAATTGATTTGGCTACCTATGTCACCAAAGTGCAGCTATCTTTTCGGTCAAACACTCCGAGGAAACTACAGAGTTAAGCGTGCTTGAGTTAGAGCAATTTCAGGATGGTGACCTTCCAAGTGATTTACGGTACAATGCGAGTGAGGACAAAACACGGGAAAATATCACTTGGTGATTTGTAGGTTCGGTAATAAGTCTTTAAAGCTGCAAGACGTAGCGGACCGGCCGTCGGACAAAGGTGGGCCCAATGGGCTGAGAAAAGACATGGGGCCCATTAAAAGTGGCGGTCGGGCATTACATTTTAACTTGTAACTCCAAAGTCACACTTTTTCCTAGATAACTGAATTCACGATGGTCCAGACTATTCAAGATAAAGGAAATTGAACCATCTTAAACAATTGTCCTTTAGGATAAAAATGTAAACAATTGTCCTTTAGGATAAAAATGGGGAATACTTTATAGTGAACAGGCAATCTGTTAAACCATACTGGTAGATTTGGATAACGGTGAAAGGGAGGCAATTCCACTGACCAAAACATCTAAGAACACAAAACACAAATTAAGCTAAGGACTTAAACAAAGCGTCGAGTGTGAGGCAACCCACTAGGTACGTTTCCTATTTTAGTTTTATTTCCTTTTAGTATTTATGGTTATAGGTTTTTGTCTTAGGATGAATACAAATAAAATAAACAAATCATGCACGGAACAATCGATCCCATACCTAGATCGATCTAACTCAAGCAAAAATCAAAAGAGGGGAAAGGTTTGTCACCAAAGAAAACAATTGTTCCCCTACCAAGATCGATTGATCCTTCTGAAACCAGAAAACCACACTTCCCATTCCTCCAAACCTATTTTATAATCCATGAAAGACTGTAAATAAGCATTGATTCAAAGTATTAGATCATAGAAGAATGATGCAGCTCAAGGTCAAACACCTACTATACCACTTACCCATTAACACAATGACTTTGTTTTAAAACTTAAATATTTTTCATTACAAAAATTCTATCTTTTTTGCTTACTTTTATCCAACCAAGGAAAAAAATTGATTTAATCCTACGGTGAGGATGTTCATACATTCTCGATGCTTATTTCTATTTTGATATTTGCTTGACCTTTTCCATTTTTACATCATTATCGTTTTAATGAGTCATAATGTGAAGTGAGAATAGTAGGAAAAAACTGATCTCTTGGAAGTGAGAAAAGAGAGATGAAAGGAATAATATGAAGAATGTTTTGTTCAATAGGAACTCAGTAAGGTAAGAGATTACACGTTTTTTGATCGAAATTTATTTGTTGGGACCAAACACTTGTAATAAATGAACATCGAGAGTCGATAATTGAGATTTTGAACATTCTTGTCAATAACGGAATTTATATGGCTAGTACGTGTAGTAAGTTTTGTAATTAAGTAGACGCGAGAAACTAATTCAAAAGGATATGTGAGTTCTCGTGATTTTCATAATCTGGGGAAATTGATAATACCGCCTTTTTACCTGCCTTAACTGTGCTTTTTTATTCCAAATATTTTTTTTCAAAGGTCTATTGTCGAAGGCTTTATGCAAAGCCACATTATAATGTTGATCATGATTTTCCCTCGTTATTTTTTGTTTTAACTCATTCTGCGTTACAACTACCCAAGTTGCAACCTTACTACTAGTTGTCTCTAGCAATCGACTAGCAATTCCCAATGTCACCATACCTTTCTCCATTCATATAAGAATAACTTCACTGAAGTCAATGGAAATTATACACAGCCCATTCTCCATTGGCATGACACATATACATTCTTTTTAGAATTCCATCATGTGAGTCATTTTGTGGTGCCCTTCCACATTACTCTTTCCGCCAATGTGTTCTCCATACATTAGAAAACTTGACTGGTGTATTTTTTACAAGATATCATCTTTTAATTTTGTGGCACCATCTCATAACCTCACATTTGGTAGTATTAACAATGATCTTTCCATCAAAACCTACTAGCAAACATTTCTACAAACTACTAGTTATAACCAACCAGTCCAAGAAGACTACGAACCTCGGTAGCATTTTTGGTTGTGTGTCAATTGGTTATCAACGCTATCTTCTCCGAGTCCGATCCACTAACACTCTAATTTTTAACACAACAACCCCGAGAAATCCAATCTCCCCTAGGACTGCCTCCCGGATCTGATGCGGTGTAACATAACTCGCTCAACAGAGCTGGTTAACGTGTTGACTTTCGTGCTTGGGCCAAAACGTCCTTTAACTGAAAAACCGCCAACTAAAAATTAAAATGACATTCTAATTTAACAAACATGAAAAAGAGAGGGAGATGATCAATCAAAGATCAACCAATAAGGGTAAGCCTTAGGGCCCACGAAGTCACAATACACAAATATAACTACAGAAAATATGAAGTCTAAGGCTAAGACAAACATGCAATTACTATGTCCTAAATTCTGTGACACAAAAACATATACACACATCAAACAAATGATACTACGTCCCAATACTGCAAAAAGACTCCCTGGATACCAAGTGACAATACATGCGATCCCTCGTGCATACTGAATCCCTCGTATCAGAGCACTTCTTCCTGCACTATTGACTTAGTTGGATGCCTTGTGTCTTTAGCACTTCACCATACGGTTACTGGATACATCTTTTTCTCACACAGTTCATCCTAACGCAACTCGGCTCGTCAGCCTTCTTGACCTATCAAGCCTCTTGCTCCCATAGGCCATCACACAACTACATGGAAAACTACGCCATGCTCAGTCGGACGTCCGACTAACACCATGGGAGTCTCCTTCCTTGCAGAACTATTTACGGCTTACTTGCATCTATGTGCCATTGGCACACTATTTCCTAAGACTCAATCACTTAATTACTACATATCATGCATTTACATAACCCACTATCAAACAACACATTCGTTTTCTATTCTCATTTCCATAGTAATTTTTATTATAATATATATACACGTCTGGGTATAACATACAATCATCACACAAATATATGTTACTTGTGAAGTATGTAGCATATAGGTATGATCGACTTAATCACAAACTAGATATTAATCTCAGATATACGTGTATATCGGAAAATCACGAAATCATCTTCACCTTGGCCTTAACCCACCGGAGACGCTACAGTTCGAACACGGATTTAAATTTTGCTTCTCTATCAACCGAGATATAGATACATGCTTCATGAATGCTCGTGCAGAGCTTTAACTCAATTCAACCTTGTTTGCCAAACTAAATAACATAGAATGTCACCATTTACCTTATGCAAATTTAAATAAGAAACACACAAATAAAACAATAACTTACTGTTAAAATCATGATCCCATTATTGAATCTTTAGCTAGTAGTACCATGAAAAACTCCACAAAGTTTCTGCCAGATCCATGTTCCCTTAAAGTAAGCATCTTAGATCTGTTTTCAGGTTTTGACTTGGCACAAATTTGGTCAGGTCTGCAGTTTCTTGTTTAGGAAGCAAAACGCAAAACTTCTTGAATATACATCGATCAAAACTCCGTTAGCTGCTGTGGATTATTTGGAACTTGATATTTTCATAGACGCCTTAATTAATTGTGATCTAATTCCTTCTAGTGCGACGAGAATTAACCTCAAAAAACCCCAACTCATATCTGCCTCTTTATGCTTCATCTTTTACCTTGTTTCTTAATTCTCATCTTCTCCACCGTGATCTGCTCCTCCACCACCATCGGGTCTTGCCACAGCCACAACATGACTAATCAGATCCACTAACAGTGGTTACCACCACCACCACCCTGAGGCTCTGGTTAGTTGTAGTTGATTCTTGGGAACGTGATATTTTCATAGACGCCTTACTTGTGATCTAAGTCCCTCTAGTGCGACGGGAATTAACCTCAAAAAAACCCAACTCGGATCTGCCTCTTTCTGCTTCATCTTTTACCTTCTTATTTCTCACTTCTCTTCTTCTCCACTCTGATCTACTCCTCCACCACCATCAGGCATTGCCACACCCACAACATTACTAATCAGATCTACCAATAGTGGTTTCAACCACCTCTCTCTCTCTCTCTCTCGCATGAAGACGATACGACATCACATAATCAAATCAGCTAACGACTAGTCTTAGGGATCGAGATTGTTAATACTGCTTTACAGTACTTATCAATTTTGGGGCACTTACCGCTACTATGATTGGTTCGGATGAAGACATGTCCTCAAGTTACAAACCTGTTGCCAATCCCCCAGTCCATGCTTCATACTCTAATCTCTTGAGTTGGATAATTTTCCTAGAGTGAACCAATAGTTACTCGACCCTGTACCATAACCCAGCAAAGACAAAAATGTGATCATCTTTAGCTTCCATCAAACCCAACATCGCCTTCTTTCCCTTTTTTCTCACTAGTCCCATAGAGCCACAACAATTTAATCATATACCAAACCCAAGAAACTGATCCACATAAAACTCGATAAGCCAAGTTCCTTTGTGACCATCTTCCTTTCAGGTAACAATAGTCAAACACCTCATTACATTTTCTGTAGGACCATTGATGAAATGATCATGTTTTACCACCCCATGATCATCTCAAGACATGCCTGGATACAATATTTGTACTCCAAATTTGATGGAATGATGATCTTACCATTGCATTGACAATCTCGTATGTCAAGACCACTGAACTTTGGAGTCCTCTTGAGATATCCTGCGATTATCTCAGTGCTTGTGTACCTCTTCTTGCCATCCTAATTTGAATTTGAAACCATAATTGCCTTTCCAACGAGGACATATTTGTGTCTAACAACTCTGAAACAACCCTTTTAAATTTCCACACCCTTTGCTATGTTTCCACCTTGATATCCATTCTTCTTATATTCATGACTGTTATAATGCCCACATCCACACTCTTGTTTAGTGGACACTCCTCCAGGTTCCCAAACATTATTAACAAGTCCCAAACTAAAAGGTAGCTTGATGAGGACATCGAAATTAGCTCAATCGAATCTGAAGAAGAGATCATCAATATTCCCACTATGAATCAAACGCCAAGAAATAGATTAGGCACAAGGAAACTAAAGGAAGAGTTTATCAACTCTGTAGAGAATCTCATCTCCATCATAGAACTTGAAGATAATCAAGAAGCTAAGATTACTAAGAAAATGCAAGAAGAGGCTCACGAGCAAATCTGCCTAGAAACAACTTTCTACAGCACCAAATTGATGAATGTCAGTTTTGTGAATCTGTCAATTCAACCCTCTAGGAACATTTCAGAAACAGTTTCCTACAGCACCAACTTATTCAATGCCAGTTTTGTGAATCTGTCAACTCGTTCCTCTAGGAACATTTATCAAGAAACTACTTTATTCACCATTTCAAAAGAAGACTCGACCAACAAAACTCTCAAGGTATGAATTTGAATATTTTAAATAATTAACGAGTTCATTTTTTTCTTTTGTAGGAATATGACTGTTAGGTTTTAAGTTTCTTTTATTTATGTCTTTTAATTTTGAGTTTGTTGTTTTTGCAAGTCTAGTCTTTTTATTATGTAATAATTTCGACCCTGGAAGGTCTCTAGCTGACGGACTAGTATATAAAGTCCCTTCTCAGCTTTGTATCTTTTAACGTTGAATAAAATATAATGAGTGTTTTTCTAGGTTATACTTCAGAGAAAGAAGTAACCACTCTCTCCTTCTTCTTATGTGTGATTCCTTGAAGATTGAGTGTTATCAGACTTATCACAGATCTTCCATCATCTGTGTGGCATCTCTCGATCCACCCTCTATCCATCTCATTCCCTCGATTCTTCAAAGAGTGCCCATCGGCCATTTGAAGAGTCCCCATCTCGTTTAACACTTCACTCCACTAGTTCATCCACTAGAATCTATAGAGAGTGCTCGTCTGCCAGCTACAGATTCTCCATCATCCACCACACTTTTGGATCCATCCATTTGGTTCCTAAATCATCTAGTATTAGAGCTAAACGCTCCAAATCGGGATTTATCTATCCCTTTTTGTTTATGTTCTTTATTTCTTTTTGTTTGCTTAAGTTGTGTCTGTTTTCATTTTGATTTTGTGTTTGTTCGTTTTGGTCTCTTTGCTTGGTTAAATATGTTTGTTATTGTTTTATTTTTCTTGCTTGTCGTTTAAAATTAAAACTCCAAAAAGATTTTGTCCAAATCTGATCATTTGTTTGAGTTTTAGACCTTTAACTTCCTGTGCACTTGATATATGTTTGTTCTATGAGAGACAGGAACGTTTTTGGCATGATAAATCAGGAAGATGTGAACGTGGTTCAGATGCTTGCTGCTATTGAAAACCAACTTCAGACTCTTGGAGATCGAATGGCAAGGATTGAACAGCCAGCGCCAAATCGCAGAGAACTAATAAAGAAACATGAATGTTAGAGGAGTGAATCCTGCAGAAGATGAGTTGTCTGATATAGAAGCAGATGCACCTGATTATGAACGTGATTATAGACCAAGAAGACAACATCACCGAGCTGGAGGTAGAGAAGAAGATGTTGGAAACAGAGACGTGAACCTCACATCAACAACTTTTGCTGGAAAAGTTAATCCAGATGCTTACCTTGATTGGGAAAGGTGTATGGAATATATCTTTGAGTACTACAACTACTCAAATCAAAGGAAAATGTCTTTAGCTGCTGCACAACTTACTAAAAGTGCTTTAGCTTGGTGGGACATTGATTTGTCTGAAAGGAGAAGGCATAGACATGGTCAAATCAATACTTGAGAGGACATGAAGTTTCAATTGAGGAAGAGATATGTCCCTGCTTATTACTACAACGATTTGCAGAAGAAGTTTAGGAAACTTACTCAAGGGTCTAACTCTGTTGAAGAATACTTTGATGAGTTTGAAGTGCTTAAGAACAGAATGGAGATTGAAGATTCAGAGGAGACTTTGATGGCACAATTCTTAGATGATATGCAAGATAGAATTGCCAGAAAAGTGGAGAGGCAAACTTATCATGATATGGACGAGTTGTTGCATCTTGCAATTCAGGCTAAACAACATATCATAAGGAAAACACTCTCAGCAAACCGCAACAAATCTACTTAGAATCAACAACCTCAGAAAACTCTAGACAAAGGAAAGTCTATTGAAACAGATTCCAGATTCAATAAGCCTCTACCTGAAACATCTAAAAACTCTAAACCAGAACCATGTAAGACTCAAATTCATAGATCTCATGACATAACTTGTTTTAAATGTCAAGGAAAAGCACATTATGCAAGGGAGTGTCCAAACCAAAGAGTCATGATTCTAAAGGCCAATGGAGAATATAAGTTGGATGAAGAGGAGTTTGGGTCTGAAAATTCAGGAGAAGAAGTTGTGGATTATGCAGATATAGGAGAACTTCTAGTTAATAGGAGAGATGTCAGCGTTCTCTATAAACCAGAAATCATCCAAAGAGAAAACATCTTCCACTCTCAGTGCATAATCAATTCTAAGGTATGTAGTCTAATCATTGATGGTGGTTCTTGCACTAACGTGGCTAGCAAGTATTTGGTTGATAAGCTAGGTCTTCAAAAGATAAAGCATCCTCGACCATATCGACTTAAGTGGCAAAATGATGAGACTGAGCTGAAAATCGCCGAGCAAGTTACCGTGCCATTCAACATCGAAAAGTATGTGGATGAAGTTGTGTGTGACGTAGTCCCTATGCAAACTGGATATATACTTCTAGGACGTCCATGTCATTTTGACAAGGAAGCACTACACAATGGCAGAACCAACTACTACACCTTTGTACACAATAATAAGAAGCATTCGCTTGCACCATTAACTCCACAAGAAGTGTATGAGATGCAAACAGCTATGTCTAAATGAAACAAGATAAGTAAAACTAATTTTTATGTAACACCTTCTACTATTTTGAAATCTCTTAGTTCTTAAACACAGGTGCTACTAATGATCTTTAAGGAAGCTTTGCTTTCAAAATCAGAAACACAAGATCTACATATTGTTGTTCTAGATCTTCTCAACAAGTTCATTGATGTATTTCCATAAGATATTCCACCCTGGTTACCACCAATAAGAGGAATAGAGCATCAGATTTACCTGGTTCCCGGAGCATATTTGCCAAACCGAGCTACTTATGGAGTTAATCAATAAGAAGAAAAGGAGCTGGAAAACAAGTGCAAGACTTGATGTCTAAGGGATGTATTTGTGAAACCTTAAGCCCATGTGTTGTTCATGTTCTTCTAGTGCCAAAGAAGGATGGAACTTGGAGAATGTGTGTGGATTGTCAGGCTATCAAAAATATCACTGTCAAATATAGGCATCCAATTCCCAGGCTTGACGACATGCTAGATGAGCTCAATGGAGCCACAATCTTCTCAAAAATCGATCTAAGAGTGGATATCATCAGGCAAGAATGAAAGAAGGATATGAATGGAAGATATCTTTTAAAACTAACAAGGATTGTATGAATGGTTGGTCATGCCATTTGGACTCACAAACGCTCCAAGTACATTCATGAGACTTATGAACCACGTCCTAAGAGTTTTCATCTATAAGTTTGTTGTGGTGTATTTCGATGACATCCTGATCTATAGCTCTAATCTTGAAGATCACTTACATCATCTTGGCAGGTTTTTAAAACGCTGAAGGCTGAGAATCTTTATGCTAATCTTAAGAAATGTACATTCTGCACTGATTAAGTTACTTTTCTAGGATTTATTGTAAGTTTTCAAGTTTTAAAGGTCGATGAGGAAAAAATCAAAGCCATACAAGACTGGCCAACTCCATCAACCATTGGACATGTGAGGAGTTTTCATGGTCTGGCTAGTTTCTGCAGAAGATTTTTCAAGGATTTTAGTACCATTGTTGCACCACTGACCTCAGTGATCAAAAAGAATGTGGAATTCAAATGGGGTCAAGCCCACGAAGATGCATTCAACAAGCTTAAAAACAGCCTCACACATGCACCTGTTTTGGTACTTCCTAACTTTGACAAAAAATTTGAAGTTGAATGTGATGCTTCTGGTACAGGGATAGAAGCTTTATTAACTCAAGGAGGAAAACCAGTAGCATACTTTAGTGAGAAACTTAGTGGAGCTTCCCTCAACTATCCTACTTATGACAAAGAACTCTACGCGTTGTTAAGGTCTCTAAAAACTTGGCAACATTATTTATTGGGGTCGGCGATCTATTTATCCCTGATAACTATCATATCACAACCGTTCTCCACAAACTTTGAAGCTAGTGCCAAATTCCCCCGAAAACAAAGTTCTAGACTTGTTTCCCCCAAAATTGAAAGTTTTAAACTCCATTCCACCCGAATCAAAAGTTCTAGACTTTACACCCCATAAACCGGAATTAGATTCGGTTTACTTAATCTGCAAATCATCTTTAACCAGTTAATTGGCTTGTAAACCAAGTTTATACCCGATTATATTGATTTTACCACGACCCAGACCCAATTAGAAGGTAAAAACCCAAAAATCGACCCGACCTGATATTTTTTCTTCTTCACCCTGTTCGTGTCTGTAATTCTCTGGTGTTCTCACCATCGTCGTCGTCTCTTTTCTATAACAAGCTTTGATTCTCTCTTCACCACAAGAATCATCTCTTTCTCTAACTCTTTCTCATCTCAAACCTCAAACCTCTTCTCCTTCGTCTCCTTCCACAACCACCGCCGTTTCTTCTCCCAAATCGTCGTTTCATCTCCGATTTCAGAAACCTCTGACTAGATTCGCTCCTGGTCCTTCATCGATTGGATTGGACTCTGTTTCTGCTTCATCTTCACCTTCGGGAGGGGTTTTAAAGAGGAAAAGGTCGACGAGGTTGTGGCTGCGACGACGCTGAGGGAGGAGAGTAGAGAGGTTGAGAGATAAGGTGATGGCTGTTCTGTTTATTGTAGGAGAGGAAGAAGAGAAGTTATGGAGGTCAAGAAGTCGACGAAAGCTATGATTTAGTGACAAATCAGAGGAGCCAGATCCATTGTCGAACCTCATCAATCAATTTCTCAACAAGCAAAAAGCTTCCGACGATGAAAGCAACACGATTTCTCTGGCACGGGTAACGACAATTTCCGATTCTGCGTAGCCGTTAATTATAACGGAACCATTAATCGACGGATACTTGGCTGAATTCTCGAGAATCAAACCCAATTTGTCTCCTTTAAAGTTCATTACAATTGCACAAAAGGTTTCAAATTTCCCAAGATCATCACATGATGGAGCTTTATCGTGCCATTGACATGTTCTTAAAGGTAATTTATGCTCTCAAATTTGTTCCATTAATTTTCTAAAGTTGTAGTTTTTAAGTTTGAGATTATGATCAAATCATCAAATGCATCGTGTTTTCTATCAGTCAAAAATTCAAGTTTTGATCTTTGATTTTACAGCAACATCCATGAATAACAAAAGAGCGAGGAAAAGAAGAGTGATTGAGTTTGGTCTATCGTGAAGAGATAAGCAGGTGAAAAAGAAAGCTGGAATTTTTTTTTGTGAATTGGGTCAGGTTTTAGGTTGGGTCAGATTAAATTCCGGTTTAGTATTGGGTTTAGGTGGTTTGTGTCGGTACAGTTTGCAAACCGTCAAAATCAACATTCGAGTGGAATGAAGTTTAAAACATTCAATTCGAAGGGAAACAAGTCTGCAACTTTGCTTTCGGGGTGATCTGGAACTAGACTCAAAGTTTGTGGGGAACGGTTTTGATATGATAGTTATCAGGGGGAAATAGATCGTCGACCCTATTTACTGTCAAGAGAGTTTGTTATTCATACAGATCATGAGACACTCAAGCATCTAAGAGGACATACCACACTTAAGAAGAGACATGCAAAATGGCTTGAGTTCGTGGAGATTTTTCCGTATGTGATCAAGTACAAGAAAGGCAAGGAGAACGTGGTAGCAGATGTTTTATCAAGGAGATACGCCTTAATCAGTACCATGGAGGCTAAAATCATGGGATTTGAACATATCAAAGGTTTGTATGAAACTGACTCAGATTTTCAAGAAATATTCAAAGAAACCAACAAAGCCGCCTAAGGAGCATTCTACCAGCACAATAGATTCTTGTTCAAGGATAAAAGTCTTTGCATTTCACAAGGGTCTATGAGAGAGCTGATAATTGGAGAAGCACATGGAGGTGGGGCTTATGAGAAATTTTGGCCGAGACAAGACATTGAGTGTTCTTATGGAGCATTTCTTTTGGCCGCGCATGAAGAGAGATGTGAAGAGATTCTGTTCTAAGTGCATCACTTTCCTAAAGGCAAAATCCAAGTCACATCCACATGGTTTATATATGCCTTTGCCTATTTCTAACCTACCTTAGGTAGACATCTCTATGGATTTTGTTTTAGGACTGCTAAAGATCAACAACAAGGATTCCATTTTTGTAGTAGTGGACAAGTTCTCCAAGATGGCTCATTTCAGACCATGTAACAAGTCTAATGACGCTACTCAAACTGCTGAACTCTTCTTCAAAGAAGTAGTACGTCTCATGGAGTGCCAAGGACCATAGTTTCAGATCGAGATACCAAATTTCTAAGCCATTCTGGAAAAATGTATGGAGAAAGTTGGGAACTAAGCTCCTTTTCTCAACTGCTTGTCATCCCCAGACTGATGGCCAAAGAGGGGTAGTAAACCGGACTCTTTCAACCTTGTTGAGACCCGAGGTGGGTAAGAATATAAAGAATTGGTTATCTTGCTTGCTTTATATTGAATTTGCTTATAACCATGTTAAACATTCTGCCTCTAAACCTACTACTCCGTTACATCTTTCAGCTCTGCCCCAAGCTGTTTATTCTAGTGCTGAAGGTGAAACCAGAGCATATTTTGTGAAGACGCTTCATCAAAAGGTCAAAGAGGATCTGGAAAAGAAGACCGAGAAATACAAGCAACAAGGTGACAAGCATAGTAAGGAAGTGACCTTTGAACCTGAAGATTGGGTGTGGCTACAAATGATACATGAATGATTCCCAAACCAGCGGAAATCAAAGCATACACCACAAGGAGATGATCCCTTTCGAGTGCTAGAAAATATCAACAAAAACGCCTACAAAATTGAACTCCCAGGTGAGATGAATATGTCTTCTACCTTCAATGTTGCTCATCTATCTCCTTTCAATGCAGTTGCACCTGTTCTGAGGTCAAAAAAAATTTCAAGAGGGATGAGATGATGAGGACATCGAAATAAGCTCAATCAAATCTGAAGAAGATATCATCAATATTCTCACTATGAATCATACGCCAAGAACTAGATCAGGCACAAGGAAACTAAGGGAATAGTTTAGCAAGTCTGTAGAGAATCTCATTTCCATCATAGAGCTTGAAGATCACCATGAAGCTAAGATTACCAAGGAAATGCAAGAAGAGGCTCAAGAGCAAATCTGCCCAGAAACAGTTTCCTACAACACCAACATGATCAATGCCAGTTTTGTGAATCTGTCAATTCAACCCTCTAAGAACATTTCAGAAACAGTTCCCTACATCACCAACTTGATTAATGCCAGTTTTGTTAATCTGTCAATTCGGTCCTTTAGGAACATTTTTCAGGGAACTACTTTATTCACCATTTCAAGAGAAGACTCGACAAACTAAACTCTCAAGGTATGAATTTGAAATGTTTTGAATAATTAACAAGTTTATTTTCTTGTTTTGCACGAATATGACTGTTAGGTTTTAAGTGTATTTTAAGACTAGTCCTTTTATCATGTAATAATTCTGACCCTAGAAGGTCCCCAGCTGACGGACTAGTATATAAAGTCCCTTCTCAGCTTTGTATCTTTTAGCGTTGAATGAAATAAAACGAGTGTTTTTCTAGGTTTTACTTTTAAGAAAGAAACAACCACCCTCTCCTTCTTCTTGTGTGTAATTCCTTGAAGATTGAGTGTTATCAGACTTATCACAGATCTTTCATCATCTGTGTGGCGTCTCTAGATCCACCCTCTATCCATCTCATTCCCTGGATTCTTCAAAAAGTGCCCATCAGCCAGTTGAAGAGGCTCCATCTCGTTAAACACTTCACTCCATCAATTCATCCACTAGAATCTCTAGAGAGTGCCAGTCGGCCAACTACATATTCTCCATCATCCACCACACTTCTGGATCTTTAGTTCCTACATCATAGCTTTAGCCTCTTAATCTTCTTTTTATATTCATCACATAAACTTTTCACGTCCAATTTCATGACCTTAATATGTCTTGAGAGGCTGTTTTTATCCTTTTTATCATCTTCTTCAGCACTAAAATTTTCCAGAGCAAGATGATTTGTGGATAGTTCCAACTGTTGACTCATCCTTGTTATTCCTTCACTCAAGTTTCTTCCCTCGGAATTGGTCTCGACCAAATAAATCCTTTCACATTTTCTCATTCTTGATCCACCTAGTAACTCCATGAAGTTTGAAAATTTATGCATCTCTAAGCTTCGGTTAAGAAGCAGCAACATATACTTCTGTTTTACACAACCATATATCTCTATCCCAATCCTTGCTTCTTGATCAAAAACAGAAAATTCATTTAGCCCAAATCTGTCATTCACTACCCAGGCTCGAATTTGTATTGTCGATTGAATGATAGTCTGAAATCTTCGCAGCTCCATCAACATTCTATCACAACCGTATAATCCTACTAACCAGTTCCATTGAGTTTGCTCAGCCAAAAATCCACTAGGCTCCCACAGACACCTAATCTAAGATAGACTACCGAGTTGTTCCTCGTTCACACAAACTTCCACCGAACTTTGACTAACGTCGTTGATATTTTAAGAAACATGTCATAGTAGAAGGATTTAGTACCCAGTTGTGAGACAGGAGATTGAAATTTGTTACCCTTGTTTGCCTAGACGATCTTTTACTCAAATCCAAGTGGTATTCACACGTCCTTCTTTCTCTCTTGAATCGAGCTATGTGGAACTGTTGCTTCACGAAATCCATTTGAGAAACTGAGATTGTTTTGAGCAAGAAGTTCTCAAAACCAATTACCATGAATCACAAGAATAATTTTTGGTTAAATCACATACCACATGTTCAACGAACAAGGTTTAGAAGATGTCTCCTGTATGCACGCCACCCGTTCGATGAAATTACCCAAAGGTATTTTGAGTTTGGTTGATATTCCGTAACTTCATAATCATGGGTTTCTTTATCTCTATAACCTCGGCACTGCGATCGTTGCTCTTCTTCTGTTCCACACACAGCTCTGGATTCTCCATCGGTTTGGGTTTAGTTTTCGTGGTCTGGATTTATTGAAGCTCAGCTATTTCTCGTTCTTGTTTCATAATCACTCTCACTTCCTCGATTCCAACTTGCATCTTCTCCAATCGATCATAAATCTTTAGGAGAAGGTCGTCGTCCTCACGAGTGAGATTCATTTTCAAAAAAGTTGGAAAAACTTGAGTTGTTGATGGCTCTCAATGAAATCACCAATTGATAGACCTAGGAATTGGTCTATCAAGGAAGTATCAGAAATTAAATAGGAAAGAAACAAAAGAAATAGAGATGAGATGAGAAGAGAAATGGAGATAGAAGATGAAGAAGAAGAAGAAGAAGAAGTGATGAAGAAGCCGAGTATTTCATTGTTGATTTTTGGATCAATGCCTCTACTACCACTTTCTCTGAAAGTGCAGTCCTTAATGCCACCTTCTT
Organism: Crucihimalaya himalaica; assembly: GCA_004349715.1. Lineage (NCBI taxonomy): Eukaryota > Viridiplantae > Streptophyta > Magnoliopsida > Brassicales > Brassicaceae > Crucihimalaya > Crucihimalaya himalaica. Next base: position 79,585 of record SMJT01000143.1, read on the forward strand.
TTTTTTTTTTTTTCATTTACATTTATTTTTAAGTCGAAATCGAAGTCAATGACTAAAAACCCAAGGTAAAATAACAATAATTACCAACCCAACCTAAAGAATCCGGCCCAAACCTAGTAACCCAATCCAACTTTATTAACTTTACGGATCCAGTACAACTACCCTAGTTGTACTTTGTTGAACATAACTAAAATGTGAAGAAAAAATAAACAATCGCCGCCTCCAAACTAATGTGAGATTTCATTAACACATTCACATAGGTGTCTAAAAGAGTTAAAAAAATATGTACAACATTGCATAGGTTTCTAGAGAAGTTGAAAATGTGTACAACATTCACATAGTTGTACTTTATTGAACATAGTTGTACTTTACGCAGGAGTAACGAGAACAAAAGTGACATTTAACGACAACATTTCACATAGTTGTACTTTGTTGAACATAGTTGTACTTTACGCCGAAGTAAGATATGACATTTAACGTGTATTTTTGGTGGGGCGAGATATTAAATAAAATCAGTACACGTGTGATAAAGTGCACTTTTGCGGCGAGATATTAGTAAAAAGCACTACACGTGTCATAAAGTGTATCTTTGGCAGCGAGACATACACATAGTTGTCCCTAATTGTACAGTTGGACGTTCATTTTCATAGTTGTATTTTGTAAATTTTTGTGTATTTGTAGTTAGACATGGATATACATTATTATTTTCTAGTTGGGCACATGAGTTTTCACTATTAGTAAGCATTTAGGAGGATTTCATAATAGAGTATTCAAGAAATCATAGGTTTCACATCTTTTGTATTAAAAGAGGGTGATGACATAGTAAGTGTTCCTTATACTATAAGGGATGGTTTAGATGAAAACAATAATATGTATAATATATATTTAGTATTGAATGAAATTTTTTTTAATAGTTTAAGATGAATGTTGAATCATTAGAAGTCTTCATTTGAGGTTTTTAATAGCTCAAACGAATTTAAATACTAATTTTAATAATTAAAAACTAAATAAATTAAGTACATAATATTAATTCTATAATAAAATAACTTTAATTTTTAATAAAATAAATATGTATTATTATTAAAATAATACCTAATTTTCTGACACTTTCAAGACACTTTTAAATCATAATGAATAAAAGTAAACATTTCAAGATTGTTCAAGGTAAATAAAATACAAAGATGTTCTTAGTTGTACATAGTTGGAATAACATACAAACATGTTCATAAAACAATTACACAAATGCAGGTAAAGCTACGTTTCCATGCATCATTTTCGAGCTGCAACCACCTCTCCAAATTCATACCAGACACATATTTGTTCTTACTCTTTTGGCAATGTTCTCCGGTAGATTGAAACCGCATTTTTTGCTTATTTCCCGCGTTTCTTGGTTTTTGCAACTCGTAAATACCATTTACAGCCTTGTTAAGCTTGACGGCATCGTAGCAACAGACGCTATGTATCAGAATTACCATGATTTTCTTCTACGGGACATAGAAACTCACAATTATCTAACAGTTATACAACTTGTACCAAATGTCCTAATATCTCACAGTTATACTATCTATAGATTTGTCAATTACAAATTCCAATCGGGGATTCTAATTGTCAAAGATTCAACAACTGTATTCGACAAATAACCAATGTAAATACCTTATCGACTCATTGAACATGATTACTAACCAAAATTGCATATCCAAACAAGCAAATTCATAAATTAAATCTCTAAATTTTAAAAAATCTCTAAATTTTAAAAAATCCCTAAATCCTCAAATCTTCAAATGTGGATATCAAATCTAAATGAAATAACTGATGACAAAGGACGACGAAGAGAAGATACTGGATATAAGAGTTTGAGGAACCGTCGCCGGCGCCGGCGAGATGACGACGTCTCGGATTTTGTGCTGATGAGATTTGAGATTTTTTATTTTATTTTTTAGGAATTTATGTGCAATTATTAATATTTAAAAGATTTGTATGCAATTATTTTTAGAGACTTGTATGTAATTATTTTTTAGGGACTTGTATGCAATTATTCAAGAGAATTCATTAAGGGCAAAATAGATATATCATATATTGAGTGGCAGTCAGATTATTTTGTGGCAGCCGAGATCATTTTCTTTTGTGAAAATAGCATTAAGGCTCATCGCTCTTGATTTTTTTTGTTAATCCTTTACAATAAACGAGAGAGAGATTAAATACAAAGAGGATGCTAAGTTAATTTGGGTTTAAACGATAAAACTAATAATCAAGTCCACTAAAGCATATTAAGCCCTTTTTGAGGTCGTATCAACTTACCGCGTCTATGATTGGTTCGTGTTCCATGATTAGGTCGTGGTACGGGTCACGAAGAGGGAGATATATACATATATACATAATAATAAATCCTTGTTATTTTGTGATTTGGTTCACTTGGGCCTTTGATGGGCTGTATCAAATACTATAATAAAGTACAACCCATATATTGGAATTGGGATGTTACATACATTTATATAATCACATCAAGTTATAGAAGATCTTTGTATCAAAATATCATTTTCTTTAGTTGTTTAGTATTCAATTTTTTAGATGGGTAAACATTCTCTAACTAGAAGCTATATTTATGTTGATTCGTTGGTGAATTTGGAGAGTAAAAACATAATAATAGGTGATGTGTTTCCAAATTTTACCTTGAATAAACACAAAGAAAGACTGCAAGTGAACAATCAATCAATTGTAGTACTTAAGTATTAATTCTACAAAGAGTGAAAGTTGCACAAGTTCGTTAGAGAATAATCAAATCAGGGTAAAACTGGAAACATAAATGTAAAAGACAACGAAATGAATGCAAGTAAAGCATTGGCTTTAGGGATTCAAAGAGGTTCACTATAGTGGATATAGTGGATAAGAAATTGATTAGAGAATGTTCTAGAACACAAACAGAAAAGTATAAAGATAAAACTTTTGTAATTACATTACTTTTGAACCCCCACTCTGTTACTCAACTTTAGCTAGCAAAAATGCATCGATAAAGTATTACTCAAACATACTCGATAAGTTCACCAGATCTAAATGGTATTTTCTTGTTATGTATCAAGCTCGCAAAACACTAGTTCAAAAAATATTTTTCCGACGACGTTTTCGGTGAGTTTCCGACGATTTTCCGGCGAAGTTTGCCTGGTCGGAAACTAGTCGGAAATATAGTCGGAAATTTTCCGACGAGATTCCGATGAACTTTCCGACCAATTTTCCGACTACTCATTTGGTCGGAAATTTCCGATTACTTTTCCGACCAGAACCCTTTTTCGACCAGAACCCTTTTCCGACCAAGCTTTTCCGACTACTTTGTATTAGTCGGAATCTCGCCGGAAAAGCCCATTTCCGACCAATTTCCGACTAATACGGTGGTCGGAAATGGTTATGCATTCTTGTAGTGAATCTATCAGCTTTTGGTCATCATAAGATCATGCACTAATTATTTACTCTAACAACATGTATTATAATAAATGGAGACGAAGAACATCTATCATGATTCTCTTCAAATGACAACTAAAACTCAACATGAAAATTAATAAACCTTGAAAGAAGAAGTAAAGCAAACAAATCCATGATTATGAACATGGAAGAAGAAGTACACTGGTTCAGAAAACTCATCTAGCCGTTACAGTGACAAGAGTTCATCTCCCTTGAACAAAAGTTTAAAACAAATTATGGAGATGGTGATGAAAAGAGAACTTGTGAAGGGGCATCATGCCCACACTTGGTGGAGGCACGCCCACACATTTCATGTCGTCATTTAACCAATTTATTAAGGTGGAAGTCGGCTAGGGTTAATTCTTTGGAGATGAGGATGAATTTTGGAACTTTTAGAAGGTTTTCTCAATTGAAGTGGTTGCGGACTTTATCATGATTAAACTAACATCTTAGTGGTTACAAACTTAATCATGTAGACTTGTTGATAGCTTTTACCCGACAGATTTATCTTCGTAGACTTATTTCCAAATGTCGCAGATTTATTTGACATTTTGTAAGATTGATAAAACTAGACCGTACGATTTGCCCCTTCTATTGACTGTACACCGCCGCAGTTTCTTCTTCCTCCTCTCGTCGTCATCTTCATCCTCGCTCCTATCAATTTTGCTATTTTCTTCTACCTTTCATTTATAGCTTCGAATTAATCCTCTCGATTTTGATCTTATTTTTTATTTTTTCTTCTACTCTTCTTTTCCAGCTCGAAATCATCTTCTTGCTCATCTCGTTTATGTCCTCTTAAAATCTGCAACTTCTTCAAGATGGAGTATATTATTCTTGTATGTGAAAATGGGGTGTTTGAAAGAACCAGATGGTCGTTTGTTATTAATAATAAGCAAGAGTCTCGAATGCTAACAGCTGATGATAGTACGCGTTATAAGGATTTTATTGATATGGTGTATGAGAATTATAACATGGAGAAAAAGGCTAGGAAACAACACACATGTACCAATGTTATGAAATTGGACGTAATTGTCAAAAGGTATAATGGCTTGAACATGTAAGATGACTTTAAAATATGTTGTTTTAGTATGGGTCTATTTCTATCATATTAAACTCTGAAGTATTAATTTCTATATGTTTTTAGTGTGTAATGTAATAAGTCACTAAGACTAAACTGTGTTTTTAGTGTGTCATAAAAAATATATGTGGCAACATAAGAAGAGCCTTTGGTACTATAATAAGAAGAGTCTCTGACAACATAAAAAAGTATGTGGCAACATAATAGTCTGTGGGAGCATAATAAAAGTATGGGGCACTATAAGAAACAAGTTTTTGACAACATAAAGTCGTAAGCAACATTAAAAAAAACTGTCTATGGCAACATAATTAAATTTTGTAGCAACATAATACGTCAATGGCAAAATGAACAAAAGTCATCGACAACCTAATAAGACACTGACAATATTATAAGTTTGGGACAACATAAAAAAAAGTATGTGGCAACATCAATACACTAAAAGATGACATCTCAGTTAAAACATCTATCCAATAAAAATATAGCAATTAATACACATCATATTCAAATGTGACATATCAGCTTTTTATCTTTACTAAAATCTCATCTTTTTGTAATAGCTAGATTTGAGGTTAAAATAATTTTTTAAAAATACTAATATAATGTATTTATTTAAAACGAGCCAATTAATTTTAGTATAATTTAAACTCATTCATATATAAATTCATATAGTATAGGTGGTTAATTTTATTTAGCTAGAGTTGAAATTTATTTGATGTTTTTAAAAATAATAGAGTGAACTCAATTTAACTCTCCGATTATTTTTACTACAATTCAGACTAAGTAATATATATTTTTTTAAAAAGGAATTATATCATATTTACAATTTTAAAATTAAATTAATAAAATATTTGAAAATATTTATTAAGAAAATATGATTAGAAAATATACGCAATATAGAGCAGATTTTTATTTTCTTTAGAGAATCTATATCGGGATATAAATCTGTCGAAATCACGCTGAAATTAGCATCTCAAACTCTTACATGCAAATATTAAAGTTAGAAATTCTCCGATGTGAGATTGTTGGTGAGAAAAAAAATTTCAACAAATTCAAAACTCCATAGGACACTCTTTGGAAACGAATCAAAGATATTGTTTTAGAAATACAAAAAAGGCTTATAGCAAAGATAGAGAAGACAACGACTCAAAGATCACACAATTAGATTGTTGTAAGAGTCGAAGATTTTTTAATGACTGGTAAACATATCCGAGGTACTGTGGGATCCAATATGTGAGTTGATTATGTGAATCTAAACTTGTTTAGAATTTTATATCATTAAAATTTAAATTTTTTGAAATTTGCTCACCAAAGTTATTGTAAAAAAATCTCAAGTTTTTTTGTTGGCAAAATTGATGAGAGAGTCAAGATAAATCTAGAGATATTATTCCTAGAAAAATTGAGTTACAACAAAAATTGTATGAATAAAAAATAATAATATTTGACTGTAAATTGAACTGACGTTGTTGTTGTAAGCAAGACCAATGATTCAGAGTTTCATGCTATTAAGAAAGTATTATTTTGGTAAATTTTCAATGAAGTTATTGTAAGATAAAATCATTGAAAAAGTATTTAGGGAAAAATTCTCACGCATGATTCTAATTAAGTAGAGGAAAATATTTTTAGGTGACTTAAGCTCAAAGGAAGAAGAAAAAGAGTGGTTGAGTTTAAAACGAATAAATTTACAGAGATATTGAGAAGAGAGAGAAGGAAAAACAAGAGAAGGAAAAACAAGAGAAGTAAAAACATGGAGTTGTTTTGAATAAAAGTATAATGATTTGTGGTATATTTGTTTATGTATTTTTTTTAAAACAAAAAAAAAACATTTTTATTAAACAAAATATATTAAATTAGTAAATATAAAATAAATAATATAAACAAAGTCCCGCAGCGTAGTGCGGGTATATAGCTAGTAATTAAAATTTTGTGGCAACTTAATAAGTCAGTGACAAAATAAACAAAAGTCAGTGGCAACATTACTAAAACTTTTTGGCTACATAATACTTAGATTGAGTAATTATTGAGATGACGCGGATCGACTAACGAAAGTTGGATGGTACCGGTGGATCGAATGACGAACGTTAATTGGTAGCAAACGTCAGATAGTACTAGCGGATACAACTTTTGCTTATTTAGATACTTAATATTTTCTCCACCGGTTAGTGACTTTTTCGGACTTGATATCTTTTCGCATACAAATTTTGCGTATTCAAAAGTATATTTCCCCTTGGATGATGATTGGGATTATTAAGAGCACCACCACCATCTGTGCTATGCGGTGTTTAAGTGATTATTTTCAGCAAAACGTTTCCATTTGTGCCAAGTGTTTCTTCGTTTGATAGAATTCCAAAAATGGGTCTGATCGATATTCAAGATTTAAAATTAATTATACACACTCTTACACATACAATATAGAAATTCCAGTTAAAATATTCCTATTAGAGATCTTTATTTTTGGAGTATTCTAAGGCATTTTAGTAGGAGACTGACCCATATGATCTCTAATAAGTATGTGGTGTACATTTCACAAACAGTGGAATAATTAACCTCCAAAACGATAAAATATAATAATATACCGATACTGTTTTGCGAGAAATCAAACAATAAGTCCAAGAACAAAAAAATCAAATATTTGAGACTCAAAAAAAAAAATCAACTGCTTGAAACCGAAGAATTATGTTTATTTCGTGGCCTAAGATTTTTTTCTCAGCCTACGTTTACGCAGTATGAAAGACAAAACACATTAAAATTATTTACCATGTCATTATGAGTGGAGCTACTTGAACCCACAGTAAAATACACTTTTCTGGAAGATATGTTGACAAAAGAACACGATGAGACCATTAACATCGTCCAATTTGTTGCGTCTTTACATATTACACATGTTGTGACAAGAGGAATCTAATGTATTATGATCCCAAATTTCATGGTCCCACTCTATCGCTATGTCACCTATGATCCTAAAAGGTTCCATTGTTTCAAAAACATTCTTATCTTCAACAAATTGAGATAAAGTACGAGCAACTTAAAACCATAAAACATCATTAACATCATGATTTTTCACTGGTTGTAGATCCTCGATATTGTGACAAAATTGTGTTTTAGTGTGTTTTGGAGTTCATATCCTCTAACGGTAAAGCAACATATTGTATGTACTCATTTCGCACGCTAATTTTTGTTCTCATAAAATATCAAGTTGTCTTTCATCTCCACAAGAGATGATTCGAGATAAATTTCTTGATTTGAGTGTACAAATCAGCCAATATAAAAAGGCTCTTTAGAGCTCAAGTAACGACTTCGTAATTGATCATGTGTGAGAAATTTTTTCCATAAATTTCTACAACTTCTTCAATATCAAATGGATATTCAGTCATCTTGATATGTGAATGGGAAAAAAAGGAAAGAGCATAAACATAAATTTTATTTCAGCACCACTTCTTATGGTTTAGCAAATTCTAAAAATTATATTTAAAAAAAAAAGAATATTAAAAATGATTTTTAATTTACCACTTCTCAGTAATACTTGAGAATTTCCTTCGAATACTACTAAAATAGGTTAGTTCTCCAAAAACACCATCATTAATTCTATTTTCTAAAAATACCATAAATTGTTTTGTTTCCAAAAATACCACAAAAACGAAAAAATGAATTATAAGGATTTGTAATTTAAGTATTTAGGTTTGGGTTTAGTATTTTGGATTTAAGGTTTAATATTTTGGGTTAAGAGTTTATTTTTGAGGGTTTAAAGTTAAGTTTTAATATTGTGTTATTTTTGGAAAAAAACAATTTTTGTGGTAATTTTGAAAAATAAAATTAATGATGGTGTTTTTGGAAAATAAACATATTTAAGTGGTATTTATGAGAATTGCCCTTAATAATTCTAATTCAAGTTTGTGTAATTGTGAATTTAAGCTTATTTATTGGTCTCATGCTTGAGAGAACCAGTGTTTTCTTACTAAATGTGTCAATTGTATAATATAACTCAATACTATAATTTTCCTAACCATATATAATTAACAAAATTATATATACGGCTAACAAAATTGATATAATTTGAATTTATTTGTAAGAAAAAATTCCAAACCAAAAACAAAAGAATTAATTAGATTATGTTATACAACACAAGATATATATAACCCAAACATGGAATACCAAAATGCCACAATTAAGTGAGATTAATAAAATTATGTAACTTCATTGCACAGCATAATTTCTAATACTACTAATGCTAATCTTAGTATTCTAAAAAAAGTCAATATGTTTAAAAACCTAAAAAACAAATTTCTACCTTTCTTCCAGTTCATGTGATCACAACTTTAACCTTACAACTATCATTACTTTTTTCAATAAATATATGAAACAGAACATAACATATTCACTAAATTTTACATCCACTTTTAACGACTATGTACAATGGAAAAATATTTCAACACCCTATTTTAAATTTTTAACACTCCATATCATCTTCTCTCACCTTCGTCATTCAACACTCACTCAAGTTTCACACCCTACAATAGTTTTGCTTAATAAAATTCAACACATTATCCACACTATTTTTATTTCACACATTTTTTTCTTTTATGTTTTAGTTTCTTTACTACATATTAATAAAAATTATCGACTGAAATTAAATTAAACTAATTAAGTGTTAAATAATTTTTTCAATAATTTTTTTTTCTTTCTTATTTTGTATTCTTAATTAAAAAATTGCAAGTACTAAAGACATGAAATAGAGAAAATCATTATTAAAAAACGAAATTAAAAAAACTTAAAATGCAATACAATAAAATAATAAACACACGATGCAACTAATAAAACACACATAAATTAATTAGCACAATAGACTCATCTCACAAACAATAAAACCATTAATGCTTCGCTCTTTTGATATTTACCAATAACGATGTTTATTCCAAATTTGATTCACTCACTCAGTAGCACCAAATTTTGCTCAGTGGTCCATTTGGGGCCTTCCAAGGTAGGAGGAGTTGAATCGTTTGCATTTGAAGTCGTTTCATTAACACCACTCATACCACCAAGAGCCATTTGTGTAGAAAGTTTGGGAAATTCAATTGCTCCAACATCCAGAACAATTTCATTACCCACTGGAGTAGAAGAATAAAGGTGTGGTTGAGATGAATATGGCATCGTCGGACCGTAATATTGATGAAAGTTTGGAATAACTGACGGCAAAAAGAAACTTGGTGAAAAACCATAATTTGGTATATTTTGGGGTTGGTTGGAAGATTGATCTTAAAATAGATAATTGTTGGGATTTGGGTAGTTAAAAATGTAATTAGAATAATTTCGGGTGTTAAAAGGGTTATTATTGGGATCTACTCACAAAATCTAATTACTCTCCTCCTAATATATACTCTTATGCTACAAAGAAAAATGATCGAGAAACAGAATCATATCACACAAGCCTCTGCGCGAAAAAAAAATTATCTCGTCATCACCGACTGTGAAAGCTAAGATTCAACCAGCAGTTTTTTCTTTTTTATCTTCTCTGTTTTCTTCAAACTCCTGACTTTTCCTAGAATTTGTTTGTTTATAAGGTGCATCTCAACTACAAAACCGATGCAATGGTAATATCATAAAATTTAGTGATCTCGGAAGTTGATTTCTATTAATTTTTTTTACTCACCCAAAAAATCTCAGTTCTACATTCATTAACATTGTTGGTACCGATTTTGGGAATATGTGCAAAACTCGCCCTTATATCACCTCTTGTAAGAGTAAAACAATTTTAAAGATCTTTTAGAATAGTGTAATGGTTGCAACAACTATCCCATACTAATATATATATATATATATATATATATCTACCAGGTGATTGCGAATGAAGGACATGAATTACCATCTACTTTTTTATGTATTTTGGTAAGCTGAAAAGTTCTAATTTAATTTGTCTTGAAATTAGACTTACTACCACACTATAAGAATTGTGTATCTTAGTTTATCAATTGCCTTTTCATGGTATAGTTTTAATTTTCATTATTTCTCTAAACATTAACAGGTGACAGTCGCACTATATATTTCTGGACGAAGATTGCCAAAAAAAATTATATTTCCTTAAATCCTCAAGTCTCAGGAAAACTTTTACAATATTGCAAAATTTCCAATAACACCAACTTCATATCGGACGAAAAAGTGCAGGTACAAGATTGCTAAATATTGTTTCTCTAAAGAAAATATGACTTCTAACGATTCTAATAAAAATCAATAACAATGAAAACCAAATTTTTTTTTTACAAAATAAAGAGATTTATATCCAAAATCCAATAGGGTTTGTATGGAATACAAAAGACAAGTTTGGACAAGAACCAAACCATGTCTCACAATGCAAAGAAGAAGAATAGTTCAAGTTCACCAATCATTTGGTGAATTAAACTACCTAAAGCTACAATTTAATCTCCTAAAAATGTTAGCTTAGCTCAAACCAATTGTTGAAATCCAATATAAAACTTTCCAGAAAGTTATGATGCTATGGATATATTAGATGGCGACAAATAATAGAATGAGTCAATGAAAGAAGCGGGCTACAAGTTATTAATTACAAAAAATATTTGTAACAATGTTACTCCATTGTGAAGTTATTAACAATGTTACTACATAAACAAAAAAAAATCAAATTCATATGTTAAGAAGTATTATTTTTAGTTGGTTTAAATAGAGCTAGTCACACGCTATCTCACTTTTGCTTTTATAACATCACAAATATAAACTATATTATTTTGAAGTTATAAAACAAAGAAGAAAATTAAGGTGAATGTTCATAATTGTACGAAAGCTTACATTACTTAGGTCTGGGTCTACATAAGATTCATGAGAAGAAACTCAATCAGTATAATGGTAGGACGGTGAAGCAGGTGAGACAATAGTAAATTGTATTCGATAGCGCCAAGTTGGGTTAACCACTTTGTAATGGTGGACAAACCAGTGTATAGTTAATTGATGAATATAAGTTGAAGTTGAGCAACGAAAAAAAAATTCACCAATCAAAGCGTGACCGTCAAAAATTGAGTGACATTCAAAATGAAAAGGCAAACGTTTTAATTGCAACCAAAAACGTACAAATACAAAACCATAATAGTTCCAAAATTAATAAATCCACTAAACAAGTAGTTCACTCTCTATTTCATTCATCAATTTGTTACTGCTTTGGTTGACATAACCTTCTTATTAACCATGGATTAGTATTTCTTAAGTCTTCCATTGAAGATAAAAACTCGAAAACTACTACTATATTAACCATATTAATTATTTGACACATGCAAAACAAATGCTAGCCCTTAAATAAAAGATAGGCACATGTTACATGTGACTTGGTAGACATAATTGTCACATTATCACAAATATTATATTAAATTAAAACATCGAGGAGGCTCGTGACCACTGGCCAGTATGGACAATATTCACACCTGACATATATTTTTCGAGAACCACAACGTGTAAGAAACAAAACAAACCTTTTTGACTATAAATTTGTATATATCAAATCTCAAGCCAATGAACAGTCACATCTATTCTTACACACAAACACACAACTGTCTTGGCGAAGAGTAAAAGAAATGGGATCTCATGTCGTTTCTAACTGACAGAAACCACACGTAGTTTGTGTGCCTTATCCGTCTCAAGGCCACATCAATCCAATGTTGAAAGTGGCTAAACTCCTCTATGTTCGAGGCTTTCACGTTACATTCGTTAATACCATCTACAACCACAACCGTCTCCTCCAATCTCGTGGGCCTAACGTTCTTGATGGGCTTCCTTCTTTCCGGTTCGAGTCCATCCTTGACGGTCTAACAGAGAGCAACGTGGATGCCACGCAGGACATCACTGCCCTTTGCGAGTCCGTCAAGAAGAACTGTCTCACTCCGTTTAAGGAGCTTCTGCGGTGGATCAACGCCACATATAACGTTCCACCTGTGAGCTGTATTATATCAGACGGTTCGATGAGCTTTACGTCTTGATTCTGCGAAGGAGCTAGGTGTACCGGAGGTTCTCTTCTGGACCACGAGTGCGTATGGCTTCATGGCTTATCTACACTTTTATCTTTTCATAAAGAAGGGTTTGTGTCCATTAAAAAGTACGTGTTCTTATATTAATTAATAATATAATTGACTTTATCAGATTAAATACGTAAAACCCTTTACAGAACCACGATCGTGAGCTCGTTGAATTTTTCAATTTATGAGATCGTTTGTATATTTTACGTCCTTGTATGATATCCAATTAGCTAGCAAATTTACTGAAGAGCCGTGAAGTAATATCCTAATTGATCCTCGCATGTAAGTTTCTGTACTTTTGTTTATAACTTACAAAAAATAAATATAAAATACATACATACATAATATTAACAAATATAAAATTTTGCTGATATCTCTAAAATTTGTGAAAACAAATCTCAAAATATTAATTTTTGAGAAAAAAGTTTCAAATAGTTACCAACTTTAGTTGAACTAGAAAGTACATAAATGATGTCATTTTGTGTTTTTTTATAAAAAAAAAAAAATTGTGTTAGCTCCAATTTTTTAGATGATCTTCAAGTACATGGATGCATAAACATGAAAACTTGATATCAACGGAATAAAAAAAGATAGCAATATTGCGAGACAAAATTGAGGAAAATACAAACGTGAACATGTAAACTAAAGAAACCCTTAAACATTTATGCAATAAGGCCAATATCATTATCAAGGCCACTCTCTTTCGGTCATATTAATGCAAGTAGGCCTCTATCTTTAGTTAGGCCAATTCATTCTTAGTTACTCTTTAATTACTAAATTTATATCGTGTCCTATATATAGTGAATCATTTAGACGTTTGCTTATGTGTACATGCATCAAATTTTGTGCCGTGCGTTTAACTTTTACTAACAAACATTGGAGACCAAACTAATATATGGTGATGAATTTTGCAGATGAGAGTTACTTGGCGAAGGAGTACTTAGATACTGTTATAGATTGGATGCCATTGATGAAGAATCTTAAACTAAAAGATAGTAATCCTGATGATATTATACTGAATTACGCCCTCCGCAATCCGTGAGACCGAGCGAACCGCGCTTCTGCTATCGTTCTAAACACATTTGATGATCTTGAACATGATGTTATCTTGTCTATGCAATCAAATTACCTCCAGTTTATTCAGTTGGACCACTTCATCTGCTAATGAACCAAGAGACTGATGAAAATAGTGAGACTCGAAAGATGGGATCAAATTTATGGAAAGAGGAGATGGAATGTTTGGATTGGTTCATACTAAAACTCGAAACAGCGTTGTTTATGTCAACTTAGGGAGCATAACGGTTATGAGCACAAAGAAGCTTGTGGAGTTTGCATGGGGTTTGGCGGGAAGTGGAAAAATGTTTTTATGGGTGATCCGACCAGATTTAGTAGTTGGAGAGGCCGCCATGGTTCCGCCAGAATTTTTAACTGAGACGGTAGACCGGAAAATGCTAGCAAGTGTTGGAATTTGTACCAGTCTATGACGATTTATAAATCTTATCACAAACTCAACTGCCAGGATTTGTGTAAATATTGAATCAAATCTATGTCATCAAGTTATGAATATACCTGAATATTTCGCAGCGGAAATATTGATTGAAATAAACCAAGGTTATAAAGATCTTTAAACGTTGTGCCTCTAGTGGTATCCACACGCATACAAACTGGATCTAACGGAATGTTAATGTCGTAGAGATTAAATCTCAAAACTATGACGACTCTTCGTCTCTTATGTTAGGGTTTTACTTTTGAAAGGTGTGTGTCTACGTGACTATAATATCAATATATATAGTCAACGTAAAACCTAACTATACTAGGTTTAATTATGGGCTAAAGCCGAATTCCCTTTTTCTCTTTGTCACATACATATGTATATCAAATATCATATATATATATATATTATATAATAAAAAAATTATTCTAAGTGCACAAATATAAATATATGTATATCTCATCTAACATATATATATATATTATAAATTAAACAACATATTATTATCCAGTCTGCTTAGGTGTGTAAACCTTTAGGATCGCATAATATTAGTAATGAACTTCTAAAGTCATCAATTATAAGAGGCTTCTAGCAAAAAGTCATCAATTATAAGAGGCTAATATTATTCAATTATCAAACTTTGATGATACAACTTAAACTAGAGTAAGTACAAATTAATTCAAGACATTCCCAACAACAAGTTGTTGTCCTCAAGAGAAAGTTCTTTCCCCCACGATTGGAGGGTTCTTAACGCACAATGGATGGAACTCGACGATGGAAAGTCTCTTCAAGCGGAGTTCGAATAGTTTGTTGTTTGTTTTTCGCGGAACCGCAAACGAAATAAAAATTTTATTGTGATGAATGGGGTGTGGGGATGGAGATTGGTGGGGATGTAAGGAGGAACGATATTGTGAAGGTAGTTAAAGAGTTGATAGATGGAGAGAAGGGAAAGAAAATGAGAGATAAGGCCAAGGAGTGGCGACGCTTCGCAGAGGAAGCGACCAAGTATAAACATGGTTCCTTGATTGTGAATTATTGGAGACAGTTATAAGTAAGGTTCTTTTGGGAGAGAGAGATCATGGTATGAATAAATAAGTGTGTTATATTTATAATGTGTACCAAATAAGTGTTTTTATTATTCTATTTTTGTCAATGGTGACTAAGTGTCGAGCAAGAAGAAGTTCAACTGCACCGTACTCCACCATTCATAGCCATAGCTTCAACCTTGCCGTATCTATCAAAAAATAAAAACTCTATTAGATTAAAAGTGATTATTCATCACATGAATTAGGATAGCCTTCAAGTGTCATTAGAGTCATTACTCATAATTTTGTTGTATTAGTCATAACACATGTGCCCTTATTCTATCATATTTTGTACACTATAAATATGTGTGTAATGTTATGTATAAGTACACAATAAAAAAATAAGATCATCATTCTCTCTTTGATATTGGGTATCTCTCTCTCATTTTCTCTCTAAAATCACACAACCATATACATATAAATATACCTATATAAATATATATAAACACATATATATCATCACCCATACATATCAATTTCATAACACGTTATCAGCACAATCACCGCTATCAAATCGTTTCGTTGTCCGATCGTCACGGTAAATATTTCGCCTGTCAAATATTATGGCACTATTCCGTCCATATAAAAGGTACATCTTAATTTATGTTGAGTTCATTATTGACGAGATAACAGTTAAATATGCTCGTTAAATTCATATTAAATTATACGGAGTAAGAGGTTATGCCTCCTCTTTAATCAAAAACATTAATATGTTTATCATAGTAAATAATATCTAAGTTTTTCAAAAATTAAAATGAAAAATAATATAGCGTTTGAACAATGTTTTCTAATTTCATAAATAAACAATTAGTTTGAAGGTTTATATAGATATTATGTCAAACTTGGCAAAACTCGATATCATTGCCTTTCATATATCTGGAAAAAATATATAACATGCGCATTAGATGCTAAGATGCATATGAGATCGAGTGGACTTCTCAACACCATCGATCAGTCAGAAAAGTTATCAGATGAAAATAAAGCTAAGACTATGGTATTTTTACGCCACCATCTCCAGGATAATTTGAAAATATGAATACATCACGAAATAAGATCATGCGGATCTTTGGCAGGAACTCAATGGTAGATTTGATTACCAGAAATATGTGATCTTAACAAAAGCTAAACATTAGTGGTTGAACATGCGGTTCCTGGATTATAAAAGTGTTAGTGATATAATTCCGCTATGTTCAGAATTACTTCAAGGATGATATTATGTGATGAAAAAGTGAGCGATTATGATATGATTGAGAAAAACACTCTCCACTTTTCATCGTGAAAATGTAATACTGCAAAAACAGTATCAGACCAAAGAGTACACTCGCTACTCAGAGTTGATGCAGGTCCTCCTTGTAGCTGAGCAGAACAATGAACTTGTGATGTTAAAGCATCAAATTTGTCCCGCTGGATCAGCTCCATTCTCAGAAGTGAATGTCGTAGTATCTAGTAATAATGATAATTATCAAGGACGTGGACGTGGACGCGGCAGAGGCCGTAGTCGAGGTCGTGGATGAGATCATGGAAGGGGTTTTAACACTAGAAAAAAACAAGAATTTCCAAATAAAGAAGTCAACTGAAACTGCTTGTTACAGATGCGGCATGAAAGGACATTGGGAAAAAGCATGTCGTATGCCAAAACATTTCGTCGATCTGTATCAAGAATCACAAATGACCAAAGTTCATAATGTTGAAACTAACGTCATCAATGATGAATCCGGATCTTCTTTTAGTGGCTTAAGTGATGATGCACATCTGGATTTCTCGGATTTCCTTGATCCTGGAAATATTGGTGAAAATAAACCAATGGAGATCGATAAAGCCTAATGAGTTGCCAATATGACTTGAAAACTAAAAACTTTATGTTTTCCTTGTATAATATGTTTTGTAACAAGTTTCAACGATGGTTTATCACTATATTGTGTAATATGTTTGCTTTCAAAATATAAAAACTAGGTTTTTGTTATAATATGAACTAACCTTTGTGACTTAGTTTGAGTTTTATTAATGTAACATTATAAATATTGTGACACATAAAATGTCACAAATCGAGATTCAGGATGAAGATATCTGTCTAGCATATAGTGCTACAACGCACTCTATATTTCAATATAAACGATATTTCTCCTATCTCGAAATCAAGGACTCTGCTGGGAGCAAATATTATAAACGTTCCGGAAAAGTTAATTTTTTTATGCCAAAGTTGAAATAAATAATGCATTATATTCTTGCAAGTCCCAAAGAAACTTATTAAGTTTCTGAGATATCCGCGTAAATGGTTATCACATTGACACTATGAATAAGAATGACATTGAATATCTTTGCAGTACATCAGAGAGGAAACATATATTAGAAGAGTTGTCAATGTTATCCTCTGGATTATATTGCACAAAGATAAACATGACTGAACCAAAAGTTTACTAGTACATTCAAAGTCTGGCACGAAAGGCTAGAACATCCAGGATCACTCATGATGAGAAAAATTGTGCAAAATTCAAATGGTCACCCGTTGAAAAACGAAAACGTTTTTCATTCGGGGGAGTTTCCATGTAATGCTTGTTCTCAAGGGAAACTCATCACTCGGTCGGTCATCACCAGCCAAAGTTGGAAATGCATTTCAGTATTCTTATCACCAGCCAAAGTTGGGAATGCATTTCAATATTCTTAGAAAGAATACATGGTGATATATGTGGACCTATCCATCCACCATGCGGGCCGTTTCGATATTTTATGGTATTAATTGACACATCAAGTAGATGGTCACATGTGTGTCTTTTGGCCACAAGAAATACAGCTTTCACAAGATTCATTACCCAAATAATCAGGTTAAGAGCATAGTTCCCTGATTATACCATAAATAAAATAAGGTTTGAAAACGCTGGTGAATTTACTTCAAAAACCTTTGATGATTATTGTATGTCAATGGGGATCGATGTGGAGGATTCGGTGCCCCATGTGCATACATCAAATGGCATGGCTGAGAACTTGTTAAAAATGTAGCAATTGATTGCAAGACCATTGATGTTGAGAACAAAACTCCCGATTTCTGTATGGGGACATGCTATATTGCATGCGGCCGCATTGGTTCAGATTAGACCAAGTGCATATAACAAATATTCTCCATTGCAGTTGGCATATGGCCAAGCCTAATATATCCCATCTCCGAGTTTTTGCTTATGCGGTTTATGTTCCTATTGCCCCTCCGTAAAGAAAAAAAATGGGGCCACATAGGAGATCAGGGATATATGTCGATGTTCGTCACCAAGTATAATAAGGTATCTTGAACCGCAAACCGGTGATATGTTTACAGCATGATTTGCTAATTACCTTTTTAGTGAAGATGAATTCCCAGGACTATGGGAGGGAATTAAATAAATGTCAAAAGATGTTACATGGCGTACAACATCATTGGTGCATCTTGATCCTCCTACAAATCAACGTGGATTGAAAGTTTAATAAATTATACATTTACAAAATATGTCAAATCAATTACCACATGCGTTCACAGATACAAAGAAGGTGACTAAGTCTTATATACCTGTTGTAAATGCTCCTTCTAGAACTGAAATTCCAACAAAACCAAATGATGGGAGCAATGCAAATGAATCTAAGGTTCAATTGAAAAGGGGGAGGCCGATGGGCTCTAAAGATAAAGATCCCCAAAAGCAAAAGAAGTTGGGAGAACATGATATGCTCAAATATAATACCCTAAGAGTACTAAAGTAGTAGATGGAGTATAGTAGGGGTCGAACCACAAAGACTCAAGAAATCACTCAATAGATTATAGAATATGAATTAAGCTAAGCAAAATTAAAGTAATTGAAAATAGTAAACAATTAAAAGTAGTTGTAAAATCAATGGAAGAAAACTGCTAAACCTAGAGAAATTCTCCGGTAAATCAGAATTGCAGATCAAACAGAATGTCAGGAGGATATTCAGCACTGTTCTTGAACTTGAAACACAAATGTAAAATCAACCAACCGTCGCTGCGAAGATTATCTATGTCTAATCCTAGAATTTTAAATTTCTTTTCAAATCCTATGAATTCAAACAATCATTTATTATCAGGTTTAATTGTTCACAAAATTCTAAACCAAATTTATTTGCGAATAGGTCTTTTGCTCATCTAACACTAGTTCAGGCAATCAATCACACATTCGTGCTAATCAAACAACCTAAGATCAGATTCTAGGTCATGAAGCTAGAATAAGCAGTAATCACAAGTCTAGATGAAGAACTCTATTGAATAACCCTAAACCTAACAAGGAATCTATTCAGACATGGTGAATGAAGCAAACATCATGAATAAAATAGATTGCATAAAAGAGTAGAGTAAAGAGTAACAAGGGTTCGAAATCTTCTCTCTCAGGAAGAGAGTTTCTGACTTATTTTCCTCTCTCAAAACCCAAATAATGAATAAAATCTAGTCTCCTCCCTAAAAGTGGCTAAAAAGCCTAAATATAATGCTAAAACACGTTCTGGGCTTAATTGTAAATAATAGAATCTTTTGGGCCAAGTTGCAGAATCTTTAAACTAGTAAAATCACGTGTTTTCTTTTCCTGCAGTCTGTGTTGATCGATACTGGGTTGGTGTCGGTCGACACCAGGATTCTGTGCTCGCCAGACTGGACTGTCTTCACGAAAACTGGCATAACTTTTGATCGCACCGTTGTAATGGCCTCAAACAACTTCCAAATGAAAGCTAATCCATTGATATGTCTTGTATCCATATTTGAGCTCAATTCAACGGTGGGAAATTATTCAACGAATGCCAAAAAGCTCCAGAATACTCCAATAATGCTCCGAACGTGCCAAAACCAGAAAAGACTCAAAAAGAATACAAAAACACTAGAAAAACTCTGAAAACAAGGCCTATATCATGGCTAAAAACGGGTAAAACCATGATATATCAACTCTCCCAGACTTAACCTTTGCTTGCCCTCAAGCAAACAGAAAGCTAAACCAGAGGAAGAGGTTTGAAAACACGGAGACTAACCTGTTCTTGAAATATTGCAATGACATTTTTCCCAAGCTTTCCAAATATCACCTAACTAGTTCCAAATCTAACTACCATGTACTTCTCCGTAGACATTAGCAGCTTCCCAAACTCCACACATTATCTCACAGCATCATCCAACCAAACTCTCATCGCCAGTTTCATCACTGCAGCCAATGTTCAAGAACCTTCTAGACTCTTCCTCATACGATATCATGACAAAAGAACCACCTAAATTACACACATTTGGTATTGTTTTCCTCTCCCCCAGACTTATCTCTTTTTATGTTCTCTTTATTTTTTTTAATTTTTTTTAGCTTCGCATATACAAATCAAGGTTTGAGACGCGAGTATTGATGGTGTTTGCCACCAAATCCCCGGTTCTCCTCTCTCAATGTATCAAAGGCTTTAGACGAATAATGGAGTCCCGGGAAATGTTCCTACCCCTCGTTTGTAACCTTTGTGTGATCATTCCTTATCCAAGTAGAATAATGGGATCACTGGAAATTTTCGTAGCCCTCTACTCGGTGGAAATCATCTTATCTTTTATGAATCTTATTTACCAACGTGTGTCAAGGGAGAGGTATACCATTATTTTCAAACACATGGGTTCCTTTGTCAGATATGAATGATTAATCAAGCTCTATAAACACTAACCACAACGATGAAGTGCAATAATTTGGCTCAGGCTTTGGAAGGACTCTGCTGGAGACGTGGGTGTCTTCTAGTCAACTAGTCAGTCTTTGGATTTTTCATTAGTCGATCTAGAACTGATTCTGTAACACTGGTCACTCAAAAGCAAGGTCAGAACAATAGATTCAAGAAAAATATCATAATCTCCAACAGGTTTTGACTCAATAAAACAAATTTTGACTCAAAAACGACTGACTCTAAGAAAAACAAACACGTTGTCAGCAACTACCTCCCCCAGACTTAAACAACACTGTCCCCAGTGTTATCTAGTCTAGAGTTTGTAAAAGAAATCAAAAGAAAAGACTGCAAATGAAACGCAAAGAAGTTACCGTTCGTGTGATGGTCAGTATCGACCGATACATCCTGGTATCGAGCGATACCAGGTGTTTGTCGACAGACGCTCCTTTTTTGTGGATGTGGTATCGATCGATACTGACTGGTGTCGATCGATACTGCTCGTCTGGACCTGTTTCTCGTTTCTGGTGCAGACACAAGACACAAAATCAGAAATAAAATTGAAATTAAAGCTTATATACAGACTCACCTGTGGGTTGCCTCCCACTAAGCTCTAGTTAGCTTGACCGTGTCGGGGCTCAGGCGTCGGGTGGTTCGCAAAGAGATAGTGAATGCATCTGTGACAAACGTCTCATCCAAGGTGGTGTGTAAGCATTAATTGCATGTGGTCTACCAAGGAAGTGAGGAACAGCATCAGGGCGGGATGGAAGATTGGGTGGGATACTTCGTTTTCCTGCACAGTCATCAAAAGAAACAACAAGCGCTCGACTAGAATCTCGCGGCTTTCTTAAGTGTGAAGTAGATGGAAACATATGATTGATGACATTAGGTGGTTTGGAATCTCTCAAAGAAGGTACGTACTTTTGATTTCTTCGAGGTGTCTGGTGTGTGAGAAGTGGGAGTTTTTGCTTGGAATCAGATGGAGGGCATAATGCTGCGTCGACCGACGCAAGGTCTGAAACTCGAATTTCACCACTTTTTCTGTAGTTTAGCTCTGCAATCCTTGCCTCCATTGTAAAGACATCATTTTCCATCAGTCTGGCATTAATTGGAGCCTCTTCCTCGAGCCTAGTAGTACTGAAAAGACACTCCTCACTCCAATCCTTAAGCACATCATTCTTTTCAGAGCTCTCAACCAAATCTTCTTGATCAACCAGCTTGCTCATTTGCTCAGTAGCATCCAACACCTTGACATACCCAGCAATAATATCTTCTGTAAGCTCTGTGTTTGGGTCCTCATCAATGGATATCTCTACAGAAAAGCTCTGTCTATCAATGGTAGATCTCCTCCTCAGCTTGTCCATGTTAAAGCTCATGACTTCATCACCCAAATCAAGCTCTATCTGTCCTTTTCTCACACCAATGATGGCACCGCTGTTGCCAAAAATGATCTTCCCAAAATAAGAGGATCTTGAGCTTCTCCAACATATTCCAAAACCACAAAGTCTGTGGGAATCATATAACCTTCGATCATTACTGGAACATCTTCTAAGACATCTTCTTCCTTTTGGATCTATCAGCTAAGATGAGAGAGATATTTGTTGGAACGAAATCGGTCATCCCAAGGCTTTCAGCAACAGAGATAGGCATCCGGTTAATGCTAGAGCCAAGATCACAGAGAGAATGAGGGAACCTTTTAGTTGAGATGGAACAATCTAGTACAAAGCTTCTTGGATCAGGTAGCTTCTCTGGAATCCTACTCTGAATCATAGCACTGACATGTTCAGAGATTTTCACCTTCCTCTCTTTCCTTGAGACTGTCTTTTTCAGGAGAATTTCACTGATGTCCTTTATGAGCAGAGCTGCTTCCTCATGACTCACACCATTGGTAACCATCCTCTTAGCATACCTGCTAAGAGCTGGTGAATTCTTGATAGCATCGACAACAGGAAGCTCAACAATCAACTTTTCTATCATTGCCTTGCATCTGTAGTCTTCCACTTCCTTCTTGGTGTTCCTAGGAGGTCGAGGGAAATGTATCATGGGCACATAGCCCATTTCCTCGACAATCTTGGGTGTTTTCACAGTTTCTGGCGCAGTCTGAGAGGGGTGTCGATCGATACTGGGTTGGTGTCGATCGACACTGGCAGTGGTGTCGATCGACACTGGCAGTGGTGTCGATCGACACTGGCAGTGGTGTCGATCGATACTGCTGGTTTTGAGATGGCCTGTGAGAGTATCTGCACTGGTGTCGATCGACACTGGGTGGTGTCGATCGACACTGGGTGGTGTCGGTCGACACTGACGTATAAGGTTCAAAACCACCTTTTATGGTGATTGCATTGACGTGTTCATTGTGTGCATGAAACATCTTTCCCTTGACAGCTGTTGTAGTCTGAGTTATTTGAGTTTCCAGCATCTTCCGATGAATGTTGAGAGCCTCGATTTTCCGATTCAGATCTGTGTATATGGCATCCATCTTCCCATTAAAATCCACTGTCATCTTCTGTTGTCCCTCAAGAATCTGTTCAAGCATGGATTCAACCTTGCTCTCCTGAGTCTTAGGAGGCAGAGTCTGGTAAGATGAACTCTCATAAGCGCTGCTCTGCATCGGTTTCTGTAGATACTGATTTGTTCCAAAACCAACTGGTTTGTTGTTCTGCTGGTATTGAAATCTCTGACCTTGAAAACCAGCACCACCAATGTAGTTAACGTCTTCCACTTCATCTTTTTCGAAATTCTTGATCTCATCAGCAAAGTGCACAACCTTTTGTTGCTTGCCCATCAACAAATTATGCACCGAATCCAGCTTCGCGTGCACCTCAGCAATATGCGATCCATCAATGTTCCCGTTCTTCTTCTTCCGCTTGTAATCTACATTCTTGGTGCTATTGCTAGATGCCAAGTTCTCGATCAGCACATAAGCATCGTCAGGGTACCTGGTGTTGAAATTCCCATTACTCGCGGCATCTAAGGCCATCTGATACCTCCAGTCAATCCCTCTGAAGAAGATACCCAGCAACTAAACCTGTGTGAACCCGTGATATGGACAGTCTCTCTGATAAGATCTGAATCTCACCCAAGAAGCCTTAAATGCCTCTGTTGCTACCTGAGAGAACTAGGAAATCTTGTTCCTTAACTCATCGGATCTCGCATCATCATAAAAATTGTTCAGGAATGCATTCTTAGTCTCTTCCCAGGGGCTCAAAGATCATGTGGCAACTGCTTCAGCCAGTAAGCGGCATCCCCACCAAGAGAGTATGGGAAAAGCTTACAGAAGAGGAAATCATAGCACACTCCATCGTACCTGATGCTAGTGACCAAGTCCTCAAACCTCTCAATGTGATCGATGGAGTGTTCATGAGGAAGACCATGAAAAAGATGCTGACTGATATGCTCAAATATAATACCCTAAACGTACTAAAGCAGTAGCTGCAGTATGTTAGGGGTCGAACCACAAAGACTCAAGAAATCACTCAATAGAATATAGAATTCGAATGAAGCTAAGTAAAATAAATGTAATTAAAAACAGCAATAGTAAACGATTAAAGACGGGTTGTAAAATCAAAGAAGGAAATCGCTAAGCTTAGGGAAATTCTCCGGTCAATCAGAATTGCATATCAAATAGAATGTTAGGAGGATATTAAGCACTGTTCTTAAACTTGAAACACAAATGTAAAATCAACCAACCGTCGCTGCGAAGATTATCTATGTCTAAACCTAGACTTCCAAATTTCTTTGCAAATCCTATGAATTCAAACAAGCATTAATGATCAGGTTCAATTGTTTACAAAATCCTAAACCAAATTTCTTTGCGAATAGGTCTTTTGCTCATCTAACACTAGTTCAGGCAATCAATCACACTTTCGTGCCAATCAAACAACCTAAGATCAGATTCTAGGTCATGAAGCTAGAATCAGCAGTAATCACAAGTCTAGATGAAGAACTCTATTGAATCTCTCCTATCAATTCAGATCAACCTAACAATTCATCAAACACCTTTGAATAACCCTAAACCTAACAAGGAATCTACTCAGACATGGTGAATGAAGCAAACATCATGAATAAAATAGATTGCATAAAATAAATCAAGAGTAAACAGGGTTCAGAATTGTCTCCCACAAAACCCGGAACCAATCTCTCTCAAAGTATTCAGAATAATAATCAAAACTAGTCTGCCCTCTAAAAGTGGCTGAAAACCCTAAATATAATGCTAAAACACGTTCTGGGCTTAATTGTAAATAATAGAATCTTCTGGGCCAAGTTGCAGACTCTTCAGACTTGTAAAATCACGTGTTTTCCTTTTCTGCAGTCGGTATCGATCGATACCAGGTGGGTGTCGGTCGATACCAGGACTCTGTGCTCGCCAGACTGGACTGTCTTCACGAAAACTGGCATAACTTTTGATCGCACCGTTAGAATGGCCTCAAACCACTTCCAAATGAAAGCTAATCCATTGATCTATCTTGTATCCAAATTTGAGCTCAATCCAACGGTGGGAAGTTATTCAACGAATGCCAAAAACAAACTCCAGAATGCTCCAATATCTCCAATTATGCTCCAAACGTGCCAAAACCTGAAAAGACTCAAAAAGACTACAAAAACACTAGAAGGACTCTGAAAACAAGACCTATATCATGGCTAAAAACGGGTAAAAACCATGATATATCAACTCCCCCAGACTTAGCCTTTGCTTGCCCTCAAGCAAACAGAAAGCTAAACTAGAAAAGAGGTTTGAAAACACGGAGACTCACCTGTTCTTGAAACATCACAATGACCCTTTTCCCAAGCTTTCCAGATATCACCTAATCAGTTTCAGATCTAACCACCATGTACTTCTCCGTAAACAATCGCAGCTTCCCAGACTACACACATTATTTCACAACATCATCCAACCAAACCTTCATCGCCAGTTTCATCGCTGTAATCAATGTTCAAGAACCTTCTAGATTCTTTCCCATACAATATCATGACCAAGGAACCACCCAAGTTTCATACTTTGGTATTATTTTACTCTCCCCCAGACTTATCTCTTGTATTATTCTCTTGATTTTGGATTTAGCTTCGCATATACAAATCAAGGTTTGAGACGCGAGTATTGATGGTGTTTGCCACCGAATCCCCGGTTCTCCCCTCTCAAAGTATCAAAGGTCTTAGGCGAATAACGGGGTCTCGGGAAATGTTCCTATCCCTCGCTTCAGACCTTTGTGTGATCATTCCTTATCCAAGTAGAAAAGTGGGATCACTGGAAATGTTCCTAGCCCTCTACTCGGCGGAAATCATCTCATCTTTCATGCATCTTCTGTATCAACGTGTGTCAAGGGAGAGGTATACCATAATTTTCAAACACATGGGTTCCTTTGTCAGATATGAATGATGAATCAAGCTCTATAAACACTAACCACAACGATGAAGTGCAATAATTTGGCTCAGGCTTTGGAAGGACTCTGCTGGAGACATGGGTGTCTTCTAGTCAACTGGTCAGTCTTTGGATTTTTCATTAGTCGATCTAGAACTGATTCTGTAACACTGGTCACTCAAAAACCAGGTCAGAACAATAGATTCAAGAAAAAGATCATAATCTCCAACAGGTTTTGACTCAATAAAACAAATTTTGACTCAAAAACGACTGACTCTAAGAAAAACAAACACAATGTCAGCGACTACCTCCCCCAGACTTAAACAACACTGTCCCCAGTGTTATCTAGTCTAGATTTGGTAAAAGAAATCAAAGGAACAGACTGCGAATGAAACGCAAAGAAGTTACCGTTCGTGTGATGGTCAGTATCGACCGATACAGCCTGGTATCGAGCGATACCAGGTGTTTGTCGACAGAGGCTCCTTATCCGTGGATGTGGTATCGATCGACACTGACTGGTGTCGATCGATACTGCTCGTCTGGACCTGTTTCTCGTGCAGACTCAAGACACAAAATCAGAAATAAAATTGAAATTAAAACTTATATACAGACTCACCAGTGGGTTGCCTCCCACTAAGCGCTTGTTTAATGTCATTAGCTTGACCGTGTCGGGGCTCAGGCGTCGGGTGGTTCGCAGAGAGACAGTGAATGCATCTGTGACAAACGTCTCATCCAAGGTGGTGTGTAAGCATTAACTGCATGTGGTCTACCAAGGAAGTGAGGAACAACATCAGGGCGGGATGGAAGATTGGGTGGGATACTTCGTTTTCCTGCACAGTCATCAAAAGAAACAACAAGCGCTCGACGAGAATCTCGCGGCTTGCTTAAGTGTGAAGTAGATGGAAACATATGATTGATGACATTAGGTGGTTTGGAATTGGAAAAAGAAGGTGCGTACCTTTGCTTTCTCCGAGGTGTCTGGTGTGTGAGAGGTGGGGGTTTTTGCTTGGAATCAGCTGGCGGGCATAATGCTGCGTCGACCGACGCAAGGTCTGAAACTCGAATTTCACCACTTTTTCTGTAGTTTAGCTCTGCAATCCTTGCCTCCATTGTAAAGACATCATTTTCCAGCAGTCTGGCATTAATTGGAGCCTCTTCCTCGAGCCTAGTACTGAAAAGACACTCCTCACTCCAATCCTTAAGCACATCATTCTTTTCAGAGCTCTCAACCAAATCTTCTTGAACAACCAGCTTGCTCATTTGCTCAGTAGCATCCAACACCTTGACATACCCAGCAGTAATGTCTTCTGAAAGCTCTGTGTTTGGGTCCTCATCAATGGAAATCTCTACAGAAAAGGTCTGTCCATCAATGGTAGATCTCCTCCTCAGCTTGTCCATGTTAAAGCTCATGACTTCATCACCCAAATCAAGCTCTATCTGTCCTTTTCTCACATCAATGATGGCACCAGTTGTTGCCAAAAATGATCTTCCCAAAATAAGAGGATCCTGAGGTTCTTCAACATATTCCAAAACCACAAAGTCTGTGGGAATCATACAGCCTTCGATCATTAGTGGAACATCTTCTAAGACACCTTCTAGAAACCTTTTGGATCTATCAGCTAAGATGAGAGAGATCTTTGTTGGAACGAAATCGGTCATCCCAAGGCTTTCAGCTATAGAGAGAGGCATCAGGTTAATGCTAGAGCCAAGATCACAGAGAGAATGAGGGAACCTTTTAGTTGAGATGGAACAGTCTAGTACAAAGCTTCCTAGATCAGGTAGCTTCTCTAGAATCCTACTCTGAATCATAGCACTTACATGTTCAGAGATTTTCACCTTCCTCTCTTTCCTTGAAACTGTCTTTTTCAGGAGAATTTCACTGATGTCCTTTGTGAGCAGAGCTGATTCCTCAAGACTCACACCATTGGTAACCATCCTCTTAGCATACCTCCTGAGAGCTGGTGAATTCTTGGTAGCATCGATGACTGGAAGCTCAACAATCAACTTTTCTATCATTGCTTTGCATCTGCAGTCTTCCACTTCCTTCTTAGTCTTCCTAGAAGGTTGAGGGAAATGTATCTTGGGCATGTAGACTCTTTCCTCGACAATCCTCGGTGTTTCTGAAGTTTTTAGCTCAGTCTGCAGGGGGTGTCGATCAACACTGGTAGTGGTGTCGGTCAATACTCGGTTGGTGTTGGTCGACACTGGGTTGGTGTTGGTCGATACTCGGTTGGTGTCGGTCGACACTCGATTGGTGTCGGTCGACACTGACGTATCAGGTTCAAAATCACCTCCTGTGGTGATTGCATTGACGTAGTCATGCTGTTCATGAACCATCTTTCCCTTTACAGTTGCCGAAGTCTGAGCTATTTGAGTGTCCAGCATCTTTTGATGAATGTTGAGAGCCTTGATTTTCCCATTCAGATCTGTGTACATGGCGTCCATCTTCCCATTAAAATCCACTGTCATCTTCTGTTGTCCTTCAAGAATCTGTTCAAGCATGGATTCAACCTTGCCCTCCTGAGTCTTAGGCGGCGGAGTCTGGTAAGATGAACTCCCATAGGCGCTGCTCTGCATCGGTTTCTGGGCAAAAGAATTTGCTCCGAAATCAGACTTGAATCCTCGGTTGTTGTTGAACTGATACTGCTGATTCTGATAACCAGTACCACCAACGTAATTAACATCCTCTGCCTTCTGCTGCTTGCCCATCAAAAGATTATGCACCGAATCCAGTTTTTCATGCACCTCATCAATTTGCTATCCATCAATGTTTCCATTCTGCTTCTTCCTCTTAAAATTTGCATTTTTGGTACTTTTGCTAGATGCCAAGTTCTCAATCAGCACATAAGCGTCCTTGGGATATCTCGTGTTGAAATTACCATTACTCGCAGCATCCAGAGCCATCTGATATCTCCAATCGATCCCTCGGAAGAAAATACACAGCAACTGAACCTGTGTGAACCCGTGATNATCGGTTTCTGTAGATACTGATTTGTTCCAAAACTAACTGGTTTGTTGTTCTGCTGGTATTGAAATCTCTGACCTTGAAAACCAGCACCACCAATCTAGTTAACGTCTTCCACTTCATCTTTTTCAAAATTCTTGACCTCATCAGCAAAGTGTACAACCTTCTGTTGCTTGCCCATCAACAAATTATGCACTGAATCCAGCTTCGCGTGCACCTCACCAATCTGCGATCCATCCATGTTCTCGTTCTGCTTCTTCCGCTCGTAATCTGCATTCTTGGTGCTATTGCTAGATGCCAAGTTCTCGATCAGCACATAAGCATCATCGGATATCTCGTGTTGAAATTACCATTGCTCGCAGCATCCAGAGCCATCTGATACCTCGTATCGATCCCTCGGAAGAAAATACCCAGCAACTGAACCTGTGAGAACCCATGATGTGGACAATCTCTCTGATAGGATCTGAATCTCACCCAAGCAGCTTTAAACGCCTCTGTTGCTCCCTAAGAGAATTGGGAGATCTTGTTCCTCAACTCCTCGGATCTTGCATCATCGTGGAAGTTGTTCAGAAATTTGTTCTTCGTCTCTTCCTAGGTGCTCAGCGATCCTGGAGGCAACTGCTTCAGCCAGTAAGCTGCATCCGCAACAAGAGAGTATGGGAAAAGCTTACAGAAGAGGAAATCATAGGACACTCCATTGTACTTGATGCTAGTGACCAAGTCCTCAAACCTCTCAATGTGATCCATAGGGTGTTCATGAGGAAGACCATGAAAAAGATGCTGACCCACAAGAGTGTTCAGTATACTGGTTTCACCTCAAAGTCATTCCTTTGAAACGCCGGAACACGAATCGCTGCTCGATTGGCATAGAACTGATCAGGCATGTTGTACTAACCAATTATCCTACCACGATCAACCACATAATTACCAACATTCACAACAGCTGGAGGGACAATGATGTTTCCATCTCCATCAAGTCTTTGTCCCCTCTCATTGCACAATTGACCCTCATGGTCTCTCAAAGCTCCAGCATCATCACGAACCAAAATCACTGGATTGTTAATCTCTGCTAGCCTCTTTGTTTTCCTTTTTGTGTGTTCCAAAAGTCCTAGTTCCTCGTTGGAAAGATTCACTAGCTGAGTGCTCTTGTTTCTCCTGGTTTCACAATTAGGCATACACCTGAAACACAAAAGTCAAAGCACGTAAGTAACAAAAATAAAAAAAATTACGACGAGTATCGACTAATACCGGCTAGGTATCGATCGATACCGACGAACTTAGTCGAAATTCTAATCTAAAATCTAATGGCGAATTTAGAGTCCCCGGCAACGGCACCAAAATTTTATATGCTCAAATATAATACCCTAAAAGTACTAAAGTAGTAACTGTAGTATGTTAGGGGTCGAACTACAAAGACTCAAGAATTCACTCAATAGATATTAGAAGTTGTGAAATTTTAATATTTCCTGCGAACAAAGTAATTGCAGGAAATAAACAGCAGAATATAAAAGTTGTGAAATTCAATGGGAGAAAAATAGGCTCAGGGTATTTCTTAGGAAATCAAGAAATGCAGGCAAATCAATCAATCAGGATTCAGATTTAGCACGGTTCTTGAACTCAAAACACTAAGCTATAATTAACCAAGTGTCGTTGCGAGAATTATCTAAATCTAAATCTTAAAATCCCAAATCTCTTTGCAAATTCTAAAGATCTAAACCGGCTTTAAAGTTCAGGTTTGATATGTTCACAAAACAACTAAACCAAATTTCTTTGCGGATAGTTATTTTGCTCACCCTAGGGTTTTCGGGTTTCCAATCACACTCTCGTGTCTAATTGATCAACCTAAGATCTAAATTCCAGATTTGTCAACCTAGAACTAGCTTTGAGAACAACCTATGGTGAAGAACTAATTCAGATTATGAATCCTAATAGATCAACTTATCTTACAAGCCATGAAATCGTTTATGAGAAAACCCTAAACCTAAGAGAGATCTACTCAGACATGATCAATGACATAGAAATCATAATTGAATAGAATTGCATAGAATAAATCAAGAGTAAACAAGGGTTCAAAATTGTCTCCCACAAAAACCCAGAAGCAATCTCTCTCCAAAGTATTCAGAATAATGATAGAAGCTTCCTCTCAAAGTGGTTGAAAAACCTAATTATAATGCTAAAACACGTTTTGGGTTTAATTTTAAATAATAGAGTCTTCTGGGCCAAGTTGCAGAATCTTCAAACTTGTAAAATCACGTGTTTTCTTTTACTGCAGTCGGTGTCGATCGATAATGGGTTAGTGTCGGTCGACACCAGGACTCTGTGCTCGCCAAACTGGACTGTCTTCACGAAAACTGGCATAACTTTTGATCGCACCGTTAGAATGGCCTCAAATCACTTCCAAATAAAAGCCAATCCATTGATCTGTCTTGTATCCTAATTTGAGCTCAATCCAACGGTGGGGAATTATTCAACGGACACCAAAAAGCTCCAGAATACTCCAAAAGCTCTAATTAAGCTCCAAACGTGCTAAAACCTGAAAAGACTCAAAAACACTACAAAAACACTATAAGGACTCTAAAAAAAAGACCTATATCATGGCTAAAAACGGGTAAAAACCATGATATATCACTTTAGCACACATCCAATCAGATGATGATTTGGCCCCAGAAACGTATGGTGAAGGCTGTGAGACAGATAATGATGTAATGTCTAACGATTTACCTTCTCTTGTTGTCTCTCCAGGTACAACGTTGCATCGTAAGCGAAAACAAGACAATGACCAAGTCTTGGAGGAACAGAACTCACGTAAGAGGCGATCTCCGGCCAGACCTTACTTTGATCATGCTGATTACGATGTTGGAAGTGGTTCGGGTACTGTTGTTGATGATGATGACCAAGTGAGAGCCGCGGTGGGGCCGGTATCACCACAGATTCCATGAGAGTTGGCTTTTGGATCTGTCAAAGAATGTATCTTTTGGATATGTTGTTCCTTGTGGAATCAAAATAGCCTAGCGATTACATTAGGGACCTAGGAGTAAGCTTGGGTTTTCATGATATGTGTATTGTCCCTCCTCAAGGATTAAGTGGTGGTTTGGTAGTCATGTGTAAAGAACATGTTTCTGTTTTAGTAAATTCCTTTGATGTAAGACTTGTAGATCTCCATGTTAATTATTAATCATTTCATTTCTACTTGTCTTGCATCCATGGTCAACCAATGCCTAGTGAACGTCATTACCTTTGGGAAAAACTCCAACGAATCTCGGTGAATAGAAATGGACCATGGTTAATGTGTGGGGACTTTAACAAAATTTTAAAACCAGAGGAAAAATGGGAGGCCAAACTCGTGGTGCTAATAGTTTTAAAAATTTTCAGAATATGGTCAAATGTTGTTATATGTCGGATATGCGATCTAAGGGTAATCGTTTCACCTGGGTTGGAAAACGTTATAACGAAACCATTGAATCTTGCTTGGATAGTGTTTATTAACTCAGATTGGCAAGCGATGTATCCAGCCTCTGAAACAGAATTTCGCACCTTAGCGGGCTCAGATCATGCTCCGGTCATCATTGATATAGCCAAAGAAATATTGGTAAAACGAGGTCAGTTCAGATCTGACAAACGTTTCGCTCGGGATGAGTCTTTTATTAATGCCGTTCATAGAGGTTGGGACTTAGGACGCCCAAGTGTTCACCACAGTTTACAAAACAAAATTCAGTTTTGTCGTCGGGAATTATCAAAATGGAAACGTCAAGCTAAATCAAATTCTTTGGAAAAAAATACAAGTTCGGAAACATCAACTTTACATCGCTGAACAAAGCCACACAACTCCGTTATTTGCTGTTCAAAAACTCCGGTCTGACCTTAACCAAGCATACCATGATGATAAACAATTTTGGAAATTGAAAAGTCGAAATAATTGGCTTCGTGAGGGCGATCGTAATACCAAATTCTTTCAAGCAGCTACAAGAATGTGCAAATCCAAAAACAAAATTAAATATATTCTTGATGATCATGGGCTGGAACATTTCAGAGATGATGCTATTGGAGTTATTGCTGAAAATTATTTTCAGTCACTATTTACGACCTCTCAATCTACAGATTTTCAAGAGATTCTAGATGGAACTGATTGTAAAGTTACAAGCGTTATGAACAACGATCTTCTTCGCCCTGTTAGTAATGAAGAAATAAAAATAGCGGTGTTTTCTATCGGAGCAGACCGTGCTCCAGGTAATGACGGTTTCCCAGCCTCCTTCTACCAATAATTCTGGCCTTTGGTGGAAAGCGATGTAGGTGCTATGGTCAAACATTTTTTTCACAACAGGCGAGTTTGATAAGAATATCAATAAGACACATCTTTGTCTCATTCCGAAGATCACTCCTCCTAAGCTTATGGCAGACTTCCGTCCAATAAGTCTCTGTACGGTTAGCTATAAGATTATATCGAAGATCTTAGTTATGAGGCTGAAAACATGCTTGGGTTTGATAATCACAGATTCTCAGGCTACATTTGTCTCGGGTCGAAACATATCATATAATGTCCTTGTAGCTCATGAGCTTCTCCACTCTCTCCAATCAAACAAGACTTGCCAAAGTAAGTACTTAGAGATTAAAACTGATATTAGCAAAGAGTATGATAGAGTGGAATGGAATTTCTGGAACAAGTTATGCTCAAACTTGGATTCGATCAACGTTGGGTAAAATGGATAATGTTTTGTGTCCGTTCTGTTTCCTATGAAGTTCTCATTAATGGCTCACGTTTTGGTAATATCACTCCGTCTCGTGGACTACGACAAGGTGGTCCTCTATCACCTTATCTTTTTCTGTTTTGTGCTGAGGTTCTTAGTCAACTGTATCATAAGACAGAAATCCGACACCATTTCGAAGGCATGAAAATAAACGCAAATTATCCTTCGATCTCACATCTATTTTTTGCGGATGATTCCTTATTTTTTTGTCGAGCATCACGGGAAGACTGTGAATATATCGCATATATTTTTAAAAAATATGAGGAAGCATCTGGGCAAAAAAAAAAAAAATTATACCAAGTCGTCGATCATTTTTGGCATGAAAATTCCAGAATTTAAACTTCATTTACAACAAATTATGGGTATACATAATGTTGGTGGTGGAGGAAAATATTTGGGATTGCCTGAACAATTTGGACGCAAAAAATTTGAATTATCTGTTGACATTGTGGCTCGAATAAAAGCAAGAACTGAAGGTTGGTCGACAAAGTATTTATCCCAAGCTGGTAAAGAGATTTTAATTAAGTCAATTGCCCTAGCTCTGCCAGTATATTCGATGAGCTGCTTTCAACTTTCGACAACCATTTGTGATGAGATCAATAGTGTTATATCTTCCTTTTGGTGGGGTAAAACTAATGGGAAACGGAAAATCCCTTGGGTTGCTTGGAAAAGAATGTCTCTTCCAAAAAAAAGAAGGTGGACTAGGATTTAAGGATCTTCAGAAATTTAACTAGGCTATCCTTGCCAAACAGGCGTGGATGATTCTCAACTCTCCCCACTATCTCCTAGCACGTCTCTACAAAGGATTATATTACCCAAATATGACTTTTCTTAAGGCGCCACGCGGATCACGAGCTTCTTATGGATGGCGCTTCATTCAATACGGTAAAATTATACTACAACTAGGCCTACAAGTGCGAATAGGTAATGGTAAGAACACAAAAATCTAGGAAGACCCTTGGCTACCAACACTTCCCCCAAGGCCAGCTTATGGTCCTATTAGATCCCAACATGACGGTTTCAGATATGTGTATGGAAAATAAGAGAGAATGGAACCCGATAACTTTTGAGGGTGTTCTACTACCTGAAGATCATCAATGCCTTGCTAAGGGACATTATTTATCTCAGTTTGCAACACATGATACTTATGAATGGGCGTATACGTCTAATGCACAATACACTGCCCGTTTGGGATATTGGGTGGCTACTCATATTGGTTTACATGCTGATGAAGTCATACAACCACCCTATAGATTTATAATACCAAACAACAGATTTGGCAACTCCGAATTTCTCCAAAAAGTCAACACTTTCTTTCGTGCTGCCTATCCAAAGCCTTACCGACAACCACCCATCTTTGTTCTCGAAATATCCAAACAGACCCCATCTGTCAACGTTGCTGTTTAGAGGAAGAACCAACAAACCATATTCTTTTTACTTGTGGCTACGCTCAAATGGTTTGGCGACTAATGGAATCACGTGTGGGACGCCTCCTCTCCTTTTATGCCGATCATGAACATAATATTCATGTCTTACTTGATATTGAAAAAGATCAACATCTTACTGAAGAAAACAGGTTACTAGCTATTTGGATGATTTGGCGTATTTGGAAATCTAGAAATGACTATCTCTTCAAAAATATCTCTCGATTACCAACTAGTGAAGTTACCAAAGGTCTCCATGATGTCCACGAATGGTTAGAAGCTCAAATACCGGAAAACAACTATATCATTCATTCCAACCTAAGACAGCCTTTCATTAATGATCATCGAAGTCATTGGACTCCACCTTCAATGGGATGGATTAAATGTAATTCTGACAGTGGTCATATTCAAGGACAGCCGTTTACAAATACATGATGGATTTTTTGAGACTCGACCGGTAAAATTCTCTGCTGGTTATGCTCAAGTTCAACACTCTTCTTATGCCCTTCAAGCTGAAGCATTGGGTTTCCTCCACGCTTTACAAATATCATGGGCTAAAGGATATCGCCTTGTATGGTTTGAAAGTGATAACTTGGAATTAGTCCGACTGATAAATACCAACGGTGAACATATACAGCTTGGTCCTCTTCTCTTTGACATTCGACATTGGATGTTTAAAATCCCGCTTTCTTCGTTGGAACATGTCAATCGGGAACGCAACTCGGCTCCGGATAGACTCGCAAAACAAGCTCTTTCTTCTCATTCTATGTATAATACTTTTTCAATACCACCATTTTGGTTGGTCAAATTCTTGTACCCACCTTACACTATTTAATTAATACGATAAGTTGATAAAAAAGTAACTTTTTAAAAAAGATAAACTAGCATTTGTTAGTTTTTTTTGTTTAAATTACTTTATAAACCTAAAAAACATTGTAACTCTATATGCTTTCACAAAAGAATACATGTTAAAAACTTAAAATACATGAAAAATTCATAAATTAAAGAAGTATTTGCATTAAAATGATAAAAAGAATATAAAATGTGCAAAATATACAAAATAGACCACTAATATTTTCAAAAATATTTTATGTTTCAAAAATGGCTTTAAGCAACCGCTTGTGTAGCTTATGCCAAGAGCCGACACTGATTGTCTTAAGGATCAACATTGTTCAAATACAAGGAAGAATAAAGAAACAGAAAGAAAAAGAACCTAGATGAAAGAAAACGAAGGAAGAAGAAGAAGGAAAACTAAGAAGAATTTGTGATTTGCATATTTTTTTTCTGACTAAGTGAGGGTAGCGACTCTAAGGTACAATCATTATATATACTGTACAAAATTTCTTATGGGAAGATTTGTTTTTTGTTTTTTTTGACTAAAAAGAGTGGGTGCTATAACCGAATTTCTTTCGTGGGATAAAGATTTCTTGTTAAATGTTGTCGCGTGGTGACAGACAGTTATTCTTTTCGCATTGTTTAAATTAAAGTGTTTAAAAATTATTAAGAAAATGGCTTTAAATAAATAATTTGCTAAAAACATTGTGAGTTTTTTCTATTGCTAATCAGACCTTTTCAAAGTTGAATTCATACATTAAATTTGATTATTAATTAAAATTATTTAGAAATAGAATGATTATAAATAGGGCAATTCTCATCAATACCACTAAAATAAGTTTATTTTCCAAAAATGCCATAACAAGTTTTATTTTTCAAAAATACCACAAAAAAGTTTTATTTCCAAAAATAACACAAAACTAAAACAAAACTTTAAAACATCAAAACTAAACCCTAAACCCAAAATAATAAACCCTAAACACAAAATACTAAACCCAAACCTAAATATTTAAATTATAAACCCTTATAATTCAATTTTTAGTTTTGTGGTATTTTTGGAAATAAAAATTTTTAATAGTATTTTTGGAAAATAAAACTTATTATGGTATGTTTAGAAAATAAACTTATTTAGTGGTATTTGAAAGAATTTCTCTTATAAATATGGACTTCCCATTTATATCTTCGGTAATTATTTTCTCCAGCGATGTTATTCTTCATCTTCCTCTTCTTCTCTCCCGCATAATTGAAGCTTGAGAGAAAACTTGGAGAGGAAGAATTTTTTATTTTTTTATTATAAATTAAACCCTAAGAAGCAAATAACAATTGGACAGGTGTGACTGTGGACTAAACCAGGTAAAGATCATTGGCAAGTCGTCACATGGGTACTAATCTATATGAAAGGTTCATGTGTTCATAGTTTAGGAAAGGAATACAAAGAAAAATTATGATCAAGGGATATTGTGATTCGTAGTAAGGTAGACAAAAGAAGCTCTACTACAAGTTTTGTGTTTGTTTTATTGCATGGAAAACACCATAAGTTAGAAATCAGAACTACAGAAAATTGCAGATCTCTTTCACAGTAACAGAGTACATGGTCCAAACATTAGCGCCCACCATTAGTTCAAGTATCAAGATGATGAAGCACTGGTACAAGAGAGATGAGAATTGAGTTGCAAACTAAACTTTTTTCTGAGTGTCTTCGTTTATAAGAATGGAGAATGTTCCCCTCAACAAGAGTTGTGAAAAATACAGAAAAACTTTCCTTGCAAAACCTCGAAATACTACTTTGGATCCGAACATATATCTCTGGTTTTTTTACATTTCTCTACGTTTGTCTTTTCCTTATCTTTCAAATCAAGTGGTCAAAAGCAATATCTCTTTATTGCTGCACAAAGTCAAATATTGATCCTCGTGATGAATCAGGTAGTACGTTGTTCCCGGTATGGCTACGAAAAAATAGATTTGTCATTCCTCCTCATCAAGAATCACATGTCTAGTTGGCAGCCTTTCCAATGCTTTGGATGATTCTTTTTCATAAGGAGGAGGTAACAATCGTCGTACATCCGCAAAGAGATCTTCACGCCCAGTCGCTTCTTTGACAACAGATGAATCGAGGACAAAGTCGGGTATTGCGGGTAACACTTCGTCCAAGAACGATTTTAAGGTCTGAACAACGTAAGAGGTGAGTTAAAACGGTGAGAAGAATTTGATAGCATGTAAAAAAGAAGTGTCAGTGAATTCACTAACAGTGCAATGCAAGAGAGCAGCATCGGTTCTACGTTTCCACTGGCCATTTCCAGACTCCGAGTGGAACAAATTGATCAATGGCTACAGCAAGGTTTCGCTCCTATTATAAAGCTTGTATCACTGGGAAATAACCTAATAAATCAAGACTTAGAAAGACCAGTACCCTCACTACATCTCGAAGATTTGGTCGGCCTTTTCCATATTTCCCGAGAACCGACTCTCCATAGACTTGATATTTTTCAAGAACCTAAAAATCAGTTAGAGACAACAAAACAAATCACATATATCAAATCAGATGTTCGTTAAAATTGTTGAAGATTCTATTTCGGAAAATTAATCTTCTTCAAAACCTGTCGCCTTGTAATTCCACTGCTTGGAGATCCATAAATTACAGTATCGACGTGTCCCAAAGTGTGCCAGGGACTGCATAGCCAGCATAGATTCCATAAATCCAGTCAAAAGATAATAAAAGAAATACCTCTCATATGATGTTTAACAGGAATTAAATTTACAGCAAAATCCTTTCACATACTTGTAGTATACAGCACGCCCAAGCATAACGCCATGAGCTCCAGACCTTAATGCCGCATCTGCCTACAGTTCAATGCAAGAAGTACAGATCTGGCCTTTTAAACGCAAATTGCAACTTTGGAATCAAAATAAGGATTAGTTTTACAAATCTCACCTCAACCACAGAGTTTATGCCTCCATTTATTGTGAACTTCAAGTCCGGGAAATCACGTAAAAGGGCAAAGAAAAACTCGTATCTGCATTTGAGAAGCAGAAGTGCGGATGAAAATGCGAAAGATGTATGGAAACAAGCAGTGTCAAAGCAATATATCTTCCAAGTAGAAGACGATAAGAGAAATGGAAGCCATTCTGCACATACTTTAAGGGCGGAATTCGACGGTTATCTGATGGGCTAAGTCCAGACAGTAATGCCTTCCGCGAATGTATGATGAAATGCTTAGTAGGAGATAATGAAGAAACTATATAAATGAAATCACCTGAAGATAAATAAAGAATTGAAAAGGTTACGGAAGTCGACTAGATATGCAATGAAATCTGCAAAAGCTGTTACTTGCCGTTGTTTAAAAAGAAGAATGAGAAATGTCTAGCCATGTGTGAGTGCAGAGTAGCAGCAATCTCTTTTTAGTACACAAATAACTTGAAAGATAGGCGTAAACAAAAACTTACAAAGCTCACTATATGAATCATGATCATCAACACCTATTCGGCATTTAACAGTGACAGCTGCATTGGTATTGGCAGCAATGACAGACATAGCTTCACCAACAAACTTTGGGTTAAGCATATGACGAGCACCAAAACAACCTCGTCCACTTACTTTTGGGCTCGGACATCCACAGCTACAGAACAAACCAGCATGTCAAGCTTACTGGGATGGAAATGGCACCAGTTGTTATGATAACTCAATGGAAAAGAAACTTAGAAACAGACACTCATACTTGAAATTAATTTCATCATAGCCGTATGCATTAGCAAGCCTGGTTGCTTTTGCCAAATTTTCCAAGTTTCTTCCACCAATTTGAAGAACAATGGGATGCTGGTCCGGTGAGTAAGCCAAAAAGCTGTCCTGATGAGCATTACAAGAGTAGTAAACACACAAATCAATTACTCAAAATCTCAAGAAGTATCTGCAGAGATGAGCCAAAATAAAAAGGAAGAAAATAAACCCTTATCCATTTGATTACCAAGTTTTGTTCTTGATAGACAATGGTTTCAGCTGCTAACATTTCTGTGTAGAGCCATGCGTGTTTTGTTATAAGACGTGCAAGGGTTCTGTAATGATTGTCTGTCCACCCCATCATCGGAGCTATACTGAATATAAATTAAAAAATGGAAATGAAGCTTAAGATCTCATTCGCTATTGATGAACATACTTATCAAAAAGAGAAAAGCAGAAATATTTATAAAGCACACACCTGAACAGAGGAGGACTATAAGTATCTGAAACTGTCATGGTTTCGTATCACCAAATCTTTCAGTTCCAGATAAAGAACTAGACAAAGAATGTAAACATTAGCTTCATGTTACAAATCGGAGACACCAATTCACACTGAAAATCTGAGGTTCATTCTTATGGATTGATTCAGATCAAAGAGCATTTGTATCAGAACATTACATAAATCAAGATAACTTTTCAACAGGTTTATCTAACTCAAACTTATCACAAAGCAAAACACTGTTCAATCAAGCAAAACATCAAACTAAAAACATCAAATTCAGACCTGAAAAGCGAATATTG
Source organism: Crucihimalaya himalaica (assembly GCA_004349715.1). Lineage (NCBI taxonomy): Eukaryota > Viridiplantae > Streptophyta > Magnoliopsida > Brassicales > Brassicaceae > Crucihimalaya > Crucihimalaya himalaica. The sequence continues at coordinate 120,185 of SMJT01000143.1, forward strand.
AATCTAAGTTTTCGAATTCCATTGATAACAGCGAAACCCCAAGAACAAGTATAACGAATTGGGCAAAACCCTGGACCATGAGAGAGACTTACAGAACCGATTAGGAATTAAGCATAATTTTAGCAGTAAGTCTAACCGCAATGTCCTTTGTGCCGGTCGGTTGGGGCGAATGACGGTGTCAAGGTGTATCTAAAGCAGACGAACCGAGAAGAAGAAGACTTCGGGTGGTTAGAGATGGCGAATAGAGACAATGGCTGAAATATAAAAGAGACTGTGCTTGTTAAAAGAGAATGTGCTTGTTAAAAGAGAACGTGCTGATTTAAAGAATTTTTTTTAGATTTATTTTTAATTCTAAAAACGTATAAATTACATAAAATTCATTCTTTTTACACAAAACTATACACCTAACCGCTTAGTATCTATCTATTATACAATCCATTCGGATCTATCCGGATTGAAATTGGATTGAAATTGGGTACAAATAAACCAGACTTCAAAACTAAAAATTTTCGTCGGTTTATGTCTAATTAATCGGTTTACTTATCCCCGGTTTTCCCTGTTTCTCATCCCTAACATTTCACTCCTCCATTTCACGACCAATCCCTAACATTTCGATTCGATTTCACAATTCAGTAAAAAGTATAAGCTCTCTCGAATTCCTTTATCCTCGATTCCCTCGTTGTTTCAAATTCTCAGATTAGCTAAAACTAAGAAGACTACGAAGTAGATATGCCCCTAAAGACATGGTACAGACGAAAGGGACCTCAGGAGCAAAAGAAATCGATTTCCCTGAAGAAAAAAAATTTGGGTTCTCCGAAGCAAAAGAAACCGGCGCCTCCGAAGCGAAAGAAGTTGGAGACTGGGAAGCGTAAGAAGACGGCGCCTTCAATGGTAGAAGAAGTTTCACCGGTGATTAAAGAAATTTCAAAGGCGTTAGCTACTGTTCCAGTGGTAGAAGCAGTTTCACAGGCATTAGCTATTGTTCCAGTGGTAGAACACGGAGAGGAAGAAGTATCGTACCATGTAGAATTACCGATGGAGGAAGAAGAGGATGAGAAGAGAAAGGAATAAGAAGGAAATGACAAAGATGATGAAGAAGAAGGTCGCAATGAAAAAGAAGGTCGCAATGAAGAAGATAATACGATATGCACATCGAATCTTAATATTTTGTCCAATTGCATGTCCAGTTTGCTTCTTTATTTACAAAGTATCTAAGCAAAATTGTGTATTTTAGGTAGGTGATGAGGATGAATTCGAACCAATGCAACCTTTGAAGATGTACTTCACTAACAACGAGTATGTGAAGCCATTGAAGATCATAATCTGTTTATATATAAAAGAGTGTGTAGATACATTAGAGGAAGTCTTAAGCCGGATGAGTTAAGTTGGTTTCTTAACCACCCTCAATTTCGCCACTTCTTTCACATGCCAAGGGAGAGAACTCACAAGACTATGGGCATGTGGATGCTTCTCCTCCACATGGCGTCTTTAGAGAAGAAAAGAGACGATTGGTTTGTGGTGAACGGTGTTCTTATTAGGTATTCTCTAAAAGAACACGCACTCTTGTCGGGATTACATTGTCACGCGTATCTAGAATGATATAAGAGTTTTGGGAATTTCAAGTTGGTTACATATGCTACCTTGAAAAGGAAGTTTAAGACAATGAAGGCTTGGGAAGGAGATAGACTGAGAATGGTGGTGTTGTATTTCCTAGCTAGTGTTATAAAAGGAAAAGGGAAGGAAGGCCCAGGTGCACCCGCTGTAGACAATCTGCTTATAAATGTTGTTAGTGATCTTGATTGGTGCTTGACGTTTCCATGGGGAAGGCTGTCATTTGAAGACAATCTTAAAGAAATTAAACAATGTATGAAGAGTTGTAAGGGTCGTGCCAATTCTACATCTCATACCTATCCAAGTTTCATCATTCCTATGGAGGTAATTTGTGGATAGATTGTTACTTTTGGTTGGTTTTGTTTATGTAAATTATAATATGTATAATTTATAGCTTTTGGCGTTCGAGGCAATCCTGGATTTGACGAAGAGATTCCGAGAAGATGTTATAGGTGCAGACATTGGCCGTCCTCGGATGTGCAAGTCCAAGTTCATCGAAAGTCCTATGAGAGAATTCCTTCTTTTTGAAATAAATGATGCACTTGCCACAACAAAGGTTAGTAATAATTATGTGATATTGTAATAGTAACATGATGGTTAGTAAATGAATTGGATTATTTAGTAGTAACATTTGTTTATTCTTTCAATCACAGGAGATTGAACGTATCCTTGTACCAACTGATGATGAGATCACTCTTTTGGCACACAACATGGACGAGTCGGATGATGAAGAAGATTGTCATGATGTTGTGTTGATGGTTGGATGAAGATTATACTTCATTCAACCAGTGGGCTATGTTTTAAAGACCTCTACAAAGAAGATGTGGAGGGAAGAAAAGGGATTGTCGATGAAGCTCAGGTGAAGGAGACTGAGGAGAAAGAGGCTCAGGAGAAAATGGGGAAACAGGCCCAACAGAAAAAAAATAGAAGGTATTAAGAAGATCGTTGAAAGAAGATTCAAGGTGTTGGTTGATATGCTTTCAAAAATTGAGGTAAAACTGACTGAGAAGATTGAGAAATTAGAAGAGAGGATTAAAACTGTTGAAACAAAATTGGTGAAGGTTGATGTAGTGGTTGCTGTAGTAATGATAACGAAAGAGATGGAGTGGATGCGGGTGAAACTGGGGAAAATTGTAGAGATAGTGGTGGAGTGGCTGCAGGTGAAACTGTGATTGAAACTGAGGTTGAAACTGTGATTGAAAAAGAGAAACAGAAGAAGAAGGGGAGGAAGAGGAGTTATTCAAACCTCAGGAAAGAACCATTCGATCCTCCAGTTACTAGGAAGAGCAAGGGGGTCTAATTTGAAGAATTGTCTTATCTAAATGATGTTTGCGAACCTTTTCTTGCTTATGCATGTTTAAGACATGGACGATTTTATCATAATTATGTTGGACATGTAGGTTTCATGCTTTTTTGGACATGTATGATGCTTATTTTAGACATGTATGACGCTTATTTTGGACATGTATGACGCTTATTTTGGACATGTAGGATACATTTTGGGTATATATGATGCTTATTTCAGTTCACAAATTTTACTAAGTTCACAAAGCCGAATGAACAATTTTACTAGGTGTACAACCATCACAGTTTTACCAATTTTACAGATCAGAACCATCACAGTTTTGTTAAGTTTTGAGAACATAATGGGATACAAAACGGATTGGAAACAATTTTACACAAACATAATGTCAAACAAACCGAGCGAATGACTATGATACGGTACTCAAACAAACATAATGTCATAAAAAACCTGTGAAACACAAACATAATGTCATATCTTACACATACATAACCTCGCCAAGCAGCCCTTATAGGCTGGCCCTTATGTTCATTAACCTGCGAATTTCGTTTTCTGCCTTTGCCAAGCGCTCCTTAAGTTCACTAATTTCATCACGTATTTGTAGGATTGACACTTGAACTGCCTGCAATTCTAGATTAGGGATGGTAATTGATTGTCTGTGGTCGTCAGGGCAGATGGACAATCCTTTAAGCTCATCTCTTATGCGGGTGTTCAATAGTGTTAACTCCTCATCAACTGCAACATCCCACCACTAAGATATGTGGTGCCAATCACCATCCTAAGCATAAACCGTAAGAAAATTATTTGACAAACACTTCACAAATTCAAACAAAAATATTACTAACACTTCACATATTCAAACAATTACCTCACTCATAGGGCATTGGTAGTATCTTCTTCCTCGATACTCCGGAACGGTAGAAACTAATAGCTTAACACGCTGGCCACAAAAACATCTTCTAGGGACACCGAAATCGCCGTCTGCATAACAACACCGATCAAAACTTGCTTTTGACTCGGAGCTATTTACTGGACTGATAAGCATTATTACTAGAAGAAGAACACAAGAGCACAAGTTAGATCCAGAAATATACACTTCACAGTTTACGAACCCTAATTGGAAGACAAAATTGAACCGAAATCGAAATTGACCGAATTTATCGAAATTTATCCAAAAAACCAACCTTTGGCTTCTCTCGATTTTGAAGAGGAAATCTCAGAAATATTGGTTGAGAAATGAGTGCTCGTTAAGAAATAGAGGGGAAAATTAGAAAAGGGGGGGGGGGAGAGGGAAGATTGAATTTTGGGAGAAGCGGAAAAACAAAATAAACTAAATTCTCGGCTTGTGAGTTCTGTGGGGACCACATGTGCGCTTGTTGGACTAATTGACTAGCCGAGATGCAACACTGGAATGTTATGGGAACCACAAATGCTTGCTTATTTACCTATAACACAAAGTTATTGAGTGTTGTGAGGACCACAACAAATAGATAGTTTTGCCCAGACAAACTATTTTATCAAAAAACAAAGGGTTGCCGCTATATTCCCCCCTCTATTATATGCTTTCTCACGCTATCATCATGAACTTTTTGCGTCTCTGAACTACAACATTAACTTATATATATTCTTCATATTCCTTCATGTACTTTATAAACCCTTTTACTGATGATACAAAACCGGTTCGATTTAGTTGTTTACGTAGATTTATCGGCTTAACCATTAAACCCAATTAACACGTTTCTAATTTGCGTTTGGGTTAACAAAATCAATTTTTTACCCGATTAACATCAAAAAACAAAAAAAAATCGATTTAGGGCTTAGGGTTTGAGAGAGGATTTTTTTTTGGGGATTTTTGAAATCGAAATCGAGCACGAGTGGTTCAGGTTAATGCCGTTAGAACCATTGATTGATGAGAGTGATCCGGATGATCCGGACTACTTTGGGAGTGATGCAGATTCGAATGGTTTTGAGTCCGTGGAGGTTTACGAAAGCAATGAAGAAACGACCGAAGATGATGATGACTACACAGATTCCAACAACAATAGAGGTGCTGATGTCAAGACTTGGAGAAGAAAAGAGAGAAGGAAGAGAAATTCAGACGAAACGAAAGAGTCGGATGTTGATGAAGAAGATTTAATGGAAAGGTTTGAATACGAGGTAGAAGAATCTGTAGCTAATTGGTTTGATGAATTTATGATAGAAAGGAATTGCATCCCAGACAGTGAAGATGATGAGGAAGATCCGGTAGTTATTAGGGATAAGAAGATTAGGTTGGGAAAAAATGATAAATTAGCTATAGGAAGAACATTTCTTACTGGATTTTAGTTCAAAGAAGTTGTGTTGAATCATGCATTGAAGACGAAGAAGAACATTATGCAAGATAAATGGGAGAAAGGTCGTCTCCGTTTTAGGTATGCTTAGAGTAATAAATGTGAATGGAAAGTTTACTGCTCATTTGAGGAGTCCAAGCAAGTGTGGGTTTTAAAGACCAAATGTGGTGATCATAACTGCACACCGAGTGAAAATTGCAAACTGCTAAAGAGCCCAATGATTGGTAGGCTTTTCATGGATAAATTGCGGATGAAGCCAAATTATATGCCACTCGATATTCAACAGTATATCAAGGATCAAAGAAAACTTGTGAGTTCTATAGGACAATGCCAGAGAGAAAGACTAATGGCTTTGAAGTGGTTAGAGCAAGAGTATGCTCAACAGTTTGCTCACCATAGAGGATTTATGGCTGAGGTGAAACGCATAAACCCTGAATCAACTGTCATTGTGGAGACAAAATCAAATGCCGCTGGTGAAGATGTTTTCAACAGCTTCTATATCTGTCTTGGTGCAATGAAAAATGGATTTTACTTTTGTCGGCCGATAATAAGGATTGATGGAACTTTCTTGAAGGTGGATATGAAAGGAGTACTTTTGACTACTATTGGTCGTGATGCAAACAACCAAATTTATCCAATGGCATGGGCAGCTGTGCAGGCTGAGAATGTGGACAATTGGCTATGGTTTATCAGAAAATTGAACGTTGACTTGGGTCTAAGAGATGGTAGTCAGTATGTTGTGATGTCAGATAGGAGTAAACTAAGTAATTGGTTTGTTTCGTTCAGTCTTATTCACATCAGAACTATCTCATGAATACTAACATGTTTGCTTTAATCATTTACAGGGAATCATCAATGCAGTAAAGAGTGAACTGCCTAATGCTGAGCATAGGATGTGTGTGAAGCATATAATGGAGAATCTGAAGAAGAAACATTCAAGCAAAGATCTTCTCAAACTATTGATTTGGTCCTTGGCTTGGAGCTACAGTCAAGCTGAGTATCATTCTAACTTGAATAAGATCAGAGCATACAATAATGATTTGTTTGATGATGTTATGATGGAGAAGCCTAATACTTGGTCCCGAGCTTTCTATAGGATAGGGAGCTGCTGTGAGGATGTGGACAACAATGCCACAAAGTCGTTTAATGCATCAATTGTCAAAGCAAGGGCAAAGGCTATGGTTCCTATGTTGGAAACAATAAGGAGGCAGTCAATGGCACATACTGCAAAGAGAAATGAGCATATTGATGTATGCCACAAAAATTCTGGAATTAGAGAAGGATGATGTCATAAGATAAAGTGGTATGTTTAAGGTGATTTTAGATGGTAATTCACATTGTGTCAATTTGAGACAGGAAAAATGGGATTGCTCTTGCTGCAAATGGCAAGTCACTGGGATACCATGTGCACATGCCTATGCAGCAATGATAGATTCTGACAAGGATGTCACTGATTTTATGGCACCATGTTGTGCCACTGATATGTTGTGTTTTTGACGTCTTTCACCTTACATTTTAGCATCTTTTCTAAGTCCTTTGTGTCTTTGTAGCGTCTTTTAGTATCTTTTTGGTCGAGTTTTGAGGTTTCTGCAGATTACGGGATATTACGCGGGAATATGACGTTTTTACATGTTTTTCGGGATGATCGCGAGACAAAGGAAGAAAGAAGAAGAAGAGATCGATCGATCCTAGTACAGATCGATCGATCCATGCTGCCAGATGAATGAGGAGAGATCGATCGATCAATCCGTACTAGGATCGATCGATCCAGACTGCCGGGTGAAGGAAGAACCAAGGGATCGATCGATCCACAAGGAGAACAATCGATCCAAGCCCCCTGATGGACTCAAGAGGAGGAGATCGATCGATCAGATCGAGCGACACTTTCAATCTTATCTTATCTCTTATTTCTTTTTGCAAAAAGGTATAAATACCCGAAGACCTAATTTTATTAGACACGTTTTCTTTTACACTTCTATTATTTTCTTTTGGAGAGACTTCCATCTTGTAAGCTAGTCCCTAGGATTTTCATCCTTCCTGGCAATTTGGAGAAGATTTTTGAACCCTAATCTATTGCAATATCATTATGTTTTCTTAATCTCTTTCTCTTTTTGTTATTTCTTTTGCTATGTCTGAGTAGATCTCTTAGTTGGGTTCTAGGGTTCTAAGTAGGGGATTCAATGGTTTGATAATTTGATTGATTCTAGGAAACTCTAACTCTTTGGTTCTTCAACTCACATGTCTATAATACTAGAATAGGATTGATCACCCTGTTTTAGATCCTAGGCTTATCTATGTATGAAAGTGTTGATAGGTTGCCTGAATTTATGTGAATTGAGCAGTATGCTCTTAGCCAACGATAGTTGATTTTAGGAAGTATTGTGAACCTAGTGAACTCGATTGATAAAGCTGATTTAACTAAGAGGTCTCAAACGATAGTTTGTAAAATTGATTAGTCAAATTTAGGGATTAATGTCTTGAAAGAGAATTAGTCTAATTAAGTGTTCATGTTCTAGAACGGTTTTATCTATTGAGTTTCTTGATTCATTCATCTTATTAATCATTATTTCTCTGGAATACCCTATGGCCCAATGTCTTTAATCTTATAGTTTACATCATTTATTTACTTGCATTTTTATTTACAATTCTAAAAACCAAAACACAACCTCTACACTTTAACTATTTACGAATCTCGCAAATCTATAGAGTACCATTGGTCCTTGTGGATCGACCCCGAATATACTACTGCGCACTTCACTGTGCCCTTGCGGTATTCCGGGTTAATTACTCGAGCAATCAAGTTGGCGTCGTTGCCAGGAAACAATTGCGTTACCTATAGATTTAGGATTAGTTCTTAGACTAAAGCATTTTTATTTTTAGTTACTTGTCTTTTTTCTCGTGTTGTTTTTTTTTTGTCATTTCATGTGTATGACCAGCAACAAAGGCTCAGCACATCTGACTGAATATCAAGAGGATTTCGAAAAGTTTGAAAGAGAAAGAAAGAGAGAAGCACTTGCTAAGAAGAAAGCATAAATGGCTCTCTCAATGCGAATGACAACAACTTGCTTAGGGCTGGTGAGCAGCGCGACGATGATGACCAGAGGGAGCTAGAAGCTCCTCTCCTTGGAGGAAACCGTGAGAATTAGAGGCATGTGCGTGCTAGGCGCACTTTGAGGGATCATGATGCTCCCAATGCTAGGATGTACCGTTCTGGAATCCAGCACCCTCCAATTAACAGGAATGACTTTGAGATCAAGCTAAGATTGTTAGCTCTTGTGAAGCAGAATCAGTTTCATGGTTTCCCTTCTGAGAACCCTGTTTATCATCTGGATAACTTCGAGCAGGTGTATGGCACGACTAGAAAAGATGCTAAAATGGAACGACTAGAATCAGTTACATTTTAGTATCTTTTTGGTCGAGTTTTGAGTTTTCTGCACATTACAGGATATTATGCGGGAATATGACGTTTTTTACATGTTTTTCGAGATGATCGCGAGAAAAAGGAAGAATGAAGAAGAAGAGATCGATCGATCTGTACTAGGATCGATCAATCCATGTTGCCGGATGAATGAGGAGAGATCGATAGATCGATCCGTACTAGGATCGATCGATCCAGACTGCCGGGTGAAGGAAGAACCAAGGTATCGATCGATCCACAAGGAGAACGATCGATCCAAGCCCCTGGATGGACTCAAGAGGAGGAGATCGATCGATCCATAACTAGATCGATTGATCAGATCGAGCGACACTTTCAATCTTATCTTATCTTTTATTTTTTTTTGCAAAAGGGTATAAATACCCGAAGACCTAATTTTATTAGACACGTTTTCTTTTACACTTATATTATTCTTTTGGAGAGACTTCCATCTTGTAAGCTACTCCCTGTGATTTGAGATTCATCCTTCCTGGCAATTTGGAGAAGATTTATGAACCCTAATCTATTGCAATTTCATTATGTTTTCTGAATCTCTTTCTCTTTTGTTATTTTTTTTGCTATGTCTGAGTAGTTCTCATAGTTGGGTTCTAGAGTTCTAAGTAGGGGATTCAATGGTTTGATAGTTTGATTGATTCTAGGAAACTCTAACTCTTTGGTTCTTCAACTCACATGTCTATAATACTAGAATAAGATTGATCACCCTGTTTTAGATCATAGGTTTATCTATGCATGAAAGTGTTGATAGGTTGACTGAATTTATGTGAATTGAGCAATATGCTCTTAGTCAACGACAGTTGATGTTAGAAAGTATTGTGAACCTAGTGAACTCGATTGATAAAGCTGATTTGACTAGGAGGTCACAAACGACAGTTTGTAAAATTGATTACTCAAATTTAGGGATTAATGTCTTGAAAGAGAATTAGTCTAATTAAGTGTTCATGTTCTAGAACGGTTTTATCTATTGAGTTTCTTGATTCATTCATCTTATTAATCATTGTTTCTTTGAAATATCCTATGGCCCAATGTCTTTAATCTTATAGTTTACATCATTTATTTACTTGCATTTTTATTTACAATTCTGAAAACCAAAACACATCCTCTACGCTTTAGTATTTACGAATCTTGAAAATCTATAGAGTACCATTGGTCCTTGTGGATCGACCCCGAATATACTATTGTGCACTTCACCGTGCCCTTGCGGTATTTTGGGTTAATTACTCGAGCAATCAGTCACAACTGTTTGGAAAGAACAGTATGAATCAAGTCCAGATCCAGTTGCAGGTCCAAAGTTCTGGATGAACAAAAACTGTGTTTTGATAACTGCACCTCCAGAACCAACACTACCTGGAAGAAAGAAAGGAAAGAAGAGGAGTTATCCTCAGATTAAAGGTAAGTTTGAGTCTCTACAGAAAGGGAAGAAAGGAAAGACATTGAAACTTAGTAGGAAAGGAAGGTCAATGCATTGTAAGAAATGCAAAGAAGTAGGTCACAATGCAACTGGATGCAAGAAGTTTCCAACTAAGAAGAAGAGTAGGAAGAGGAGTAGGCAGGCCACAATGCAGCTGGATGAGGTATAAATTTCTCTGTTTTTCCCTTCTTGGTTCGAATGTATCACCGCTATTAGTAGTGTATAGGTCTTCCTATAACAAACAATATTGCGTATTAGTCATAAATCAAATAAAATACAACATAAGCACTTATATTATAAACCAATATGATGCTCAAAAAGAAGATAGAAGCAATCTCTCAGCTTTGGAGAGGTTAGATGATCAGTGAGAGAACCTAATATTGAGCCAAGCTGTAAAGGAACAAGATCAAACTTTAGTTCCTAAAGTCACGGAGGCACCAAAGAAAGAACTATTAGCAGCTTCAAAATAAATCAAACAAATTGCCTTGCTGGAGCACATAGTGAGAGAAAGAACTAAACGACCATCACTTGAGAGAGTAGCGTCGCCTACCAAAGCGTCCTCAATCACGATAATAAAGGAAAGAAGGCCAATTTTGGAGAGGCTAGAAGAAGTTATTGTGCACTTTCTTCGGTTTTTCAAAGGCTGGGTTCTTCAGAAAGATCCACGGACATTACGATTACTCTGAATGTGGTTCCTTCAAGGGTAGAGCATGATAATATTCAGCCAAAAACTAAGAGAGATTTGTGCTTGGACCTGGAAGCTGCAGGTATTGATATCATTTCTTCGGATTTTGTTGACAAAAGTGGTTTTCAGGAAACTGTTCTGATAACACCCACAGAAGAGGCGTGTGAGACTGATTTGAGAGCTGGGGAGGAGGAGGAGCAGTAAGTGATGTTAAGAAAAAGGAGGCCAGGCCGTCCAAAATCAGGGGCTAGAAGAACTGTTAAGGAAGTTGCTAAACCACTTAGAAAAAGCGCAAGCCCATCCTCTAAAATTTGGAAGAGATTGGTAGTACCAACAAGGAGGTCCCCTTGTAAGAGTAATGGTACGAATACGACGTCAAAGAAATCTCAAGGAGCTGCACATCACTCTAATGGTCCTCGTTCTGAGGATGTTTTTCTAGTATTTTGATTGATAAGGCTATCATGCCTTCTATTTGTAATGGTTTGACAGGTTCCCAAAAGCCCCCGAATTCTAAATGATCACATCCAATTGGAACTGTCAAGGGCTTGGAAACTCCCTGACAGTTCGACATCTAGGGTAAATAAGACTTAATCTTTTTCCAGACAGAACGTTTCTCATGGCGACAAAAAAATGATGATGATGTTATTTTCCGTGTGTTTCAATGGATGGGGTATGAAAATAAATTTACAGTTCCCCCAGTAGGCTTAAGTGTGGACTTGTTCTATTTTGGAAGAATGATGTTTACCCTAAAATTATTTCTTCCTGTGCGAATTTCATAGATACACGAGTAAAGTATAGAGCAAAGGAGTTTTACTTAACGTTTGTATATGGGCACCTAGCAATGGCGAAGAGAAAGGAAGTTTGGGATAAGCTTTCCCATTTACACACGACAAGGGCTGGAGCTTGGATCCTTACAGGAGACTTTAACGACATTATTGATCACAGCGAGAAGAAAGGTGGCCCTGCTCGTTGGGAATGATCTTTTATAAATTTTAGATCGTTTTATTCTCAAAATGGTCTCTGGGATATAAAACATTCAGGCAACCCCCTCTCTTTGCGGGGAATGAGGTATAATCACTTTTTTCGAGTTCATCTCGATAGAACAATTTTCGATGATGATTAGATTGAAAATTACCTGTCTAGTAGGGCTGAGTATCTCCGTTTTTGAGGGATCTGATCATAGACCTCTGATTACGTATATTGATGATTCAAGAGCTAAACGCAGGGGAAGCTTTATTTTTGATATGAGATTATGTGATAAGGAGGAAGTCCACTTTATGATTGATGAGACATGGAAGAAGTGCGGTGGTTGGACTATTGAGGAAAAAAACAATTGCTTGTCGAAGAAGCATTATTGTGTGGACTAAAGCTCAAATCTTTAATATTAAGCAGGCTTTAGAAGTGACACAATTGGCTCTAGAGGAAGCTCTCTAAGCGGATGTGCCGAATCAGAAACTTATCTCAGGCCTCACAACCGAGCTAGAAAAGATTTACAAGGAAGAAGAGTCCCTCTGGCGATAGTGGAGCCGGGTTCTTTGGTTGCAAGTAGGAGATAAGAACTCAGCTTACTTCTTTAATGTAGCAAGAGGGAGGAGAGCACTCAATCGAATAACAGTTTTAGAAGATGCTACTGGAATTCCTTTGAGGAGGAAAGTGATTTTACGAGGTTAATCTCGGATTACTTTTGTGACATATTGTGGACTCAATCATTCTGGCGACTTTGAAATGGTGAATGAATTTATAACACCATGTATCACACAAGAGATGAACAACCTATTGATATCACTTCCTTCGAGTGAGGAGATCTCTTTAGCTCTTTTTGCTATTAATCCAAAAAAGGCCCCATGTCCGGATTGTTTTTCTACTGCCTTCTTCAATCTTTTTGGAGTTCAATGGGATCAGATTTAGTGAAAGAAATTAAGGCGTTTTTCACATCTGATACCTTTCCAGCTGCGCAAAATGTGACTAATATTCGACTAATCCCTAAAGGAACCACCCCTAGGAAGGTGGCAGAAAATAGACCAATTGCCTTTTGCAATGTCTATTATAAAATCATAGCAAAGGTCCTTACGAAAAGACTTCAGCCTATCTTACCCAGTCTTATCTCGGAGAATCAAACAGCTTTGTCCCAGGACTGGCCATAGCAGATAATATTCTCATTACCCATGAGACTTTACACTATTTAAGAACTTCTACCGCAAGAGTATATGGTTCGATGGCAGTGAAAACAAATATGAGTAAGGCGTATGATAAAATTGAATGGGGCTTTCTGAAGGTGGTGATAGTAAGGCTGGGTTTCCATCAAGTATGGATTAGTTGGATAATGGAGTGTGTTACTTCTGTCTCTTACTTCTTTCTTATCAATGGGGTTCCTCAAGGAAGGCTACTTCCGTCGAGAGGATTAAGACAAGAAGACCCACTCTCCCCGTACTTGTTTATCTTGTGTACACAAGTTCTTTCAGTACTCTGTAGAAAAGCTCATGATAATGGCTCTCTAGCAGGAATAAGAGTTTCCCAACATAGCCCGAGGATTAATCATTTGCTATTTGCAGATGAGACGATATTTTTCTGCAAGTCAAACCAAGTAAACTGCTTAGCCTTAAACATGATTCTAAGGAAATATTAGGAGGTCTCGGGACAATGTATCAATCTACAGAAATCATCCACAACTTTCTCCTCAAAAACGCCACGATCACAAAAACAAAGAGTTATGGAAATTTTTAGGAATTGATGTTGAAGAAGAGACAGAGAAGTATTTGGGATTACCAGAGAATTTTTGATGCAAAAAGAGGGATATTTTTGCATCCATAGTAGACAAAGTCCGACATAGATCTCACTCATGGATGACGAGCTTCTTATCCCCTGCAGGAAAATCGGTCCTCTTAAAGTCAGTCCTCTCATCTGTGCCGACACATTCTATGACGTGCTTTAAGTTGCCCGTTTTGATATGTAAGCAACTACAATCGGTGCTGACTCGCTTTTGGTGGGATGGTAAAAAGGATGTAAGAAAGATGAGCTAGGTTTCTTGGGAGAGATTAACGGTTCCAAAAATGCAGGTGGACTTGGTTTTAGGGATTTTAAAGCATTTAATGATGCATTGTGAGCCAAACTGGGTTGAAGGCTATTTGAAGCTCTTGAGTCTCTATTTGTTATAGTTCTACGCGGGAAATACTGTCATAAATCCTCTTTTATGGAGGTAAGAAGTGCATCTAATATATCTAAAGGTTGGAGGAGTATTCTTGCAAGTCGAAAAATCTTGAAGCTTGGATTAGGATGGCGCGTTGGGGAGGGATCTATGATTCGGGTTTGGGAGGACCCTTGGTTGTCAGTTTTGACGCCTACTAGGGCTATTGGGCCTCCAAAGATGCTGGTGAAAAACATGAAGGTAGCTGACTTGAAGTTATCTAGTTCGAATCATTGGAATTGGGAGGAGGTAAGAAGAGTAATTCATCATTATGAGGATTAAATTGGAGCTTTACCGATTAATACAGCAAGGTGGGCGGACTTTATAACATGGCTCTCGGTAAAGAACGCTGAGTGCACGACAAGATCAGGATATGGGTTACGCTCGGTTATACCTATAGACCAAGAGGAATTAAATTTTAACTCGCTGAGCCTGATTTGGAAGGCAAAAACGCTTCCAAAGGTCTGAAATCTGCTATGGAGAATAGCTAAAGATTCATTACCGGTGAGTGAAAAATTGGTAAAAAAGAATATTGTCCAAGAAGGTAGTTGCCCTCGTTGTGGAGAATCAGAATCTGTGTTCCATGTCTTTATATGATGTACCTATGCGAGAGAAGTTTGGAGTGCTGTTCTGGCAAGGGGATTACGAATTTGAGATGCATGATCTCTGCTTTATTTTATCTCTACTTCGAGACAAGTCATTAACCTTCCTCCGATAGGCATTACATCTTCTTTGTTCCCATGGATCTGCTGGAGACTATGGACATCTAGGAATAATCTAGTATTTACTGGTCGAGAGTTTACAACATCTAAAGTTGTGTCGAAAGCAATTACAAATGCAAAATCTTGGGAGGCTTCTTAGATAATGATCCCAGCAAAACAGAAAGAGACGCCAAGGGCAACTTTAATACAGAGGAATTTCTCATATTTTATAGATGCAGTTTGGAGTTCTTTAACCCAGAGATGCGGCCTAGCGTAGATTATCAGAGCAAAGGTGGTTGATTTTGAAGCTGCATCGGCTTCTACAACTGTTTGCTCAAATGTGGCATCGGCTTTGACTGCTGAAGACTGGGCCATGTGGCAAGCGTTATATGATCTAAAGTCTCGAGGGTTGGATGATATCTAGCTTTGCTCAGACTCTCTCTCACTCATTTAGCTATTGAACTCGACTGAGAACCATAACGATATCTATAGGCTGTTAGAAAACATCAGAGAGATAACTTCTTCTTTTCAATCTATTTGCTTTTCTTTTATTCCACGTTTAAATAACTGCGATGCAGATGTATTTGCCAAATCAGCCTTGTACCTAGTTTTTTGATTAATAAAACGAGAAGTACCGTGACCAAAAAAAAATATGGAAAAAGTATATATACCTGAATTTATAGAGATTCTGTCATATTTAAGTAAAATTTAAAAGGAAACATAAATAAATCAATGCGGAGTTTATTCCCGATAATTAGTAACTACATTAACTACAATTTTAAATTAAATCTCCCGAAGGTTCTAATATTATGGGATTTTGATTTAAAAAATGAAATAAAAAAATAATATTTAACTAAAAATCCGAAATATTTGTAGGATGAATTGGTAAGTTACGAATTTATTCAATTTTTAATAGAAATTGAGTGTTCAAATCGAATTATTATAAATGGAAAATTTCCTATTTTATATTGTTTATGGAAATCTTATTAGAGATTAGATTAGAATCTTATAAGTTGAAATATTTACAAAGATATCATTACAAATCCCTAATCAATTTACGAAATCTCAATTATTATAAATTATCTCCAATTGGAAAACAAGACAGTTATTATATTTCCAAATTTCATCTTTACTATATAGTTTAATAGTTAAGATTCGAGCATATTCCACATATCTTTAATTAAAACTTTAATTTTGCAAATATATTATTTAGATTTCATCTAACTAACCCTAAAAACAACAGCTGACTTTTTTTATACTATAAATATAGTAGTCGATTAACATTTTCACTAATCATTCAAACTTCTAGAATTATATTATATCGACTCATTTTTGAGAGAAATGGATGCAACCTCCTTTCACAATGTTGAAACTCTTACGAATTTCTTCTATAGACGATTTTTGAGCAGGTAGTTAAGGTAAAACTTGCAAAGCAAGTTATAGCAAGTAAATTGTGAGCAGCTTAAATGTATTTGCATTTTTCACAATGTCCAATTGTCAGTTTGACGTATATGTCTTGGTTTTTCCATATTACCGGGGACTTACAAAACTGTATTTTATTTTGTTCCGGAAGGGGTTGCCATAATTCAGAGAATGTGGTACGTAATTTGACTGTTTTTGTTTCTGTTAAAAAAGATTTTTGTTGGGAAAATTTTTTGAGATTATAATAAGGTTGAGCATTTAAGTTTTGAAAAAGTTCTACTTGATAATAGATGGAATGTTCATGAAAATATAGTGAACCTAACTAATTGGATAATATAGCAAATAAGAGCGAGACATCATATTCCTTTTATTCCAGAAACTTCCAGGTTCATGAAAATGCTTACCACAACAAGTTTCATCATTGTTATTCTCTAACATCAAATGCTTTAGGTGAGCTTTAAGAACATAACTGAAAACAGGGGCTTATTGAAACATCCTAACCCGATACCATGTACCGGATCAACTCTCGGACATTAAATCCGAGAATAACGTTTACACGGATTTACCAATATTTTCGTTTTTTTAACAATCAAAACCAACTAAACATTCATCCTTCATAGTTGACCAAGTTTCACAATTACCTTAGTCATACCTTAGCCACTCGTAGGATTCTGTTCACTCGTCCACGTACCTCCACGTGAATCTTTGTAAGCCATTGAAGATCCGCTCCCATACCCAGCCTCTCTTGACAGCTACCACCTTAGATCCAACACAGATCCCCCTTCGTGCTTAGTCATTCAGCCAACTACCCCACATAACCAAGCACGAAGAGAGAGATCTTTGGAGTTGACATCGCGTCGAACATCAACCACGTTTCTTCACATCTTAGAAGGCTCACCGTTGACACCATCACCTTTGATATGATTACCAAACGCCACCACGAACACCATCCTCGATCTATCATCGATAGAACCTATGGCCCCAAATATCATTCATGACGATTCCTACGTTTTCTCGAAAGATCTCGACTATTCCTCGATGATTATCGATAGATCTATTCTTTCCTTGAACCGATGCGTTAGATCTTTGATGATTATCGATAGATCTATTCTTAACTTGAACCGATGCGATAGATCTTCGATGATTATCAACAGATATACGCTTTCCTCGAATCATTGCAACAGATCTACGCTTTCCTCGAACTACTGCGATCGATCTTTGATGGTTATTGACATATCTACTTTTTCCTCGAACTGCTGCAACAGATCTTCGATGATTATCGATAGATCTACTCTTTCCCTGAACCACTGCGATAGATATTCGATGATTATCGACATATCTACGCTTTCCTCAAACCGCTGTGACAAATCTTCAATGATTATGGAAAAATATACGCTTTCCTCGAACTGCTGTGACAACTCTTCGATGATTATTGTTTTTCCTCAATAGATCTCGATGATCCTTGCTTTTCCTTGATGGAAACTCGTAATTCTCGAAAATCCTTCAAATATCTTCGATCTCAAACGTTAGTCTCTCACAATTCTGGATCACGAACAACAATCACTCGTAGATCCTCACAAACTCTCAAGGATCCACGATAGCAACATCTTCAAATCGTAATTTTAGGGTTTCATTCAGAGTTCTTTTGTGTGTTTTCGTGTTTTTGCGTGTGTTTTCCATGTCTCGCTCACTATAGGCGACAATCCTTTATTTATATCATTAGGGTTTCGCATAAAACCCTAATAATCCACTTAATCACCAAACCTTGGATGGGCCAAACCTTTGGGCCTTAATCCTTACACTTGGTGCAAGAATCTGAACGTTGGTTCATCCATCCTCGACACTGGTCCAACATTCCTTGACATTGGCCCATCATTCATTGACGTTGTCCCATGAATCCTCGACGTTGACCCAGAATCCTCGACGATTTTTTATCCCATCCGATTCTACCGAAGATCCTTATCTTCTGCGCACATCATCCACGAAAAACGGTGGTAGGAAATGAAAATAGTAGGAAAATTGTAGGAAATTTCCTACGGAAAAACGTTTGTAGGAAAAATCGTAGGAAATAGTTGTAGGAAGTTCGTAGGAAACAGAGGTAGGAAAATCGTAGGATTGAGAATTAGCTACGTCCTCTGTTGGAAGGAAAATCGAAGGAATTTCCCTATGGAAATATGGTCGTAGGAAACTCGTAGGAAAATGTTGAAGGAAATTCGGAGGAAAAAGTGGTAGGAATATTTTAGGATTTAAAATTACCTACGTCTTTTAATGGTAGGAATATCGTAGGAGTTCATGGTAGGAGAGGCGTAGGAAACGTGCCACTTATTCCTACCATTTTTTTCGTAGAAAACTCAATATCGTAGGAAATTCGTAGGAATATATGGTAGAAAGGTCGTAGAAAAGTTGTAGGAATTAGTGTTAAAATTCTATTTAAAAACCCGATTTCATATTAAATGCCCTATAAATTGTAAATTAAAATTTTTTTTATAAAAGTAAAATGGAATTCAAATTATAAAATTAATCTAAATTGTTAACAAATTATGTTCATTAAAAAAATTATAAACCAATATTGGTTTGAAAAAAGAAATCAAGTCTGGAAACAAGTGTGATAATCAGACAACGAAGAAGCTATAGAAACCACGTTACGACTGCGTCTCGTCTTTGTCTGACCCCGGGTGTAGTGAGGAAGTTTGTGGACAGATGTCTGGAAATTTCTCGAGGAAGAGCTTGTTGCACGCCATGAGATACTGGATCTGAACATCTTTCTCCTTTTCACGTTCCTTCAACGTTTGAATCTCCTCTCGCAACAACATCTCCTGTTCTAGGCCTCTGGATGTGTAAGAAGGGGAAGAACATCTGTCATCAAGTAACTTGCCAAACCCAAAACGACATCCTTTAACCTTGGGGACAGCCTGAAAAAAAAACATAAACCAACATGTCAGAAACACAAGAGACTGGAAATGTATTAAGAAACTGTATTAAAAACATAAAATCCATGTACATCAATCCAAACATAAAACCTGGCCAGCTTTGACATATGAAGAAACTGTCTATACATGTACAAGTTTATACATGTCTATACATCTACGTCTATACATGTACAAGTTTAGTGGCCAGATTGCACATATATATGATGCTAAGTTTAATGGCAAGATTACAAGTTTGCTGGCCAGATTGCACACATATTCATTACCAAAATTTCATATATGATGCTAGTTAGTAAAACATGCAAACGTGTGAACTGTCTAAAAGAGATTTTCTAAAAGTTGTACAGTTTTGTAATGTTTAAAACTAGCTAATTATCTAAAACAAAGATGAAAATGTCAAAAAAGGAAACTTACTTCAGGCATTATAGCGTTAATCTCCGAAGCACTGATAGTGTTTGATTGGACATCCTCATCCCCTTCAGTTTGTCGTTGAGAAGCTGTAAGCTCCATCAAACTCTTGGCGTCGTCCAGAATCTTTTTCGCCTTCATGTCGTTAATTTGACGAGTCTTCTTGTTTGAATGAGTTTCTTCCATAAACTTCATCATATCAGGCTCCTTTCTAGTTTTAGTAGTCTAATAGAAAAGGTCAAAACAATAGGATAAATAAACAGTTTATACATTAGAAAAGAAGGAAAAAGTAACTAAGTATACTTACCATTTCATCAAACCGGCGTTCAAATGTTTTGGCACCGTTGTTGTGTATTGCGATGACTAAACCACCTAAATCACTAGCTCGATTCTTCGAGTTTTTTTCTGACGTCTTAACCACTTTCTCATCTGTCCACATTTTGATGTAACCTTCAAATAGAGATTTCCTGGCTTTCATCCATTCTGGCAAGTTATTTACCCCTCTGGTCTTCCATAACCTCTTCCACTCATGCAAGTTTAATCTAAACGACAAATCTACTTGAGTCATGTAAGCAGCTCAGACTTTTTCAGTTATGCTTGGGTTCAAGGTGAACTCTTGATGTCCATGAAAGTAAGGTGGATTAGAAACCAGATTATAAGTAAAACTTAGTATTGTACACTGATTAAGAAAAAGAACTAAGTATACACTTACCGCGAATGCTCGGAACCATCTGTTCTTGATTTCTTGCGGGAGAGATCGATATGTTGGATATGGTTTAGGGAAATCAGATTTAAGCATCTTCAGCAACTGTTTGGTAATCTTACCAGAGGAATCATGCCTAAACCTACAAAATAAAACAAAGTCAGAAACAATTCATCAACATAAGAAGGGCAAAAAATATGACAAGGAAGAATATACTGGTACCAAATAGTATTTTCTTCTCGGTTGGGACTTAGTTTCTGCAACCTTGTGCGGCCAGGAGCATTTAACAAATCATCCACCGATGCTAAGGTAGCAACAACTGATTCCTCGGACTCGGGGTGCTCAACAGTTGCTGCTCGCACTTCACTTGTATTACACAAACGTTGGATAGGCTGAGAGTGTTGTTGGAATTGAGGCCTGGTTATGTCATTGAGTGAGTAGCTTGGTCTGGAGCTTTCATACCCTCGCCTCTCCTCTGACATGAACCTTTCATAGTTCTCACGTGTATTCTCCTGAAAATTTAAAAAAACAAAAAAATTGGTCACAGATTAACAAAATGTTCAATAAGAGATTGACAAGAATTGTTGCACGAAGAACAAGAAATAACCATAAGTTTTCAATGAAGTAATCCAAATAAACAAGAAACAAACATCCAATGATGTCATATATCAAATTGCATGAATGACACCACCTACTGTATATCATTATACTGTTATAGTGCTATGTCAATCGATCATGGTCATCTTTATTTTGATTATATTTCATAAATTAGCATAAGTTTTCATTGAAGTAATAAAAAAAAACAAGATCTGTGACAAACCTGTGACAAAGCAACCTTTGAAAAACCTAAAGTTTTCACTGAATTAAGTAATCAAAGGAAACAAGAAACAAGAAACTTCTAACTATCCAAAACCATCAAGTTCGACAGAAGCAAGATACAGAAACTCATTAAGATTTTTAGTCCATAATTAGGGTCTGTGATTTAGTTCTAATATTCTGAACAAGATACAACAAAAGAGCAATCAATATTTTAACCATATATAAACTCTATGGTACATTGTTTAGTGAAGACAGCCATATATCTAAATGTCTTAACAAAAAACCCAAAAAACGAAACACATGTCTGGAATTATCGGTTTAAACTATATGTTTAAGCAATCAGATTCATATATCAAATTGCATGAATGACAACACCTACTGTATATCATTATACTGTAATGAAAACTCATAAGTTTTCATTGAAGTAATCAAAAGAAACAAGATTTAATTTGTAGCAAACCTGTGACAAAGCAACCTTTGAAAAACCTAAAGTTTTCACTGAATTAAGTAATCAAAGGAAACAAGAAACAAGAAACTTCTAACTATCCAAAAACATCAAGTTCGACAGAAGCAAGATACATAAACTCTTATGTTTTTTAGTCCATAATTAGAGTCTGTTATATAGTTCTAACATTCAGAACAAGATACAACAAAAGAGCAATCAATATTTTGACCATAAACTCTCCTGTACAGCCATATATCTAAATGTCTCAACAAAAAAACACAAAAAACGAAACAGGTTGTCTGGAATTATCGGTTTCAACTATGTGTTTAAGCAATCAGAGTTCATCTCACATGTAATAACATTAACATCAACAAAACAGAGGCTTAAGCATAAACAAAGGCATGGAAGATACTAAAACTAGAGATTGCAGACAAGATATGGAAATTGATACAAGACAGAGAGAGACAACCGTGAAATTGGGAGGTGCGGGTAGAGAAAACTCGAACTCTGGTGGGGTTGACTGGCTCTGGCGACGCGACATCTTTGCTGGTCCGGTACGAGGAGAAGAAGGTCGTTGAAGGATAAGAGACTTATTAACCTGGAGTACAAATCGACGGTGTGGGACGAGAAGATGAACGTCAGAGAAGGACAATCGAAGAGAAGAGGCGAAGAAGAAGAAGAACAAGAAGAAGTTTTAGATGCGATGTTTGGTGAGAGCAGCTACGTTTCACAATAGAAGAAGAAGAAGAAGAAGAAGAGGCGAAGAAGATGGTCGGAGAAGGAGAATAGAAGAGAAGAGGCGAAGAAGAAGAAGAAGAAGAAGAACAAGTCTCAGATTCGAGGATTGGTGAGAGCGGCTGGCTAGGTTTTGAAGAAGAAGAAGCTAGATCTAGAGACGAAGAAGACTTAATCAATCGAATAGATTTAGGTTTTACATAAGTCGTAGGAAATTGGTAGGTTTCTGTTTTATTATAAATTGGTAGGAAAATGGTAGGTTTTATAAATGATTTAAATTCTATAAAATTACTAAATTAATGTTTTTATATAACATAAAACAAATTATGCATTTTAGAATTATACCATATAACAATCTAAATTGTCACAAAATATTAATATGATAAAAATATGTTTTAAGTAGACAATAATAATATCAAACAGACAAATAAATCAAACTGATTATTCAGAATCAGATGAATATTTAGAAGAGGCGGAATCAGATCCATCTTAAAACTCTCCAAAATCCTCTTCAGATACGTCCAACATATCGTCAATAGTGTCAACAACTAATTGTACAGATCGTGTTTCTTCCATGGACGGTTCCACAGAACCTAAGTTCCCTACATAACTTTGTTGCAAAGGGCCGTTCTCTAATACTCCACGAACTCTTCCCCTCGGGGATATTTGCGTAACAGTAACCCAAGAATCTTGATTCTGTTTACCACGAGGATATGGAATATAGCACACTTGGTCAGCTTGCGATGTCAGGATACAAGGGTCATATTTATTTAGTCCCCTCGAAGTTTTCACAGTTGTTACACCAAATTTGTCTTGACGTACTCCTCTCCCAGGAGTTGGATCGTACCAATCACAAATGAATATTATGCATTTCAAGTTAATTACCCCTGGATACTCAACTTCCAATATTTCTTTCAAAACACCATAGTATATCATATCACCTGCTTGTGCGGATATCCCAGAATTCACCGTCGTCCTCGTATGTCCTTCGCAGAATATCTTAAAGGCATATCCACGAGTGTAATACATCGGTGAACTTCGTGCCAATGACAATGGACCATCAACCAACTCCTCCAACCAAGTATGTAACATTTCACCTCTTTCTCGACATGTATGCACTTGTATCGTAATGTAGTTTTTCATCAACATTAGAATGTATATTTATATTATAAATATATAAAATAAATAAGAGACGATTAAATTATAAACTCCATCATTTCACATAGAATTTCATCCATTGTGCAAACTCCATTTGTTTTATAGTAGCCATAGTCGCCTCGTTATAATTTGGGTAATTCGTCCTCAATTGCTATAGATACATCCTGTAAGTTTAAAATGACATATATATAAGTAATTAACATGATTATGAAAACTATATATATATATAAGATAATTATACCTCTCGTAAGGCAATAACTCGTCGCAATTAAGAAGAATATAGGAATGAATGTGAGCTTGCTCTTCTTCTGTAAGCCATCTCTTAATGGATTTCCCACTAAATCGCCCGATTGGTGAGAACATATCGGGTACGGGGGTTAAATAGTGACGCTTCTCTCCTCCGTCATCAAAACGACTAGGTTTTCTGCTCTTGGTTTGCACACGTGGTGGGAAATAGTGTGCACAAAAGTTGGATGTTTCTTCATTAATGCTCTGAGCAACGATCGAGCCTTCAACTTTGCTTAAATTTTTAACCTTTTTTTTAAGATGAAACATGAACCTCTCGAACGGGTACATCCACCTATACTGAACAGGGCCACCAAGTGCTGTTTCTCGAGGGAGATAAATTGGAAGATGTTCCATTACATAAAAAAATGACGGTGGAAATATCTTCTCCAAATTACAAAGGAGAACGGGTATGTTGTTAGACAAAATTTGAACGCCATCAGCTGTAAGGGATCTTGTGCACAGGTCCCTGAAAAAGGCACTAATTCCTGCATGTATACAATAATCATTACATTAATTAAGCAAAAAAAAAAGTATAAATTTGAGGGTAATGTTCAAAAACCATTGCTCATTAAATGTTACCTGAAATTGCTTCATGTACAGTTTTGGGCAGAGTTCCATCAAATGCAAATGGAAGCAAGCGTTGCATAAAAACGTGACAATCATGACTCTTCATCCCAGAAAATCTTCCTTCTTGGCTATCAACACAATTTCTAAAATTAGAAGCGTATCCATCCGTAAATTTAACACTCTGCACAACCCAATGAAAAAACGCATCCTTTGCTTCTCCGTGTAATCTGAAAATAGGGATCGGACCCTTGCCATTAGGCAAGACATGTAGCTGATCACGCACACATAAGTAAGACAAGTATAACCTTAAATTTAAGTTGTCTTTCGTTTTCCCTTGAACATTTAAAACAGTATTCATGATGTTGTCGAAGAAGTTTTTCTCAATATGCATGACATCAAGATTGTGTCGCAGCAAATGATCTTTCCAATACAGTAGATCCCAAAAGATACTTTTCTTGTGCCAATTGTGGTACTCTCCATAACCTTCTACAGGATAATGACCATTACCACCACAATGCGTTGTTTTCTCACCGCCAAAATCTCGAAGTTGCGTCAACAGATAATTACCATTTAACTCCAGTGGTGGATCGTCACGAATAACAACGTTCCTTTTAAGTAACTTTTTGTTGCGCCGGTATGGATGCGATTGTGGCAAGAATCTTCTATGACAATCAAACCAACAAGTTTTCCTTCCATGTTTCAGTTGAAATGCATCCGTACTGTCCTGACAATATGGACATGACAATTTCCCATGCATTGTCCACCCGGATAACATCCCGTACGCTGGGAAATCACTAATGGTCCACATTAGAACCGCTCACATCATGAACTTCTGCAGACAAGACACATCATATGCTTCAACACCGTAGTCCCATAAACCTTGTAACTCATGAATCAAAGGTTGTAAGAACACATCTAAGGATCGCTTCGGGTGCTCTGGACCAGGAACAAGGATGCTAAGAAACAGAAACTCTCGCTTCATGCACAAGGATGGCGGCAAATTGTAAGGGGTGAGAATAACTGGCCACAAAAAATATTGCCTCCCATGCTTCCCAAATGGATTGAAACCATCAGTGCATAAGCCCAAATATACATTTCTACTCTCAGATGCAAAACATGGATAAAGTGACTAAAAGTGTTTCCATGCCTCTACATCCGAGGGATGCTCGATTTCGCCTTGAAATGAATGATCTATGTGCCATCGCATAGCCTGAGCAGTGCGTTCAGCTTGATATAATCTCTTCAATCGTTCTGATAAGGGCAAATACCACATGCGCTTAAACGCCACTCGAGCCCTTCCACCGGTATTCTGAAATCGAGGCTTTCCACAAAATCGACAATTCAAGAGGTGTGCGTCTGATTTCCAGTAAATCATACAGTTATCGATACAAACATCAATCATCTCATATGATAAACCAAGACCAGACACAAGCTTCTGAATTTCATAATAAGAAGCCGGGGACAAATTGCCTTATGGCAATATATCTTTCACAAAATCCGCCCAAGCATCAACACAGTTTTCAGACATATTATAATCCGTCTTGATATTCATCATCCTTGTTGCTGCTGACAAAGGGCAATGACCTTCTCTACAACCTTCATATAACGGATTCTTCGAAGCATCTAACATATCAAAAAACCTTCTAGCTTCTAAATTTGGCTCTTCTCCTCTATTTCTTTCTTCCGGAAATGACTGTATATTTTCTCTATATGCATCATAAACCATATGAACTATCCCCACATTCTCTTCAGCAATTCTTCCTTCTTCTAATATTTCTGGCTCATATCCACTACTACTACCCATGTGGTATCCACTACTACTACCCACATTGTAAGTATCATTTTCTCCGTGATAATACCACACCTTATAATTAGGCATAATCCCATATCTAAATAAGTGTAACCACACTACATCTTTTTTGAGAAACTTCCTATTATCACAACTTTGACAAGGACAAAAGAGCATACCACTTTCTAAACACGTGGACTGATTTGTAGCGAATTCCATGAATTCTTGGAGTCCAGCTGCATACTCTCGTGTATGTGTCCCTGTACTTAAGTCATATCTCTCTTTCTCCATCCATCTCCGCAAATTTCTTATATTTGATGACATTTGTAAAAAAAAAAAAAAGTCACAGACGTTATTTTTTCCCCTCAAAGACGGTTTATTTCCCCAACAACATATATATAATTTTTTTCCCAAGACGTGTTCTTTTGTTTTTTTTTCTTCCCGCCCAATAATATTTTCTTCGTTGTTAAATTTGTGATACCAATTTTGTAAGCGAGGAGGTGTATATATAAATTTAAATTCTCTTACGGATTTCCTACGCCTTTCCTACCAATATTAAAAAAATATTTTCTACCTACTTCACCTACTCCACCAACTTAACGATGCGCGTGTTTGTAACGTTTTGAAATTAAACCTACGGAAATCCTACGGTTTTCCTACAAATCGTTGGTTGTAAGAAATTGGAAGGAAATTTTCCTACGACTTTCCTACGACAGTTCTTCGATTTACATACGAAAACCTTTCGTAGGAAATTGGAAGGAAATTTCCTTCCATATTCCGACCAACTTTTTTTCCTACGAAACTCCTACCAAATTTTCTACCGCAATTCCTACGGCGGCTGGAGTTGTAGGATTTTCGTGGAAAATTTCATACGCTTTTCCTACGACTTAACTTCGAATAAATTTCGCAGGAATTTTGTAGGTAAATTTCCTTCCAATTTTTGACCAAAATATTTCCTTCGAAACTCCTACCATATTTCCTACCACATTTCCTACGGCGGCTGGAGTTGTAGGATTTTCGTGGGAAATTTCCTACGCTTTTCCTACGAATTTTTCTCGTATGACTTTTCCTACGAAATTCTTACGACATAGATATTTCGTCAAACAAGGTAGGTTTGTCGTAGAAAATATTTCCTACTATATTTTCCGTAGGAAATCGATCTGTTTCTTGTAGTGACTTTGTCCGAAAGTTATCCATTTTCGTCCGAAGATTATCCAACTCTGTCTAAACAATGCCATTTCTGTCCAAACATTTCCACTTCTGTCCGAACAAAATCTTGTCCAAACGTGAGTCATTCGACCATCCCACGCGGATTGATCAGAAATCAGTTTTTGCACTGATTTTTCCTCGATATGTGGATTTTCGTCGACCAGCTTCGACCAAACTTTTCAATTCAACACTGATCCTCAGACAATCCTCGTTTTTCCTCGATGATCCTTGATGATCCTCAATGATCCTCGACATAATCAACAGACGTGGGTGTTACAATTCCCCCTAGTTTGATTGAATTCGTCTTCGAATTCAACTGTTGGAATGACGAATTCAACTGTTGGAATCCATTCCAAACCTTTAATTTTCCACAGCTTACTTAACCATTGCCTTTTAACATGGTATCCTTACCACTACTTGCAATCTCCTCCTATATTTAATAATAACTTTTACCTTGATACACTTTTCCATCGATATATCAAAGTCCTTTTAAACGGAATTGCTTTGATTCTCGGTAAACACTTACCACTTTACTGATTTGAACTTATCTTTTCTTAATATCAGCTTCTCCATGGTTCGATCACAATACTTTTCCTTAGTATTTCTAGAATTGATTCCACAATTCCTGATGAAAGTCTCTCATATACTTGATTATTAACACTTGAAATGTCTTTCCTTAGACAACGTCTACACTCTTCTAAACCTTTACTAGGCTATTTCAACACTTTCACTAATATTTTTTCCAAGTATTTCATGGTAAAACTATGTTCTTCATAGATCCACTAGTACCCTCCAGGATCCACAAACGATCCATTGGTACCATCTAACGTGAACAAATGTTCGCCAACATTTTATGCGTTAGAAACTTCCAAATTTCTAAGTCCAAATGGCATTTCTACCTTAAATTTCTTTGTAACGTGAATGCTTTACACTCATTCAACCTTAGCATTGCACCATCTTCGAATTCTTAGAAGCTTAACCATGTTATTCCTGAGAACTCTTCGAGTTACACTTTACCTTAAAGATTTTCTCTTGGATCACACTCCAATCTTCAACATTCACGGACCTTCCTTGATCCTTCCACATTTATCAAACATTCTTTAGATCGCTTGTCAATCATTGCAAGTGTTTCCGTTACACTTTTACACCTCAAGGAACTACTATATTCTTCACAATCCACATAATTATTCCCGGATCACGCATGGTCCTCACAAACATTCTCGGATCTCTTAAGATCCTCACATACCTTCTTGGATCACTTCAGATTCTTATACACATTCTTGGATCTCTCCCGATCTTTCCATTCTTGGTTTTTTCTTAGTCCACAACTAAGGTCTTATCAACGTTACTTCTTGAAAACTTTTTCTTAGTTTTCAAAGGACACATACATGACAATGCTTGGCAAACTATCTTGTTCCCAAAGACATTATCAAAAACATCTAGTATAGAACTTTCGCGCATTGCGGTTGTAACCTTGGCAAGTTCATTTGGCCCAACATTATCGTCTCGGCAAACTCACTAGCTCCCGAGATCGATTTACCTTCACGCCTAGGCAGACTTTCACTAGTTTCCAAGGGCGCTTCACATTCTGCCTTAGCAACTAGCAAGTTACTAAGGACTTCATACATAAGGCCTCAAACTCCCAAAACGCACCAACAATCTCGCTTACGTCCCAATACCTAGTACATCCACTACTTTTTACCATCAAGAAAACTTAACATCCACTTTACCTTTTTCAGTTAATTTCTCTTCTTTTATCTCTGTGTCTTCGTGACAATAGTCAATAAGTCGTAATCCAACCCTTCGATCCACACAGTCAATAATGTAAGTCAGTTTCTTTCATATTTTAGTTTCGTCAAGTGATTGTCTGAGCACCATAGAGCAATTAACTAGACAATAACACACGTCTTATATATTAACCATGACAAGCATACATGCACAAACATCCATGACAAGAATCTAATCCAATCAAGCACTCTGATTCACATAGCCAAGAATGCAAGTTAGCTTCTCTCATATTACAATTTTGTCAAGTGATTGTCCGAGGACCATATAGCAATCAGCGAGACAATAATGCACATGACAAGAAAACGTGCACAAACATCAAAGACAAGTGATCTAATGTAAAAAACATCTTAGACTTCACCATTTATGGTCAAACTTTTCTTCTTTCATTTTTCAGTTACCAAGGTCAATAAATAGCAATCCCAACAACCGATTCACATAGTCAATGATACTTCTCAAACATTCCTTACATTCCCATCAATCATGATTGTCCGAACACCATGGATCAATCAGCAAGATAATGCGTTATAAACATTACACATGACAAGCAGACATTCGTAACATCAAAGACATAGGATTTCTTGTAAAACTAGCGCTAAGACTTAGCCAAATATCCATAGTCAAACCAGACCACCGCTAGACTAAGTCAGAGATCTACAGTCAAACAATCAATCCACATAGTCTAAATGCAAGTCATGAACATTCATTTACATTCATATAGTAATTTTTCACACAGATCAATCATCAACATTCCAATATAGCGCAAACATTAACCATGAGAAGCGACCAAAGACTTAATGAACCAATTACAAGAAAGCAGCTTAGACTTAACCACAGTTTTACATCCTTTATTCCTGGCTGTTCTTCTAGCCTAATCAACTTTAGCCATTCCACTTATTCATCATGTAAACATATATTCGGAGTCTTCCCATTATCCTTTATAGAACTCACGAATCTTGTCCATTTTCCTTTATGGCACCTGCGAATTTGTTTTTCCTTAACAGATCCTCATCATCCGAACGTGTATATCCAACACTTAACGTGGATAATGCTTATTCTTGTGAAGACTGCGTCAACGTTCGCCCACGTGCCGCCACGTACCAGACACGTCTGTGAGGAACACCCATTCAGATCGTACGACCAAATGAAGACTTTCCCCGTACCATCTTTTGTATTCACCGACAACATGGACATTTTAAGACGATCCATCCACCGTCCACTTTCATTGATTCCGTACCCGACCATGTCCATATTTATCCACGTACCGCCCTCGACCATTCCATGTACTGCGTCGAGGATCGTCCACGTACCGCATCGAATTTCTTCTAAGAAAATATATTTTTCCAACATCACTTTTCAGAGCCAAATTTCTCGAACACAGTCACTTCCAAGACTGACTAAGTTCTTTTTTAAACCATCGCTTGGCAACTTCTTAACTTCCAACAACTCGCTCCTTAAACTTTCCCATTCGCACTACCTTATCCACTAGAATTTTTCCAACTTCACTCCTTTGGATTTGATGCGTGAACATCATTCTTAGTGGTTTACCGCCAATAGTCTTTCCAAGACTTGGAGTGATTCAATCACTAAACATATCTTTTCTTTTGATCCTTCCCAAAAACGACTTGGTTCTTGATGATTCCGATTCTTGGCAACTTCTTTAAGTTCCAACATTTTCAAAAGAAAACCTTCTTCTCGGCAATCCAATACCTTATGAAAGCTTCTGCAAAACTTTCAGAGTACTTTCATTTTTCTTAAAGAATTTATAACACATTCATAGACTACTTGTCCATTCCTTACTAGAATGTTAGATACCCATCTAAACATTCTCAAAAATTAAAATTTACTTAAACATTCCATTGCCGTTAACATTCACTTTCAAAAATTTATTGTTAGGCTTGTCTTTAGCCGAATCGTTTTTACACTTTACCATATCTCCACTTTGAGTTTTTCATCTGTGCACTAGTCATCATTCATCCACTCCGAACAAAGACTCGCCAGCTTTCTTTAGTCATTATTCAAATGACTTTCATAATTTATTTCCGACGACTTTCATCAATCATTCCCCATGATTGATTGAGTTAGCAAACCAAAAATCTTTCCTTAAGTCATTTTCTAATGTTTTTGATCAATCATTTCCGATGATATGATCAAGTTGGTAACTAACTCTGAAATGTTTCTCACCTCTAACTCTGAAAACCGAACTTCCATCCAATCTTGGATTCCCTTTTTCCTCGGGTTTCCTTACCCATTAATGTTTTGATCCAGCACCATGACTTTGTTCACCAACGCTCGTCCTTAGCCTTTTTTACATCACAATTGCTTTTCTATAGCAATTTCCACGTCGAATACTTTCCTAAGCATCCTCTGCACTTTCCTTAGAAATGTTTGCTAATCAAATGCTTTTCCTTAGCATTTTACACGTTACCAATGCCTTCCCTAGCATTGTTTTCTTTGTCAAATCCTTTTCCTTGGAATTTTCACAGTCCAATCCATTAGACTTGTCTTTTTCCGTTCAAGACGTTATTTTAGAACCATCAATGCTTATTCCTTGAGCGATTCATGTTCTGTCCTAGAATCGACTATGCTCTTATACCAAATTGAAACACCCTAACCCGGTAAAATATACCGGATCAACTCTTGGAAATTAAATCTGAGAATAACGTTTACAAAGATTTACCAATATTTTTGTTTTCTTTTAACAAACCACATTAAGTAAACATTCATCCTTAATAATTGACCAAGTTCCACACTTACCTTAGTCATACTTTAGCCACTAGTAGGATTTTGTTCACTCGTCCACGTACCTCCACGTGAATCCTTGTAAGCCATCCAAGATCCGCTCCCAGTACCGAGCCTCTCTTGATAGTTACCACCTTAGATCCAACACAGATCCCCTTTCATACTTAGTCATTCAACCAACCACCCCACATAGCCAAGAACGAAGAGAGAGATGTTCAGAGTTGACACCGCGCTGAACATCAACCACGTTTCTTCACTTCTTAAAAGGCTCAACGTGGACACCATCACCTATGATATAATTACCGAACGCCACCACGAACACCATCTCGATCTATCATCGATAGAACCTATGGCCCCGAACGTCACTCTTGATGATTCCTACATTTCCTTGAAAGATCTCGACAATTCCTCGACAAATCTACTCTATCCTCAAACCGCTGCGACAGATCTTTGATGATTATCGATAGATCTATTC
The DNA here is from genome assembly GCA_004349715.1 of Crucihimalaya himalaica. Classification (NCBI taxonomy): domain Eukaryota; kingdom Viridiplantae; phylum Streptophyta; class Magnoliopsida; order Brassicales; family Brassicaceae; genus Crucihimalaya; species Crucihimalaya himalaica. The sequence continues at coordinate 152,315 of SMJT01000143.1, forward strand.
TTTCCTTGAACCAATGCGATAGATCTTTGATGGTTATCAACAGAGATACGCTTTCCTCGAATCGCTGCGACAAGTCTTTGATGGTTATCGACAGATCTACGCTTTCCTCAAACCGCTGCGACAGATCTTTGATGGTTATCGACAAATCTATGCTTTCCTGGAACCGATGCGACAAATCTTTGATGGTCATCGACAGATCTACGATTTCCTCGATTCGTTGTGACAGATCTTCGATGATTATCGACAGATTTACGCTTTCCTTGAACCGCTGCGACAGATCTTTGATGATTATTGACAGATCTGCGCTTTCATCGAACCACTGCGACAGATCTTCGATGATTATTGTTTTTCCTCGATAGATCTCGACGATCCTTGCTTTTCCTCGACAGAAACTCGTAATTCTTGACAATCTTTAAAGGATCCTTGATTCCAAACGTTAGTCTCTCACGATTCTCGGTCACGAACAACAATCACTCGTAAATCCTCACAAACTCTCGAGGATCCTTGATAGCAACATCTTTAAATCGCACTTTTTGGGTTTCTTTCAGAGTTCTTCTGTGTTTTTGTGTTTTTGCGTGTGTTTTTTGTGTCTCCCTCACTATAAGCAAAAATCTTTACCGTTCGGATTTCACATAAAACCTTAATAATCCACTTAATCATCGAATCTTGGTTGAGCCAAACCTTTGGGTCTCAATCCTTACACTTGGTCCACGAATATGGACGTTGGTCCATCCATCCTCGACACTGGTTTAACATTCCTCGACATTGGCCCATCATTCCTCGACGTTGGCCCATAAATCCTCGACGTCGTCAAGAATCCTCGATGATTTTTGTTTCCATCTGATTCTACCGAAGATTCCTTATCTTCTTTGGACATTATCCACTTTATCCGAATTTTTATCCATTTTCGTCTAAGATTATCCAACTCTGTCCGTACATTGCCAGTTTTGTCTGAACATTTCCACTTTTGTCCGAACAAAATCTTGTCCAAACGTAAGTCATTCGTCCATCCCACGCGGATTTATCAGAAATCCGTTTCTACACAATTTTTCCTCGACATTCGGATTTTCGTCGACCAGCTTCGACCAAACTTTGCAATTCAACACTGATCCTCGGACCATCCTCGTTGGTCCTCGATGATCCTCAATGATCCTCGACAGAATCAACGGACGCGGGTGTTACACTTATCTAACACAAGTTGAACAATACTACTTGGCATACGTTATCGTGGGAAGGTAAAAACATTCTTCATCTTCTTACCCGTTTGAATTTGTAAACGCTTTTGTGAAGGCATATTCTTTGAATTTTTATTGGATTGATTTCACAGTGAATGAGATTCATGCGATGTAGTTTGCAAGATACGTGGACACTTATGTGAAGAATAAACTCTCAATTTTAAACCAATGTGACATGTAAGTCTCTACTTAAGCAACTATTTTACCAGAGTCAATCTTTTAAGCCAGCCATAAAGTTATGTTTCAGATATATATATATATTAAAAACTCACAATTTGGTGTTCACATGTTTCTTTCTTTTTTTTTTGTTTCCTTAGTAGGAAAAGATACATGTGTAAGTATAATTTACATGAACCCTAAGATCGTTTAAGCAACATGATTAATCACATGACAAAATTATAAAGGAAGGTTAGCGGAATACTGCCATTCATTGTAGTCGATATTTCTTGATGAATGGTTTTCTTAAGTCCTGATCTTTTAGTTTAAGAGATTATGTTTCTCTCTCCTTGTCTATGAACTAATCTCTATGTGTTGTTTTCTGAAATTCTTTTTGGGATGTATTTATGATGGACGAAATGCATATATTTATAGGCGGAGAGTGGACTTAATTCTATTTTAGGGTTTCCATAAGATTTAATCTCAACCGTTCATCAAAGTAGATATTGATTCGGAAAAACTCATTTATTACCAATTTATTTAATTACCAAATATATTAAAAAAATAACATTATTTCAATAGAAAATGGGTAATTATAAGTCCACAGAAAAAGAAAATTATTTCTTACATCGTGTCTAGCAAATGTCGGGTCTGACCAACCTTCTGAAGTTGTCGAAGATGGGCCCAAAGATTAATTTTGTATTTCACATTTTATTCTCTCTTATGCGCACTTTAAGTTCTTCAATCCTCATTGAAAGATATCATTTACATGACTTCTGTTGACTCAACTTTTGAATCTTTCATCATAAACTGAGTGATTCATATGTGCGTGTTTATTTTCTTGGCTTGAAGTATCCAGGCGCGTGTGTATATGGGCAGACACAATCACTGCTTTCCTGTGACGGTTCACACCAACACACCCGACGACTTTCCACATGTTCCTAGACGATATACCCACTTGTGAATATGAAGAGAGAAGAAAACGTTTTAAACAAGTCGTCGCTTACATTTTCCTATGCACTTTCTATGTGGGCTTAATTTAAATTTATCATATTGTAGTATCAGCAATTGAGTTTTATAAAAAGTCCATGATTATATTGATTTGAGTTTTATGTGTTGATTGATGCAGACATGGATGGACATGATGATACAAAGTGCATTAATCTGTTGTGTTTCAGATTTTGACTTAGTAATTATTTCTCATTCTGTATATTTACAGCAAGAGATTCACTTTGGGAAGCAAAAGCAAAATGAAGCCTATTTCACCACGGTCCACAATAACATATTCAAAAAATTTAAGTGGTTTATATAAAAAATTAGATTGTATTAAGTATTTTACCCACTTTAATATTTTACAAATACCATAAGCTCTATTATATATATCCATTATGTTATTTATCCTAATTTACGTTTACAATTTAGCATATAATTAATATTAGTTTTTATTATTTTAAAACAAATACATTGTATTCACATATATTAATAAATAGTACTCACTAACACCACTTACAAATTTTAGAATGTCTATAGTATTAATCGGGAATCAGTCGTTACATTTTATCCAAGCCATAAATGCCATTTGAAAGGAAAAGGTTACGACAACTTTTGGCTATTTAAAAAAAGGATATACGATGGGAATTTAGGAATACAAAAAATATTTTTCTAAAAAAAATATGATATAGGAACGAGATTAGACGGGACAAGACCAAAAGTTACCTATAACGAGTTTGTCTAATTAGAAATAGAAATGGAACGAGAATTTAGGAACACAAAAAAATGTGTTATTTTAAATATGAGATAGGAACGAGATAAGACGTGACAAAACCGAAGTTTCTTAAATCAGGTTTGACTACTTAAAACGGAAAGGGAAAAGAATTTAGGAAAACAAAAATAAATCTTATTTGAAATATAAGGTAGGAACGAGATAAGACAGAACAAGACCGAAAGTTCCTTAAAATGAGTTTATCTATTTAAAAACGGAACGAGAGAGGAATTTAGGAACACAAATAGAAGTCTAATTTAAAATATGAGATAGGAGCAAGATATGATGGGACAACACCAAAAGTTTCTTAAAACGGGGTTGTCTGTTTAAAAACAGAAACATGACGAGAATTTAGTAACAAAAAAAGACGTCTCATTTAAAAATGAGATATGAACGGAATAAGACGGAATAAGACAAAAAGTTCTTTAAAACGGGTTTATCTATTTAAAATAGGAAACATGACAGGAATTTAGAGACTTAAAACATATCTCTTTTAAAATATATGACATGAACGGGATAAACCGGGACAAGACCAAAAATTTCTTAAACGAGATTGTTTATTTAAGAACAAAAATAGGACAAGAATTTAGGAACACAAAAAGAAGTCTTATTTAAAATAGGAGATAGGAACATGATAAGACGAGACAATACCAAAAGTTCCTTAATGGCTTTGTCTATTTATAAACGAAAACAGGATGAGAATTTAGGAGCATAAAAAGACGTCTCATTTAAAATATGAGATAGGAACGAGATAAGACGAGATAAGACGAGACAAGACAAACAAATCCTTAAAACATGTTTGTCTATTTAAAAATGGAAATAGGACGGGAATTTAGAACACAAAAAAACGTCTCATTTAAAATATGTGATAGAACGAGATAAGACATGATAAGACCAAAAGTTCCTTAAAACATGTTTCTCTATTTATAAATAAAAATGGGACGAGAATTGAGGAACACAAAAAGACGTCTCATTTAAATATGAGATAGGAACATGATAAGACGGGACAAGACCAAAAGTTTCTCAAAACAGGTTTGTCTCTTTAAAAACGGAAAAGGGACAAAAATCATCTCTTTTAAAATATGAGATATGAACGGGATAAGACGGGACAAGACCAAAGTGTCCTTAAAATGTGATTATCTATTTAAAAACAGAAACGAGACGATAATTTAGAAAACAAAAAATACCTATCATTTAAAATTTGAGATAAGAAGGATAAGAAGGGATAATACAAAAGTTTCTTAAAACGGGGTTGTCTATTTAATAATAAAAACGAGACGGAAATTTAGGAGCACAAAAAGACATCTCATTTGAAATATGAGATATGAACGAGATAAGACGGGACAAGATCGAAAGTTCCTTAAAACAAGTTTGTCTATTCAAAAACAGAAATAGGACGGATATTTAGGAACGCAAAAAGACGTCTTATTTAAAATATGAGATAAGAACGGGATAAGACGAGACAAGACCAAAAGTCTCTTAAAACGGGTTTGTTTATTTAAACACGGAAACGACACGAGAATTTAGGAACACAAAAGACATCTCATTTATATTATGAGATAGGAACAAGATAAGACGGGACAAGACAAAAAATTCCCTAAAACGGGTTTGTGTATATAAAAACGGGAACGGGACGGGAATTTAGGAACACAAAATTACGCCTCATTTAAATTATAAGATAGGAACAAGATAAGTCAGGACAAGAACAAACTTTTTTTAAAACGGGTTTGTGTATCTGAAAATAGAAACTGGACGGGAATTTAGGAACACAAAAAGAGGACTCATTTAAAATATGAGATAGGAACGAGATAAGACAGGATAAGATCAAAAGTTCCTTAAAAAAAGTTTATCTATTTAAAACGAAAACGGATGGGAATTTAGGAGCACAAAGAGACGTCTAATTAAAATATGTGACAGGAACAGGATAATACGGGACAAGACCAAGAATGGCTAAAAACAAAAACATACCGCGAAAAAATGGAAAAAGCACTTTTGTGCTACTTAATTCTCAGAAATATAAAATTCAAAGACAAATATAATCCATTCAATATAAAACACATAATCACAATTCAAAATGAAATTAAGGTTTCATTTCATATAAGAAAAAGTAGAATTTAAATAACATAATATATAATAATAAGTAACTTTGGTAATACTTTGAAAATATAAGAAAATTTAAAATTAAGTTTTAGTTATTTCCAATTTAATATTACTACAGGATATATACGTAAAAGCGTATATATTATACTTAATATATAACATAACCCAAATGAGACTTGAAGAATTCTTGTTTATGTTCCGTCATGTCTTGCTCCTAAACAAGAATTGACAACATTTATCATATATGAAAATCTGGAACCGGAATTCGGGCCCGGGAATGCAATAGGCCGAGACGGGCAGGAAATCATGCCTACCCCTATGAGCAAGGGTCAGAAAAAGAATTCATGTATCAAATGGGGAATAAAGTATCTTACCGAATACCCTTACCAAATCTCTTATAATAACTATTTCCGAACAAATAGTTTTTGAAAATGAACGATTAAGGAACAAAAAATTTATGATGGCTACATGATGGGACAATTTTCCATTCCGAGATGGATATGTGTAGGATATATAATGAAATAACCTAAACTAAAACCGACTCCAAATCCGATTTAACACCCCTTATTAAATTGTTAAAAACTTCTTGATTAATTTAGAAAATATATTCATAACATTACTTAACATGTACAACTATATCTAATCTTAAATTTAGATATCTATTAATAAGTTTATTTAACAAATACAACCCCGCACATACGTGCGGATCCGAATCTACTTACCTAATAATCTAATGTGTTTTTTTTCACAGATCTCGTGCTCATTAAATATTATCTCGGTTTTGGAATATTATTGGAATTAAGATCCGACTAAAGGATCTTTGTGTCTATGCGATCCGAATAACTATGCAAGCACTAAATAAAATAATTCCTGTTTTTGGCGATCCAAACGTGTTTTTTTGGCCAAATATGCCGAATTAGCCCTTACTCAACTTTTGTTTTACAAACATCAAAAATATTTTATATGATGGCACTTCAAGAAATATTTTTGTCTTTTTTCATATGTGTCTTTATGTAAATTATATTATTTTGGTAATTCTTATATGTAAAAATTAATAGAAATACTTGTTATTTTTTTGTATGTTCATAGTTTAATATATTTGTGCCTTATAATTATTGTTTACATATTTTGTTTTTACTACCCGAGAATTCCAGATCACATATCGAAATCCAAATCAACCACACTGATTTTTCTGATTTGAAAATAAACAAAAATCATTATTACCACAATTTAGTAAAATTTGATGTATATTGATAAGATAGAATGGTCAATTTTACAAAATTGAAAGGAATTTTTCATCAATAATTTTAATAAAAACAATAAAGAAGAAAACAATTATGTTGATTTAAAAAAAAAAAATTATTTCTAAATTATGTTTTATCAGGTCTTTGTAAAGCTGAACAATCATTGTCTTGTTTTTTTTTTGAACATATTTTATAAGAATATTCCATTTAGTAAAAAACAATTAAACTATTAAATCGAAAATTAGGAGAATAGAAAGTAGAAAAGTATCCTCACTTCATTAAAAGAGTAACTAGTAAAAGAATGAGAAGATGATGATGTGTCGTCCATGGAGAGACACCCATAATCTTTTATATATAAGATAAGATTACTAAGACTTAAATTCTCTGAAATGTCACGGGGAATTTCATATATTAAAGTTCATGATATTGATTCATATCAATGTTTATAAACAAACTAGATTAGGTTCCGTATAACATAATATTTTAAAACTCAAAAAAAATATATGTGAATTTTAGAAATAAATAAAACAAAACCACTCTTGTAAATATGTCTACTATATATGAAAATTTTCTGAATCATGCATAATATTTATTTTTATTTTAAAAATATTTTAAAAATATTACCAACACAATTTTAAAATTATCTTATCTCACTTTCTGGTCAAACGTACTATCATTCGACTATAAAATTGTAAGCCATCAATCTCCTTAAGAAACACAACACTCCATGGAAGAAACATAAATCAATAATTGACACAATTAACTCAAGTTTCACTTTTAAGAATTTATATTATCTTTAAGAAGTCATGCAAAAAGGTTTCCATACTTACAATGAATGAGGATTAGTAATCAAACGATTGTCTGAAGTTTCTACTCTAGATTCTCTCCAATTTGTTTTGCTTTGGTGAAAATCCGCAATATCCCCATAAATTAATATTTGATAATCGATTACAGCTATGGAGGAAATTGTTGGTCAAGTTGTACAGGTGGCCTATGACCTTTCTCGAGCTCAGAGTGATGATTATGTCTGAGTTCATGTCAGATTTTATGTTTCTAAGGCTCTTAGGAAAGCTAAAGTTGTTGTGCTTCCAACGAAACAAGCAACGAAGATTCTTTTCTTTTTTGAAAGGGTGTAGAAGGTTGTTACGTTTGTTACATTTCACGAAAAAGTGGCGTGTCCGATTCTGATTCACGCTCGACAGATATCAGCAATGGATAGAAAGCTTGGAAAGAAGCCTTCTAAATCAATCTAGCCAAATATCATAAGTGAGTTTGATCCCCTTTTTGGTGTGTTGCGAGAGGATCAAGTGGGGATTCACCCGATTTCCGATTGGCCTCGTATTACCCTTAATTTCCTTGAAGAAATGAGAGAATATATGGTGGTGTCTAATGGTGAATATTGTAAATTAAAAGACGAAAAGGTAAGGAAATATGTGGCAGAGGCAGAGAAATCTCCTATTACACAGAAGATGATTCTAAGTTTAGAGCCAACCCTATAAATTTTACTCATGAAGTGAATAAAGGAAAGGGTCTGGTTTTTGGCTACTTTTTTTGATGATTTTACAACAAAAACAGATCTTGTTTATAACCCAATGAAAAAAGTGATGGTTTTTGTTATTCAAACTGGTGGTGGTAAGGGCAGCTTCCCCACAAATATGAGTCTTAACTTTGATGATGACACGAATTAGTGCTGTGTTGAGTCTTATCCCTCCCAGCCGATAGCAGCAAGTTAAAGGATAGGTGGATCTGGTCGGGTCCATCTAAATCTTCTCCAAAAAAGTTAGTCCTAGGAAGAGATAGTCTAGAAGTTCAAGAAAAGTAAAGAGTCGAGGTACTGACATTTGTCTAGAGGATGTAATTATAAATCAAGGTTTATTAGTAGAAACAGTGAGTAAGAGGTAAGAAGTTGAGGAATTGCAAGGTGTCTTGAGTGCTGTAAGGGCAAAAAAAACCATGGATTGACCCAAAAGAGGGACTTTCTAAGATTCGATGAGCAGTTTGAGCTGGAATTGTCAGAAATTGGGGCGGCCTCAAGATTAGACAATTTCTGGTCCATGGAATTGCGTAAAAAAACAATTCTCTAAGATTTTGTTCTTAATGGAGACTATGAATTGCAAGGCTGTTATTGTAGATACTTAAGGGTGGTTGGGTTATGATCATGCTTATACAGTTGATCATGTTGATACATGTGGTGGTATAGCTTTGTTTTGGAAGAATAGTGTAGATATTGAGGTTAAGTATGTTGACTACAATGTGCTTGACCTGTTTTTATAGTTTGGTTCTAATGATTTTTTTGTCACATGTGTATATGGCAATCCTAATGCTAATTGAGACATGAAGTTTGGGAAATGTTGACCAAAAATGGGGTAATAGAAAAACATGCTCGTGCATGGTGGGTGACTTTAATGAGATCCTATTGTAGGTAGGATTGACATCTTTACCTAGCCCAACCCAAGTTAGCCAAATAGGGACCATGTCAATTAAAATAAGGCCCACTTCGTATTTGAAGTCCGCTGAGAAAGTAAAAAAGAAGATCGTTGATTATGTCACATCGAGCGCAAGGCTCGAGGAAGCAAGCGGGCGACCTAATAGAGGGGACCACGCCACATTGGGCGCAAGGCTCAAGAAAGCAAGTGGCCGACTTGATAGGAGAGTCGACACAAGCGGCCGATTTGACAGCATGTCTGATACCGCCGACCACACCGTGCGAGAAATGGAGGCCTTAGTAGTTGCCTTGCTATAAATACCCATTGTACTTCATTTATGAGAGGGTTCTGAAATTATTTACTTGCACCCGACGTCTTACTTCCACTACATGTAATCTCCTCCAATGACTTGTTTAGAACACCAAACTGGAATCTTAGTCAATTCAGTTTGTATCTCTAAACGACCACCGTCTTTTGGATATATATATATATATATATTTATTTATATATATCAAACTCTGGTCCCCGACCTATTAATTCCACTCGCTCCCGACCTGCTTTTAAGAATTCCATCACAGAATCTATTCTATAGTACGGAAATCTATCCCCATTTTGCTCTTAATCATACTTATATAATTCTTTATTACACTTAGTCTGCACTAGGTTTAACATTTAACAGCATCTGTGGAGACTGTTTAGACATTTCCTATACACAAAAGATAGATCCGATGATGGTCGGACCAATGCCGCCTTTGCCGCAGCCTTCACTAGCCACTAAGGAACCCGCGACATCACATGCGCTGAAACAAACGGAGCCAAGCCTTCCCGCAGAAATATAAGTTCATGTGCCTAGACCCCGGGTCCTGACCTTTGAAACAAAAATCCAGCCCTCGGCGCTGACCATATAGTGCTCAGACCTGCCCTCAAGTTAGATCAGTCGCAGCCCGAGTTGGGATCCCTTATCAATCCCACCACCCATATAGCACAACCACCCCTTGATGCCAGCCAGATGTCAAGAAGCCAGCTCACAATGACGAACACCTTGCTATAAAATTTGGTTGCGCAAATGACTGAATCAGCTTGCAGAAACGAAGAATGTTTTGCCGAGCTCAGAGCAGGCCAGAACATTTTTGACGAGCGTTTGTACAGCCTTGGAGCCTGAAGCAACCAGACCCACGACCGCGTCCCCGAAGAAGAAATTCGGGGACAGCCAAACTAGTTTGGATACACGTCTTCAGTATCGCACAAGAAGATCAACGAATTCGTCTGCATTGCATGTGGCCCCATTCACAACCACGAAGAGCCACGACACCCTAACTCAAAATCCTTCCAAATAACCAACGAACATCCAACTACACAAGGTCCAACGAACGACCGAGAAGAGCTACTTCGTCCTAGCGAGGAGGTCCTCCACTCAACAACCAAGAGCAGGACTACGAGATCGCAAATATGATGGCAGAGCTCCATAGAGTGACCTCTCATGTTCACCAGACCACCAACTAGGCCCCAGAAATCGATCACGTACTTCGAGAGACAAAAAACACTTCATTCACAGTCCAGCTCCTAAATACGATAGTTCGGCATCCCGAAAAGATCAAACTTGCCCCATACGGAGGAGTCATACATCCTAGTGAGTACTTAACGGCATTCGTTATAGCGATGGGATGCCATCACTTCGCTCCCGAAGAGCGCGAAACTGGTCTCTACCAACTCTTCATCGAAAACCTTATTAGGCCCGCACTGATCCATAACTTCTACCATATCTCGGTCCTGCGCTGACCCACCTTAAACATTACTCGATGTTCATACAGCAGAGCACGTCGAACGTCGACCTGTGGGAATACAAGGCGCGAAGGAAACCTTACGATCATACATCAACCGATTCAAGTCAGTAGTTTCCCAAGCTACGGTGGCAGACAACAAATCATTACCTGCTTTGTGCAATGTGCTCTGGTTTGAATCATCCTTCAAAGAGGATATGAAGTTAAAAAAAATCCGCGTACTTTGGAAGGCGCCCTGCACAACGCCTCAATCTTTGTAAAATCAAAGAAGATTGAGCTATCATGGCTAAAAAGCATGCCCTAGCCAAGGCATCGACCTCGAAGGATAAAGCTCAGGATGATCATTTTGAGCCTCCACAACACTACGACAACGAATATCACAAGTAAAAACGGGTTGTCGCGTTTCTCATTTACGGTGTCACTTTGTTCAACAACAATGCCCACACTGCATTCTTCGTGAATGAAACACAGCCAGCTGCGACGCTACAGCAAACACCACAACTCTTTTAGAATAAGTGGCATAACTCGAGCTACCAACTAAGGAAAACGTGGCTTACTGCCAATTCCACAAGACCATGCAATGTCAATCTCTTCATGAAGCCCTCCTTGCACAGTAGGAGAAGAAGAAGTCATAATCAGTGACCGACCAGCCCCACAAGGAAACTCAAACTGCTCAAACAATTCCAAAGGCAACAGAGGGAGGGACGATGATATGCGCCAGCAGTTCGGCGATTTAGGTCAAAATTGCTATCGACGACAAAACCATGACATTTAGGACTAGAACGACGATTGGTGGCAATGATCCTATTCCCGAGGTGGGAATGATGACAAACTCCCTCATATCCAGAAAGAAGGGTCTAATACTCCCACTTCCAAGATAGCACAACGCTATGATTATTGGCGGGCTCCTCTCTTATAACGACTATGTTTAGTCAATCAAGTTATCTGACAAAGGGTAAAGGCAGCACATAAGTGGTAGCACGATGCACCCCCAACGACATCAATACAATGTGAGATCAGCAATACCTTCACCGATGCCAAAGCCAAGGGGGTGGATCAGTCACACAACGACCCACACTTAATTCAGATATAGATTGCAGACTATGAGGAAAGCCACGTATTGGAAGCTCGGTGGACCTGATCTTCAGAAAGACCTGGGAAAATATGTAGCTAACCGGTCTTACATTTAAACCAACTAAAACTTCCCACACAGGTTTTGTCGGAAACACCACTATGACCATTGGAACTATCTAGCTACCGATCTACGTAGGCGGGACGACTAGGATAGTTAAGTTCTTCGTCGTTGATAAGCCGGTGATCTATAACGTTATCCTCAGGACTCCATGGAAACACTTAATGAAAGTGATCACCTCGACCTATCACCAATGTCTCAAATTATCCACGTTGTCTGGAACCTACACGAACCGAGGTAAACATAGGATGTCACACGCCTACTTCATCACAGAGAATATGCTACAAAACGCCTCTATGGCTTGCCACATTATCGACTCCCACATCTCGGCCGACCCTGATCTCTTACCCGACGACAACGGCCCGAGTCGAGAGCTCGTACCCAAACATAGAATCCATAAAGGAACAATGCAGGATAGGGGCTGCGCTGAAGGAAGACATCAAAATTGAGCTCCTGAAATTCCTCAAGCAAAACGTCCTGACTAGCGACATGCCCGGAATAGACCCAACAGTGGCAAGTCATGAGCTCAACGTGGACCCGATGATGTAGGAACCAAGGGGATGGATCATGAAGTGTAGTGGATGATGGAGAATCTGTAGCTGGCCGACGGGTACTCTCTAGAGATTCAAGTGGATGAGCTGGTGGAGTGAAATGGATTTCGAGACGGAGACTCTTTAATTGGTCGACGGGCACTCTTTACAGAATCCAGAGAATGAGATGGATAGAGGGTGTATCGAGAGACGCCACACAGATGATGGATGATCTATGATAAGTCTGATAACACTCAATCTTCAAAGAATTACACACAAGAAAAAGGAGAGGGTGGCTGCGAAAAACACTCAACCTAGAAAACCACTCGTTTTATTTCATTTAATGTTAAAAAATACAAAGCTGAGAAGGGACTTTATATACCAGTCTGTCAGCTAGGGACCTTCTAGGGTCAGAACTATTACATAATAAAAGGACTAAACTTGCAAAACAACAGACTCGAAATTAAAAAACATAAATAAAAGACACTTAAAACCTAACGGTCATATTCCTGCAAAAGAAGAAAATAAACTTATTAATTATTCAAAATATTCAAATTCATACCTTGAGAGTTTACTTGGTCGAGTCTTCTCTTGAAATAGCTAACAAAGTAGTTCCGTGAAAAATGTTCCCAGAGGACCGAATTAACAGATTCACAAAACTGGTATTGATCAAGTTGGTGCTGTAGAGAGTTTCTGAAATGTTCTTGGAGGGTTGAATTGAAAGATTCACAAAACTAGCATTGATCAAGTTGGTGTTGTAGGAAACCGTTTCTGGACAGATTTGCTTTTGAGCCTCTTCTTGCATATCCTTGGTAATCTTAGGTTCTTGGTGATCTTCAAGCTCTATGATGGAGATGAGATTCTCTACAGACTTGTTAAACTCTTCCCTGAGTTTCCTTGTGCCTGATCTAGTTCTTAGCGTTTGACTCATAGTGAGAATATTGATGATCTCTTCTTCAGATTCGATTCAGCTAGTTTCGATGTCCTCATCATCTGACCTACCAACCGATTAAGTAGTAGAGACACAAGCTCAATCTAGAGCGGGCTGATATATCATGATTTTACCCGTTTTTAGCCATGATATAGGTCTTTTTTTCAGAGTCCTTCTAGTGTTTTTGTAGTCTTTTTGAGTCTTTTCAGGTTTTGGCACGTTTGGAGCATAATTAGAGATATTGGAGCATTCTGGAGCTTTTTGGCATTCGTTGAATAATTTCCCACCGTTGGATTGAGCTCAAATTTGTATACAAGACAGATCAATGGATTAGCTTTCATTTGGAAGTGGTTTGAGGCCATTCTAACGGTGCGATCAAAAGTTATGCCAGTTTTCGTGAAGACAGTCCAGTCTATCGAGCACAAAGTCCTGGTATCGACCGACACCAACCTGGTATCGATCGATACCGACTGTAGGAAAGGAAAACACGTGATTTTACAAGTCTGAAGAGTCTGCAACTTGGCCCAGAAGATTCTATAATTTACAATTAAGCCCAGAACGTGTTTTAGCATTATATTTAGGGTTTTTAGCCACTTTAAGAGATTAAGCTTTTAATTATTATTCTGAATACTTTGAGAGAGATTGGTTCCGGGTTTTGTGGGAGACAATTCTGAACCCTTGTTTACTCTTGATTTATTTTATACAATCTACTTTATTCATGATGTTTGTTTCATTCACCATGTCTGAGTAGATTCCTTGTTAGGTTTAGGGTTATTCAAAGGTGTTTGATGAATTGTTAGGTTGATCTGAATTGATAGGAGAGATTCAATAGAGTTCTTAATCTAGACTTGTGATTACTGATGATTCTAGCTTCATGACCTAGAATCTGATCTTAGGTTGTTTGATTGGCACGAAAGTGTGATTGATTGCCTGAACTAGTGTTAGATGAGCAAAAGACCTATTCGCAAAGAAATTTGGTTTAGGATTTTGTGAACAATTGAACCTGATCATTAATGCTTGTTTGAATTCATAGGATTTGCAAAGAAATTTGGAATTCTAGGTTTAGACATAGATAATCTTCGCAGCGACGGTTGGTTGATTTTACATTTGTGTTTCAAGTTCAAGAACAGTGCTTAATATCCTCCTGACATTCTATTTGATCTGCAATTCTGATTTACCGGAGAATTTCCCTAGGCTTAGCGCTTTCCTCCATTGATTTTACAACCCGTCTTTAATCGTTTACTATTGCTGTTTTTAATTACATTTATTTTACTTAGCTTAATTCGAACTCTATATTCTATTGAGTGATTTCTTGAGTCTTTGTGGTTCGACCCCTAATATACTGCAGCTACTGCTTTAGTACTTTTAGGGTATTATATTTGAGCATATCAAATTTTGGCGCCGTTGCCGGGGACTCTAAATTCGCCATTAGATTTTAGATTAGAGTTTCGACTAAGTTCGTCGGTATCGATCGATACCCAGCTGGTATCGGTCGATACTCGTCGTAATTTTTTTTATTTTTGTTACTTACAGGATTTTGACTCTTGTGTTTCAGGAAAGCAAAGGAGCCAGCAGAGATGAACAACCCATTGGTTCTAGTTCGTGATGAGGCTGGTGCTTACAGAGACCTAGAGGGTCGTTTGTACAATGAGAGAGGACAAAGACTTGATGGAGATGGAAACATCATTGTCCCTCCAGCTGTTGTGAATGAGGGGAACGCTGTGGTTAATCGTGCTAGGACGATTGGTGAGTACAATAAGCCTGATCAGTTCTATGCCAATCGAGCAGCGATTCGTGTTCCTGCGTTTCAGAGGAATGACTTTGAGCTGAAACCTGCATACTTCACTCTTGTGGGTCAGCATCTTTTTCATGGTCTTCCTCATGAACACCCCATGGATCACATTGAGAGGTTTGAGGACTTGGTCACTAGCATCAAGTACAATGGAGTGTCCTATGATTTCCTCTTCTGTAAGCTTTTCCCATACTCTCTTGCTGGGGATGCAGCTTACTGGCTGGAAGCAGTTGCCTCCAGGATCGCTGAGCACCTGGGAAGAGACGAAGAACGCATTTCTGAACAACTTCTACGACGATGCGAGATCCAAAGAGTTGAGGAACAAGATCTCCCAATTCTCTCAGGGAGCAACAGAGGCGTTTAAGGCTGCTTGGGTGAGATTTAGATCCTATCAGAGAGATTTTCCACATCACGAGTTCTCACAGGTTCAGTTACTGGGTATTTTCTTCAGAGGGATCGATTGGAGGTATCAGATGGCTCTGGATGCTGCGAGCAATGGTAATTTCAACACGAGATATCCCGATGATGTTTATGTGCTGATCGAGAACTTGGCGTCTAGCAATAGGACCAAGAATGAAGATTACGAGCGGAAGAAGCAGAATGAGAACATTGATGGTTCACAGATTGCTGAGGTGCATGTGAAACTTGATTCGGTGCATAATCTTTTGATGGGCAAGCAGCAGAAGGCTGTACACTTTGCTGATAAGGTCGATATTGTAGATGAGGTTGAAGCAGAGGATGTTAATTACGTTGGTGGTACTGGTTTTCAGAATCAGCAGTATCAGTTCAATAACAACTGAGGATTCAAGTCTGATTTCGGAGCAAATTCCTTTGCCCAGAAACCGATGCAGAGCAGCGATTACACTCGCACCTACGGGAGTTCATCTTACCAGACTCCGCCGCCTAAGACTCAGGAGAGCAAGGTTGAATCCATGCTTGAACATATCCTTGAGGACCAGCAGAAGATGACTGTTGATTTTAATGGGAAAATGGACGCCATGTACACCGATCTGAATAGAAAGATTGAAGCTCTCAACATTTATAAGAAGATGCTGGAAACTCAAATAACTCAGACTTCAGCAGCTGTCAAGGGAAAGATGATTCATGCACACAATGAACACGTCAATGCAATCACCACAGGAGGTGATTTTGAACCTGATACGTCAGTGTCGACCGACACCAACCCAGTGTCGACCGACACCAACCCAGTGTCGACCGACACCAACCCAGTGTCGACCGACACCAACCCAGTGTCGACCGACACCAACCCAGTGTCGACCGACACCAACCCAGTGTCGACCGACACCAACCCAGTGTCGACCGACACCAACCCAGTGTCGACCGACACCAACCCAGTGTCGACCGACACCAACCCAGTGTCGACCGACACCAACCCAGTGTCGACCGACACCAACCCAGTGTCGACCGACACCAACCCAGTGTCGACCGACACCAACCCAGTGTCGACCGACACCAACCCAGTGTCGACCGACACCAACCCAGTGTCGACCGACACCAACCCAGTGTCGACCGACACCAACCCAGTGTCGACCGACACCAACCCAGTGTCGACCGACACCAACCCAGTGTCGACCGACACCAACCCAGTGTCGACCGACACCAACCCAGTGTCGACCGACACCAACCCAGTGTCGACCGACACCAACCCAGTGTCGACCGACACCAACCCAGTGTCGACCGACACCACCCCAGTATCGACCGACACCACTACCAGTGTCGATCGACACCAACCTGCAGAAACAACACAGATGAGCAGTATCGATCGACACCAGTCTAGTGTCGATCGACACCCCCCGCAGACTGAGTTAAAATTTTCAAAAACACCCAGGATTGTCGAGGAAAGAGTCTACGTGCCCAAGATACCTTTTCCTCGACCTTCTAGGAAGACAAAGAAGGAAGTGGAAGACTGCAGATGCAAAGCAATGATAGAAAAGTTGATTGTTGAGCTTCCTGTTGTCGATGCTATCAAGACTTCACCAGCTCTCAGGAGGTATGCTAAGAGGATGGTTACCAATGGTGTGAGTCCTGAGGAAGCAGCTCTGCTCACAAAGGACATCAGTGAAATTCTCCTGAAAAAGACAGTTTCAAGGAAAGAGAGGAAGGTGAAAATCTCTGAACATGTCAGTGCTATGATTCAGAGTAGGATTCCAGAGAAGCTACCTGATCCAGGAAGCTTTGTACTAGACTGTTCCATCTCAACTAAAAGGTTCCCTCATTCTCTCTGTGATCTTGGCTCTAGCATTAACCTGATGCCTCTCTCTGTAGCTGAAAGCCTTGGGATGACCGATTTCGTTCCAACAAAGATCTCTCTCATCTTAGCTGATAGATCCAAAAGGTTTCCAGAAGGTGTCTTAGAAGATGTTCCACTAATGATCGAAGGCTGTATGATTCCCACAGACTTTGTGGTTTTGGAATATGTTGAAGAACCTCAGGATCCTCTTATTTTGGGAAGATCATTTTTGGCAACAGCTGGTGCCATCATTGATGTGAGAAAGGGACAGATAAAGCTTGATTTGGGTGATGAAGTCATGAGTTTTAACATGGACAAGCTGAGGAGGAGATCTACCATTGATGGATAGACCTTTTCTGTAGAGATTTCCATGGATAAAGACCTAACCACAGAACATTCAGAAGACATTACTACCGGGTATGTCAAAGTGTTGGATGCTACTGAGCAAATGAGCAAGCTGGTTGTTCAAGAAGATTTGGTTGAGAGCTCTGAAAAGAGTGATATACTTAAGGATTGGAGTGAGGAGTGTCTTTTCAGTACTACTAGGCTCGAGGAAGAGGCTCCAATTAATGCCAGACTGCTGGAAAATGATGTCTTTACAATGGAGGCAAGGATTGCAGAACTAAACTACATAAAAAGTGGTGCAATTCGAGTTTCAGATCTTGCGTCGGTCGACGCAGCATTATGCCCGCCATCTGATTCCGAGCAAGAACCTCCACCTCTCACACGCCAGACACCTCGGAGAAAGCAAAGGTACGCACCTTCTTTTTCTAATTCCAAACCACCTAATGTCATCAATCATATATTGCCATCTACTTCACATTTAAGCAAGCCGTGAGATTCTCGTCGAGCGCTTGTTGTTTCTTTTGATGACTGTGCAGGAAAACGAAGTAACCCACCCAATCTTCCATCCTGCCCTGATGCTGTTCCTCACTTCCTTGGTAGACCACATGCAGTTAATGCTTACACACCACCTTGGATGAGACATTTGTCACAGATGCATTCACTGTCTCTCCGCAAACCACCCAACGCCTGAGCCCCGACACGGTCAAGCTAACTATATTAAACAAGCGCTTTGTGGGAGGCAACCCACTGGTGAGTCTGTACATACGTTTTTATTTTGATTTCTTGTTTTGTTTTTGTCTTTTGTCTTCACGTGAACCAGGTCCAGACGAAGAGCATCTATCGACACCCTTAGAGTATCGATCGATACTGAAGCCAAAGGAGACTTATGCTGTTATGATACGAGCATCGATCGATACCACTTACTGCATCGATCGATACCCACCCATTCCCACGGTACCTTCGAGCCCACTCTCAGCCATTCTGTTCTTGTGTTTTCTTTTGCTTCTTCTGAGTTAGATAACACTAGGGACAGTGTTGTTTAAGTCTGGGGGAGGTAGTCGCTGACATTGTGTTTGTTTTTCTTAGAGTCAGTCGTTTTTGAGTCAAAATTTGTTTTATTGAGTCAAAACCTGTTGGAGATTATGATCTTTTTCTTGAATCTATTGTTCTGACCTTGCTTTTGAGTGACCAGTGTTACAGAATCAGTTCTAGATCGACTATTGAAAAGACCAAAGACTGACCAGTTCACTAGATACTCATGACTCCAGCAGAGTCCTTCCAAAGCCTGAGCCAAAATTTTGCACTTCATAATTATGGTTAGTGTTTATAGAGCTTGATTCATCATTCATATCTGACAAAGGAACCCATGTGTTTGAAAATAATGGTATACCTCTCCCTTGACACATGTTGGTAAATAAGATGCATAAAAGATGAGATGATTTCCGCCGAGTAGAGGGCTAGGAAAATTTCCAGTGATCCCATTACTCTACTTGGATAAGGAATGATCACACAAAGGTTGGAAGCGAGGGGTAGGAACATTTCCCGGGACCCCATTATTCGTCTAAAGCCTTTGATACATTGAGAGGGGAGAACCAGAGATTCGGTGGCAAACACCATCAATTCTCGCGTCTCAAACCTTGTTTTGTATATGCGAAGCAAAAAAAAAACTAAAAAAAAAAAAAAAAATAAAGAGAACATAAAAAGAGATAAGTCTGGGGGAGAGGAAAACAATACCAAAAGTGTGTAATTTGGGTGGTTCTTTTGTCAAGATATTGTATGGGAAAGAATCTAGAAGGTTCTTGAACATTGATTACAGCGATGAAACTGGCGATGAAGGTTTGGTTGGATGATGTTGTGAAATAATGTGTGTAGTCTGGGAAGCTGCGATTGTCTACGGAGAAGTACATGGTGGTTAGATCTGAAACTGATTAGGTGATATCTGGAAAGCTTGGGAAAAGGGTCATTGCGATGTTTCAAGAACAGGTGAGTCTCCGTGTTTTCAAACCTCTTTCTCTAGTTTAGCTTTCTGTTTGCTTGAGGGCAAGCAAAGGCTAAGTCTGGGGGAGTTGATATATCATGGTTTTTACCCGTTTTTAGCCATGATATAGGTCTTGTTTTTAGAGTCCTTCTAGTGTTTTTGTAGTCTTTTTGAGTCTTTTCAGGTTTTGGCACGTTTGGAGCATAATTGGAGATATTGGAGCATTCTGGAGCTTTTTGGCATTCGTTGAATAATTTCCCACCGTTGGATTGAGCTCAAATTTGGATACAAGACAGATCAATGGATTAGCTTTCATTTGGAAGTGGTTTGAGGCCATTCTAACGGTGCGATCAAAAGTTATGCCAGTTTTCGTGAAGACAGTCCAGTCTGGCGAGCACAGAGTCCTGGTATCGACCGACACCAACCTGGTATCGATCGATACCGACTGCAGGAAAGGAAAACACGTGATTTTACAAGTCTGAAGATTCTGCAACTTGGCCCAGAAGATTCTATTATTTACAATTAAGCCCAGAACGTGTTTTAGCATTATATTTAGGGTTTTTAGCCACTTTTAGGGGAGACTGGATTTTATTCATTATTCGGGTTTTGAGAGAGGGAGAGAAGTCAGAAACTCTGTTCCTGAGAGAGAAGATTTCGAACCCTTGTTACTCTTTACTCTACTCTTTTATGCAATCTATTTTATTCATGATGTTTGCTTCATTCACCATGTCTGAGTAGATTCCTTGTTAGGTTTAGGGTTATTCAAAGGTGTTTGATGAATTGTTAGGTTGATCTGAATTGATAGGAGAAATTCAATAGAGTTCTTCATCTAGACTTGTGATTACTGCTGATTCTAGCTTCATGACCTAGAATCTGATCTTAGGTTGTTTGATTGGCACGAAAGTGTGATTGATTGCATGAACTAGTGTTAGATGAACAAAAGACCTATTCGCAAAGAAATTTGGTTTAGGATTTTGTGAACAATTGAACCTGATCATTATTGCTTGTTTGAATTCATAGGATTTGCAAAGAAATTTGGAATTCTAGGTTTAGACATAGATAATCTTCGCAGCGACGGTTGGTTGATTTTACATTTGTGTTTGAAGTTCAAGAACATTGCTTAATATCCTCCTCACATTCTATTTGATCTGCAATTCTGATTTACCAGAGAATTTCCCTAGGCTTAGCGTTTTCCTCCATTGATTTTACAACCCGTCTTTAATCGTTTACTATTGATGTTTTTAATTACAATTATTTTACTTAGCTTAATTCGAATTCTATATTATATTGAGTGATTTCTTGAGTCTTTGTGGTTCGACCCCTAGAATACTACAGCTACTACTTAGATACTTTAGGGTATTATATTTGAGCATATCACGGGCTCAGACCGTAAAAGACAAGGTAAAGTGTCTGTTGGCGAACGGATCAATCACAAAAGTGAGATATCTGGAATGGCTAGCCAACCCAGTAGTCGTAAGGAAGAAGAGTGTCAAATGCATGGTCCTTGGATATTTCACCAACCTCAACAATGCGTGTCCGAAAGACAGTTTTCCTTTGCCACGCATCGATCAAGTTGTGGAAGTCATCGCAAGAAACGTGTTGCTGTCATTCATGGACGTTTTCTTGGGTTACTATCATATCGTCATGCATCCCGGCGACCAAGAGAAGATGGTATTCATAACGGACCGGGGAACATACTGTTATAAGCTCATGTCATTTAGGTTGAAGAACGCATGGGTAACTTACGAGCGATTCGTCAACAAGATGTTTGCGGATGAGCTCGGTCGCACAATGGATGTCTTTGCTGGCTAAGGACCACGTTGATCATTTTAGGACATGCTTCCACACCCTCAACAAATACGGCATGAAGCTGAGCTTGGCAAAGTTTACCTTTGGCATGACATCCGGTGAATTCCTAGGATACATAGTCACCAAGCGCGATATCAAGGTCAACCCAAAGCAGATAACATCCATCCTCGGCCTCATATCCCCAAAAAGCAAACATGAGATCCAGCGACTCACGAGTTGGATCGCCGTGCTCAATTGCTTCATCTCTTGATATATGTACAAATGTCTACCGTTTTAGCAACTTCTCTGCGACAATAGAAACTTTGAGTGCGACAAAAAATGTAAGGAAACCCTTTCACCGGCTAAAGGCGTATTTGTTAATGCCCCTTGTCCTTTCCAAGCAAAAGGAAGGGAAAACCCTTTACTTGTATATCGCCGTATCCAACTCGGTCGTGAGTGGCGTCCACGTCAAGGAAGATCGGGGAGAACAAAAGCCGATATTCTATATAAGCAAATCACTCGATGGAGCAGAAAGTAGGTATCCCGTCCTCGAAAAGCTGGTCATAGCAGTCGTAGTTGCTACTCTAAAGTTGCATCCCTACTTCCAATCACACACCATCTCAATTCTCACAAGTCATCCTATAAGGGGGATCCTCCATAGTCCAAGTCAGTCAGGCCCGATAACAAAATAAGCCAACGAACTGAGCGAGTATGACATAGAGTATATAGGTCGAACTGCTGCCAAATCCCAAGTCCTTGCTGATTTCTAGGCTGAATTGGCCCCTAAGCTGGTTGTCCCGAGATTCCAGAAAAGTGGACTTTGTATGTCTATGGATCATCCTGGTGCCTCGGATCCGACATCGGCATAAGGCTAAAATCTCCAACAAACAAAATCCTAAAACAATCATTCTGCCTGGGCTTCCCGGCCTCAAATAACAAAGCCGAGTACGAAGCCTTAATAGCCGAGCTAGCAAAAGGGATCGGGACCAAGAAAATCTAAGCCTACTACGACTCTTAGTTTGTAGCCAACCAGTTTAGCGGCGAGTATGAGGCCAAAAATGAACGCATGGATACCTACCTAAAAGTGGTTTTGTTGACTTTAGCTTCACACGGATCCCCCGAGGTGATAACACATCCGCCGATGCGATAACCGCCCTAGCTTCAACCTATGATATAACACAACGTCATGTAATACCAGTGGAAAGCATCGATTCACTGAGCATCGAACTACCCAAGAGAATCAATGTTATCAACGACTTCCTCATGCCCAAGCAGATTAATGATCCTGAAGAACAGCACAAAGTAGATGACCCGCCACCCCCGCCGGAAGAACCACCCGTGCATGAATGGCGCAAAGAAATCTTGCTAAAAATTGAGGATAATAACACACCCGCTGATCAATGGGCAGCTCAGCGTTCATTGCATCCAGTTTGACGACAACTTATTAAGGTAGAGTTCCACTAGCGTCCTCCTTGCCTGCCTACACACGAAGAAACCATCAACGTTATGAAAGAAATGCATGAGGGTGCCGGAGGGAACTATTCGAGTAGACGAGCTCTAACAATAAGGATCAGAAAACACGTCCATTTTTGGCCCACCATGGTCAAAGACTGCAAAATTTGCAGCTCGGTGCGTGAAGTATCAGCGACATGCACCCATGATCAACATACCAATGAGCTGCTCACAACGGCAACTGCACCTTACATGTTCATGCGATGGGCAATGAACATTGTCTGGCCCCTACCCCAATCTCGTGGAAATTCCTCGTCGCTGATAATGACCTACTATTTCACAAAGTGGGTCGAGGTTGAGTCCTACAACAATATCCGACCCAAAGACGTTCGAAAGTTCATGTGAAAATTCATCATCTCTCGCCACAGTCTCCCCTACGAGATCCTCTACGATAACGGCTATCAATTCACCTTGGCTTTATTTAAAACATTTTGAGCCAAATGGAAGATCAATCTGAGCAAATTGACCCCAGTATACTCCCTAGGTAACAGCCAAGCCGAGACAATAAACAAGTGATCCTTCACGGCCTCAAAAAGCGACTTGACAAAAAAGGGCCTATGGATCGACGAGCTCGATGAAGTCGTTTGGAACCACCGTACTACGCCTCGCACCGCAACAAACAAAACTCCCTTCTCTCTGTCACATGGTATTTAGGCAACGGCCCATACCGAGGTCGGTATTCCCACCCTTCGCCGAACCATACTAGTCAAGAACCCCGCGCTAAATGAAAAACTACACTTAAGTGAAGAAGACTTCTTGGAGGAACAACTCGATCAAGCCTTATTGTGTATTCAGAACTACCAACAACTCCCATTCAAATATTAAACCAAAAATATTAAGGGTACACACTTCGACAAAGGAGACCTCGTCATAAGAAAAGTCTTCAAAACACTGCAAAATGGAAAGTAGGAAAGCATGGCGCTAACTAGGAAGGCCCCTACCTCTCTCCAAAATCGACAAGCCCAACATTTACAAGCTTACCACAATGGGTACCGACGCCATCTCACGCTCCTGAAACTCGATGAATGTAACGTATCTACCACTACGCTATCAGCCTCTTACTTTCTCGGACCCCCTATCTCCATCATCTTTGTCATCCACTTATCCTCTTTCATGTTATTTTGCAATTTCCAAATAAAACTGAAATACGAATTGGCTTGGTCCCTTTACCAAATGGTACGTAGGTAGCCACTCACCAAAGCAGAACAATAATATATTTATTTATCCAAAAATGACATAAGCCCTCGGGCTCCCTGCGCTTCATTTATGCTCACCAAAAAAAATGAGGTCTCACTCGCATTTTATCGACACACAAGTTCAAATCGAGAAGTCGAGCTCAGCTCGCACCTAATCTACGCACACGCTCTAAGCGTATATCCGAGTTCTTATTCGCACCTCTCCTGTGAACAAGCTTTAAGCGTGAAACTGAACTCTCACTCGCAACTAATCTACGCACAAGCTCTAAGCGTAAATCCGAGTTCTCACTCACACCTCCCCCACGCACAAGGTCAAAGCGAGAAATCGAGCTCAGCTAAAACACAATCTATGCACAAGCTCTAAGCGTAAAGCCGAGTTATCACTCGCACCTCCCCCGCAAACAAGCTTTAAGCGTGAAACCAAGCTCTCGCTCGCACCTAATCTTCAGACACGTTCTAAGTGTAAAGCCGAGCTTGCACAACCCCCGTGCACAAGCTTTGACGGTGAAGCCAATCTCTTGTACGCACCTAATCTACGAACATGCTCTAAGCGTAAAGCCAAACTCTCGATTGCCATAAGAAAAGCTTAAGAGATATACTCAGTATCTTTCAAAGAGACTGGGCCCGTGGCCCTACAAGGAAAGAAAATACAACGAAAAGCAAATGTATTAATCAACAATGTATTCATTATCCAAAAAGGTTTAAGTACATTAATGCCAAAAGCAAAAGCAAAACCTAAAAAAATTTACTATAAAAGGAAAACAAGAAAACGAGCTAGCTATATTGTTCCAGCAGAACAACCCCACGTCTGTACCTCGGCTACATCCTCAAGAGTGAATACCCATATGCTGGTCAAATGATCGCCACAAAAAGGCTGAGGCACGCCGACATGACGCGATAAAGAGGGAGCAGAGATTTTTCCTCATGATCCATTGCAAGACCAAACTACTCTCGAGACCCCAACAAGGTCTGCTCGTTAGCCTTGAACACAAAGTAGTAACTAGATGGAACCTTTAAAATCTTCCGGGAAGAGCTTTCCAACAAGAGAGGCCAGAAGTTCGGTCTTAAAATTAGCCTCATCTGCTTTAACCTTCTCAAGTCAGGCTTTCGGGATAGCGACTCAATCATTTTTCTCTATGGTCTCGAGACAGCGGCGCGTGTTGTAGGCTATGGTGTATAAAAGCTTGGCCTGCTCGGTTTTTTGTGGGCATTCAATTTCTCCCAAATATTTTGCAGTTGGGCTTCACAACTGGCTTTGAAAGCCCTCCATTTTCTGTAAGCCTTCTCCTTTTCCTTCCTTGGCAAGACCTTGGCGAAATCGATGGCCTTCTTTTGGCGAAGATTCTCTCGCTTGAGCACGTCTTGCTCTGCCCAAGAAACGACTGTGGCAAACCGGCTTCTCTTGAGCTAAGAATCCACAAAATCCATCTAAGGCTCTTCATTCACCTGTCACCGCGGCCAAGTTAGACTGACTCTTCTTAAGCTTGGTCTATAGGAGAGCTATATAACCTTTCAACTCATCCCTCTTCATGGCTAGCTCAAATGTTCTACTACGCTCCTCCGTGGCAGCTTTCTCAAGTTCGGTGATCTTCTCCCAGGCCTCCTTCATAGGCGCCTTCAGCCTCGTCCTTAATCGCCTAAGCGTGATCACAGGCCATCTTCACCTGCAGGCCAAAGTCCTAGGCAGTAAAAGACTCCGAGCTTGCCATCTCATCGACTTGCGGAAGAAGACCCATAGTGTCGTAATGGCTTGGATCAGCTCGATGTAGCCCTCCTTGTTCTCAGAGAGAGGTCCTTTCTTCCATCGGTTTCCGAACATAAAATGTTGATTCTCTTCCTCCTCTTCATCGGTCTTTATTTTCTTAGAAGAATCCCCTTAGGTTTCTCTTTTTGAAGCCTCTTCTCTCTCCTTCTTTCAACCGCCCGCTACGCGGCAACCTATTCCTCAACCGCCTATTTTGCGGCATCCCCCTCTACGTCAGCTTGCTACTCGGCAGTTTGCTCCTCGGTGGACTGTACCTTATGGCCAAAAGACTGTTCGAGAGCATAAACTTCAACCCTGGCGAATAGATCAATTGTTGTGCGGCCCGGGCTCAGCATGATAGGGTTGTCCTCATTGACAAGGATGTGCTCCTCCAAGCTGTGCAACTCCTCGACGGTTGCAAAAATTTGATTCGCCCTTGTCTCATCTAAAAACTTGGATTTTTTTGATTAGGGGCAACTGAAGAGTCCTCCCGAGCTGCCGGAGAAGGTGTCTCCAGACTCTTAGTATAATTCGGAACCACATCTTCCTTAGCTTTCCTGAAAGAAAATCATTAGAACAGAGCCAGTTTGATTTTAAAAAAAGGAGTAAAACGTGAGTTCGGCATACCAGATGCGACTCGATCTCACGCCCTCTGCACTCTTTCCTTGGAGAGCTCCTTGGAGAGCTCCTTCCACTAACGTGCCGCAATGAAATCCTCCAAATGCGCGACTCTAATAGTATGAGGAGCTTTAACAGAGAAAGAAAGGGTTAGTTGACAAAAAGGAAAACAGATCATCATAGCCAAACGAACAGGTCTTTACCAGGAGAAAATATCCACTCAGTCGGGTGTCTCATGTTCGGACTCAAACCCTTCTCTTTTATGATCCTCATGAAGAAGTAATTTTGCGCCCAGTCGTCCACTTTGTTGAGATTGCCAATAAGAAGCCCTGCTTTGGCATCGAAAGATACATAGTATAACCTGGACTTCGCTGAATTGGTCTTATGAGCAATCAGCTCCTTTAAGAGGTGAGCCGTCAGCTCAACTCCGTATTCGGTGACCATGACCATATTTTGGATCATGGTCAGACAGATCTTTGAATAAACCACGTCACGAGCTAGACAGTACCTCACGAATAGCTCGAGGAACGGGAACCACAACTTGCACTTCATAATAAATCTCTCATATAAGCATACGAAACCGCTCGAGGGAGTCCAAGGACGATCGTCTGGACCTAGAACCATGAACTCACAGATCTCGAACTCCCTTGCTAACACGAATAGTGACCTTTTTGTCGACTACATCGGACCACCCCGTCGCTATATAAAACCTCTTTCAGCTTCCGCGCCCGAACTCTTGCAGGGTGGTCGTACCGTCCCCTCGTCATTCACCCCCACTTCGATCTCTTTGCCTCCCACGGTCGGTTTGACCATGACCATGTCCCCCCATGCTTCCATACCGAACTATGGACTCGTCGCAATAAGGGTTGGATAAAGATGCCTTGGTCTCATCAGCTTGGGAAGCTCTCTTATGTGCTAGAAGGGTATCATCTTTGTCTTCGGACCCCCACCTGTTTGTCGAGGGAAACTCATTCACAGAATTCATCGATTGCCCGCGACATGCTAGATTCAGCGTGGATATTATCGAGCAAGTCCGACATGTTGAAGAAGAGGAGAGCAAAAAAGAAATCGGAGAGACTCGGGAGGAACTACAAACCACCAAATTGAGAGATACGTCAAATCTTTCCCGAAAAGCCTAATGATAAAAGCAAAGAAATCACAAGAGCAGAAAAGAAATCGAGAAAGCACGAAAGGAGGAGAGACGAACATGTTTTTCTTTTCGTATGCACAGAAGAATGAGGAAGAGGAGTGGGAAGGATACGTTATATATAGAGAGAAGGACACTTACTAAAGAAGTTATGATGAGGACCTTTATACTTCGACGCAAGAATCTAGAAAGACACGAGAATCTACAAAAGAATAATCATTACGCTCTTTTGATTTTGACATGTGGTAACACGGCATGGGAACCGTGGATACTCCAATGATGACATCGTTTCCGTTCTCATGCAGGGGAAGCAGGTGAGAAACCTCGAAACCCTGGCGATGGGTCGGGCCTTGGGCCGACTTCGCTTTGAGTCAGGTTGAAATAACTTAACAGAAAATCAACCTGCTTGGACAAATCCTCGCACAACAGACTGGAGGAATAATTGTTGGAGGTATGATTAACATCCTTACTTAGTCTGGCCCAAGTTAGCTAAATAGGGCACAGGGCAATTAAAATGAGCCTCACTTCGTGTTTGAAGCCCGCTGAAAAAGTCAAAAAGAAGATTGTTGACCATGTTACATCGTGTGTATGCCTCAGGGAAACAAGTGGCCGACCTAATAGAGGAGACCACGCCACATCGGGCGTAAGGCTCGAGGCAAGCAGCCGACTTGATAGGGGAGTCGACACAAGCAGCCGATTTAATAGCATGTATAACACCACCGACCACTCCGGGCGGGAGATCGAGGCCTCAGTAGTTAGTTTGCTATAAATACCCCTTGTACTTTTTTATGAGTAGGATCCAAAATTAATTACTTGCACCCGATCGCTTTCTTGCACTATCTATAATATCCTTCGACAACTTGTTTAGAACGCCAAACTAGATAGTAGATTAAGTTTATATTTCTAAATGACCCCCATCTTTTGGATACATAAATCAAACTCTGGTCCCCGACATGTTCATTCCACTCGCTCCTGACCTGCATTGCTGAATCTATTCTATGTTACGGAAATCTCGCCTTCTTTTGCTCTTAATCAAAATTATATATTTCTTTATTACACTTAGTCCGCACTAGGTTTAAAAGATCCTCAACAATACAGAGAAGTTAGGAGGCCCCATGAGATGTGATTCTTCCTTTAAACCTTTCTCGACTATGTTAAACAATTGTTGGAGGAATGAATTATCCAGTTCTGGGAACATTTTCTCTTGGAAAGGTAGGAGAAAAGCTTTATGGATCCAATGCAAATTAGACAGATGTTTTCGGATTAAAGCTTGGCTCAATATGTTTCCAGCCTCCAACATTGGGTTTTTGGTAAAAAAGAGATCATATCACAGACTTATCTTAGTTAAGCTGGTGTCTTTACAATATACTTACAAAGTGTCTTTTAGGTTTGATAAAATGACATTGCATAAACACTAAGGGAAAGAACCCATTCACAAGGCGTGGAACTCTTCTGTGAATTCTTTAGATGATTTTGACTCCACCAAACTTAGTGTTAGAAAGCTCTTAGTAGTTGGAAAAAGAGAATGATTTAAATTCTAAACTTAAGATCACTTACTTTGAAGACGAATTGGAAAGAGTTCAATCATCAACTAATCCTTCCTTAGTCATGATGAATTCAATCAAAAAACAGTTTAGTAGAAGCTTATAGAATAGAGGAAAGTTTTTGGAAACAAAAGAGTAAAGAAATTTGACTTACTGAATGGGATACAAATTCCAAGTTCTTCCATGCTTCAATGAAGAATACAAGAGGAATGGTTTAGATAAGCTGATGGACATTAATGGAGCTATGCATAAAGCTAAAGCATCCAAAAGAGAGGTGGTTGTTTCTTACTTCCAAAAACTGTTTTTTTTCCTCTGAACCTCAAATCCTCAAGATCTCCTAGAAGTTTTAGCTCCCAGGGTAACAAAAGAGATGAATGATTTGCTGTTAAGCATGGTTACTAAGGAGAAGGTTAAGATTGCAGTCTTCTCTATCAAACCGTTAAGTGCACCAAGCTCTGATGGGATGACTGGAGTTTCTTTCAACATTATTGCAATGATATTGGAAGTCAGATTTTAAAAGAAGAGTCCAGCTTCTTTGATGATGGATTTCCCCTAAAGAGTGGAATTTTACTCAGTTATTCTTAATCTCGAAGAAGGAATATTCTACTTAATGAATGACATGCGACTAATCAGCTTATGTTCTGTTATGTACAAAGTAGTCTCAAATTATGATCTCTCGCTTGCAACCCCTTTTGAATGAGATTATATCTCCAAACTAATCAGCTTTTGTCCCGAAAAGGCTTATCTCTGAGAATCTCTTAATCGCTAATGAAGTTTTTCATCGTTTGAGGACTCACCCAGTTATCTCCAAGGAATTTATGGCTGTGAAAACAGATATGTCTAAGGCTTATGACATGATGGAATGGAGTTATTTGAGGGCTCTTCTTCTTGTTTTATGTTTTATTTCAAAATGGGTGGATTTGGTGAAGTATTGTGTCACTTATATTTCCGAGAATATCTTTCGAGAGCTGATTAATTTAAATAAATCATCTATCACCTTTGGTGATAAGCTGGAGCAGGTTGTAAGGGGGATATTCAAGAGAAGTTGGAGATTTATAATGTAGGAGGTGCATGCACTTTACCTTGGCTTGCTTGGATGTCTTAGTGGCTCAAAAGTGGACTTGTTGGCCTATATTCATGTAAAAATGAAAGAAAGGATGTTTGGTTGGTTTGCTAAAACATTATCTTAATGAGGCAAAGAGATGCTACTCAAGGATGTGGCCATGGCAATGCCAGCCTATGCCATGTCATGTTCCTAAAACTACTTGTGACGATTGATCTTCTACTATGGCTGCCTTTTGGTAGGACTCTATAGAAGATAAGAGGAAGATGCACTTGATAGGTTGGGATATAATGTGCATTCCGAAGCACTTATGTGGTCTTGAGTTCAAAAATATTCAGATTTTTAATCGGGCTTTGTTAGCTAAGCAGGCTTGGAGAATCATGCAGGATAAGGAAAGCATATTTGCTTTGTTTCTTAAGAGCAAGTATGTGTTGTTGATTGCTTCCTTCAAGCAGAATTAGGAGGAAGGCCGTCTTTTGCTTGGAGAAGTATTATGCGTGGGAGAGATCTCCTAAAAAGTGGGTTCAGACAAATGATTGGTGATGGCAAATTCTCATTTGTATAGTCTTCCCAATGGGTGCTAGATGGTTTCATAAGAGCTCTGATGATGAAAAACATCCTCTTTGATCTAGATTTGCGAGTTAAAGATATGTTAGACCCCAATTCTGGATTTTGGGTTTTGGAAATTTTACAGGAAAATTTTCATCCAAGGGATGTTGATTTGATTAAGTTAAAGCCTGTCAGGTCACATTAAGATTTTCTCATTTAGGAGCACAATAAAAGTGGGGAATACTCGGTTAAGTCAAGCTATTGTTTGCTTATCAAAGAGGGAATACTCAGTTTTGTAGCCCTCGCTATTGTCCATCAAAAATAACAGGTATGGAACTCTTCCACCTCCACAAGATTAATAACTTTATGTGGAAAGATGTAAGTGGTGCAATACTTGTGGTGGATAAAATGATGGCAAGATGATTGAATGTGGACTCAAGATGCCAAAGTTGTGGCTCTGAAGGGGAATTTGCAAATCATGTCTTATTCACTTGCATGGTAGCCAAATAAACTTGGGCTATGTCGAATTTTCCAGTTCCTAAAATTGGTTTTGTCAAGATTGAAGAAGATGTAAACCAATGGTTTCATGCTCAAGTCTTAGAACATAAAGAGTCAAGTAAGTTCTGAGGGATCAAAAAATGGTTAAAAGGAAGTGGTATCCTTCACCCTGTGAGTGGATGAAATGTAATATAGCATAATCATGGGATAAAAATAGGAGTTTTAGAGGGACCGCTTGGGTTTTAAAGGATGCAAAAGTAGTTGTGATAATACACAGTAGAAGATCCTTTGCTTTTGTTACTAGTAAGCTAGATGCTAGTGTCTGTTGTTGACAATGGGCTTAGAGTAAACAAGATCATTTTTGCATCTGAGGACATAGATCTAATTGGAGCGATCTTAAGACCAGCAGCTTGGCCGTCATACAAGTATTACTCTCTCCTTCTAACATCAGAGCTTGGAGATTTTTTGGATTGGAAACTGTATGATGAGGATAGAAACTCAAATATAGGATTTTACCTCAATTCTAGGTGTGTCACAAGAGAGGATCGCTGATAGAGAAATATTTTGTTTTAAACACACAAGTTTCAATATTTATATTTCTAAATTACCCAAGTGCAAGTGCAAGCGTTGTAGTTAGATGTCGAACCCACAAAGAATAGAATTAACACAATAGGAATACAAAAAAATAGTCTAAGGTATGACAATTCAAAAGTTTGGATCAAGACTAACAACCTAAGTGAAAAAGCGAATAAAACAAAATAAAATGCAAGTGAAATAGATAAACTAAATGCAATTGAGAAAACTAAACAAATGTCTAAACTAAGCAATTACCCATAAATATAAAGCAATAGCAAAATGAATGATAAAAATGCAATTAGTAAAAGTCAACAAAAGTCAACTCAAAAGTCATAGACGAAAATGTAAGATTATAAAGATCTATGGGTCTCTTTAGCTTGATAGATTGCCACTAGAGAAATAATCAATCAAGTTTTTGTTGCTATAGGCACGGTTAAGATTTTAATCTTGTGGTTCAAATCCTAATTTATGATTAATACGATTCCTTGGCATTAATCTCTGTCATTAATCTTTTTCAATTAGCTATGATCCCTCATGTAATTAAAGATGACTAGTAGGATAAAGTCCTATCTTAAACATCCTACAAAACACTCTAAACATCAACTTCCACTAGAATATGTTTTGCTTTTTATAAATGTATTTGGCATGTTTACAAACACTTGGTATGTGTAAAATGTCTATTGCTAAGATTGTATGGACAATTTTAATCATAGCCAAATTAACATTCCTAATGATAGATTCCTTCAATACTAACCCTAAGAACCAAATCCTAACCATCAAATCTCCATATTCTACTATTAGCCTAAATATCCATAGATTATATCTACTCACACATGATTATGGAAGAAATCTTGGTGAGAAATGCAAAAGATATGTAAAGAGAATAAGAAAGCATAAGAAAATATGGAGTTACAAAAGAAAAATGAAGTTTAATCATCAAATTCACCAAAGGATTCAACTACAAATGTTTTGATCCATCCTTAGAACTTAGATAACCAAACTTAGAGCCAAAATAGGCTAAAGATGTTCAAATAGTGGTTTGGTCCGAGTTGGGTCGACTCGGTTTGGACAGAATCGGGTCTGGGTCGATTTTGTCACATTACTCATCATTAAATCTTCATAACTTCCTAACCGTAACTCCAAATCCACTTCCGTTTTGACCCACATTCTTCATTTTTTATGCTTTTCAATCTAGACCAGCTGGTTTTTTAAATGGTTGAGCTTTTCTCCGCACTTCTCATGAATTTTCTAGTAAATCTTCAAATCCAATCTGGTTCACACCAACCTCAATTGTGATCCTGATGTAAGATCGACACCTATCCACACGGTGCCCCATGCAGATCCACGAGGAATCCACGTACCGGACACGGCCGTAGGAAGCAACCGTCAGAACATGCGACCAGAAGAAGATTTTCCCCAGGCCATCTTGAAGATTCCCCGACAAAGTGACTATTCTAAGACGATCCATCGAGTTACTTCTAAAGATGAACGAGCCAAACCACCAGACGACGAGGAGCAACAACCCGCGGACGCTAGAATCGACCAAAAGCAGACAACGATGAAACCAGCCGTACTTTGGAGAAATCCTTGAAGATTCACCGTCCAACACTCCAAGATTTGAGGTTCCATCAAGCCAAACTTCACCGCCAACGACCTGACTTCGGAGATGCTCGACAAACCCCCAAGACGGACCATTTCGGCAACGAGCATCCTCGAAGACCAACCGAAGATCCACCAGATAAGACTGAAGACTTCCTGCCATTTTTCGTACTTCATTTCGAGACTACACGACGTTTTGAAGTTCCCAAAACAGCAGCACATCTCGCAACCCACGTGGAGAAGACGAAAGGAAAACTTTCCTTTTTCGACAATCTTTTTAGAAGCGCATCTCTACCTTTTGATCCAGGCCCTCCATCTCGAAGAAACAATCCCAGACGTCCATTCCTTGAAGATCTTCGAGATTCTTCCACGACAATCACTGAAGAATCAAAGCCCAACGGCTAGAAATCTTCGAAAACGCTCCCTTCTTATTTTCGAGTTCATTGTTTCCTTTTCTTGTTATTTTTTACCGTTGGAGGTCCTCTAAGTTTCGAGCCTATAAAAGCTCACTCATTGTTCTCATTTTCAAATCAATCAACGCTTTTATCAATCTACGAAATTCAGTTTGTTTCGCTTCAAAGTCTTTGAACCAAATCATTGTTTTTGCCAGTTCTAGGTAGTTTGTGGAATCAAACACTTAGTTTTCATGTAGAGTCTCCAATCCTTGCAAGGAATAGCCCTTGGATTGTATTCTCTAACTCTCGATGTTGTGGAATCAACATCACTATCCTTCACCACCACGTTCAACGCTTCCGCCATCATTTTGGGTTTTGAAATCCGTGAGTCACGCCGAGGTGGAATCCGAGGTTTGCATCATTGGTATCAGAGCTTAAACGCTCCTATCTTACCAGGTTATTTCGTTCCTTGCTTGTTTTTTCAATTTTGTTTTCGATTTCTTACAAAAACCCATAAAAATCAAGTTTCGTCTGTTTTGTTGTTTCAGTTTTATAAAATAAAATAAAAAATCATAAAAACTATTTGCCTTCTGTTTTAGTTCGTATAATCACTCTAAAGTCCATAAAAATTGTGCTTGTTAATTCAGAAATTCGTTTGCTATTTATAGTTCCAAGTTTCTTGCCATTTGCTTCTGTTTTCGTCTGTTTTGTTGTTTGAGTTTATAAAATCGAAGAAAAAACATAAAAATTATTTTCTTGCTGTTTTAGTTCGTGGACTCACTAGAGAATTCAGGAACATTGTTCTCTTTAATTCGAAAATTCATTTGATATTTTTGATTTAAAGTCTACAGCAATTTGTTTTTTTTTTCGATATTCACCTTGCTTTGATCGGATATCTACTGATTTCTCGAAATTGTTTAAATTTTTGCGAGGTACTATGGGAGACGAGAACCTTGTCACACTGGAGACCATCATGGCAGCCGTAGCTACCCTGAAAGGTAACATGACAGCGATGTCAACAAGGCTAAACCAACTAGGGCAACCGGGTCCAATTGAACAACCACCCATCGGTCCGATAAGAAACGTGCCACCAGCTGTTCGGAGAGGCAACTACAATCCTGATCAAGAAGAGGATCCACCAGACTCACAACCACAATGTCACGGACCAGATCATATCATTGCTGCCTTTGACGTTTTAAAACGAAGGAACCACGGAATCCGAAACCGTTTTCGTGAAGATGAAAGAAACTTGCCACCAGAAGTGAAGCTCACCGCATCTACCGTTTCTGGAAGGATTGATACGGATGAAGGCGAGTTACTAGTTAATCAAAGGGTTCTTTCAGCCCAACAAACCGTGGATGAACCCGAGCAAAGAAACAACGTGTTCCACTCACGATGCACCAACAAGGATAAGGTATGTCACATGATCATGGATAGTGGTTCATGCACTAAGATTGCTAGTATCTCTCTTGTTGAAAAGCTAGGACTGGAAACCACCAATCACCCAAGGCCGTATAAGCTTAAATGGCTTAATGACGACAAGGAAATCAAGGTGACTAAACAAGTCGATGTGCCTTTTTCCATCGGCGAATATCATGATCGAATTCTATGTGATGTTGCACCAATGCAAACTGGGCATATGTTACTTGGTAGGCCATGGCAGTATGATCGTGAAGTCACTCACAATGGCCGCACAAACCGATACTCCTTTTGCATCAACAATCGCAAATTCACTCTTGCCCCTTTAGAACAAAAGGAAGTCCGTGCAATGCAAGCCAAAGCTAAGGTATGTGCCACAACAAAATTTAGCTACTATGATGAACAAATTAATTATTTACCTCAAGAAATGGGTATAATGCACTTGTCTTTGCCAAAGGTTCCATTTTCAGGTTTTGGAGCTAAGGAGCATTTTTCAACAACCGTGGATGTGACAAGACACAAATTGTTGTTGAAAATGTTTCAAATTGTTGTTGAAAATCCGAGGTTTGCATCACATTCCTAAGGAGCATTTTTCAACAACTGTAGATGTGACAAGACACATTCCTACTCTAGAGCTGACTGCAGCTAGAGGAGCTTACCACTCCATGCTGACCCAAGTTGTACCACCGGATCTCCCCATTCGCGACAAATCGAAGATTCTCGAAGGTAAGGCTTTAGAATCGCATTTTCGCATGAGAGTTAACTTGCTTTCTCTTGGTGCAGCAAAAATAGTTTCGTGGTCGAAACCTTTTCAAGGGGGAGGGGATGATGTAAGATCGACACCTATCCACACGGTGCCCCACGCAGATCCACGAGGAATCCACGTACCGGACACGGCCGTACGAAACAACCGTCAGAACATGCGACCAGAAGAAGATTTTCCCCAGGCCATATTGAAGATTCCCTGACAAAGTGACTATTCTAAGACGATCCATCAAGTTACTTCTGAAGATGAACGAGCCAAACCACCCGACGACGAGGAGCAACAACCCGCAGACGCTAGAATCGACCAAAAGCAGACCAGGGATGAAACCAGCCGTACTTTGGAGAAATCCTTGAAGATTCACCGTCCAACACTCCAAGATATGAGGTACCATCGAGCGAAACTTCACCGCCAACGACCTGACTTTGGAGATGCTCGACAAACCCCCAAGACGGACCATTTCGGCAACGAGCATCCTCGAAGACCAACCGAAGATCCACCTGATAAGACTGAAGACTTCCTGTCATTTTTCGTACTTCATTTCGAGACTACACGATGTTTTGAAGTTCCCAAAACAGCAGCACATCTCGCAACCCACGTGGAGAAGACGAAAGAAAAACTTTCCTTTTTCGACAATCTTTCTAGAAGTGCATCTCTACCTTTTGAGCCAGGCCCTCCATCTCGAAGAAACAATCCCAGACGTCCATTCCTTGAAGATCTTTTAGATTCTTCCACGACAATCACTGAAGAATCAAAGCCCAACGGCTAGAAATCTTCGAAAACGCTCCCTTCTTATTTTCGAGTTCATTGTTTCATTTTCTTGTTATTTTTGACCGTTGGAGGTCCTCTAAGTTTCGAGCCTATATAAGCTCACTCATTGTTCTCATTTTCAAATCAATCAACGCTTTTATCAATCTAAGAAATTAAGTTTGTTTTGCTTCAAAGTCTTTGAACCAAATCATTGTTTTTGCGAGTTCTAGGTAGTTTGTAGAATCAAACACTTGGTTTTCGTGTAGAGTCTCCAATCCTCGCGAGGAATAGCCCTTGGATTGTATTCTCTAACCCTCGGTGTTGTGGAATCAACATCACTATCCTTCACCACCACGTTCAACGCTTCTGCCATCGTTTTGGGTTTTGAAATCCGTGAGTCACGCCGAGGTGGAATCCGAGGTTTGCATCAGATCCAAAGCTTCCTTTTGCCTCTTTAGCTCCATTTTCTCAATTTTATACCTAAATCAACACCAAATGCAATGCAAATGCAATCCTATGACTCTAATTGCGAGTTTACCCTAAACTATATGATAAATGCATAAATAAGTGTTATTAGTGAATTAAAATCCAAAAACTAGTGAGAAAAATGACTTTAAAACACCAAAATATCAACACATCATTTCCCCCAAACTTGCATTTTGCTTGTCCTCAAGCAAACAAGTAAAGACTCCTCGGAGAAATGGTTTGAAAGAAGGTCTCAAAACGAAAAGAGAAATCAAAGACTTAACCACAAGGTCCTTTAACCAAGAGTAAAATAATGCAAGAATCAACTCTAGTCTTTGAACTTATTCACATCTACCACACTTTTACCGTTCATTCTAGACTTAGAGATCCATTTGTGAACTCTTACTTAATGTATAAATCACAACTCAATCGGTTAAAGGATAGAGAATGGTCTAGATGTGAGAAAGATGGTTCTTGGATTTCATATGATGGGTTAGCTCTCAAGAAATAGTCTGCTTGACATTATGCAAAATAGCTCAAGACCGCGGAACAATTTATGCATACAAGGTTCACATTTCCATGTTCTACCCTTCCTAGATCAAGTGTTCCTATTGTCCCTTCCTAATGATCAAGCATCCTAATAACTACCCATTTCTCAACTTAGCATTCCCAAATGGCTCTTGTTAGCCAAATTATTCTTTTGGATCCAAGTCACTTTGACTTTCTCTTTTCATTCTTTCCTTCCTTAGAGATCTTTAATCATCTTGTCATAAAACACAAGCTCTTGTTTTTTCATTTCATAACTAAAAAATTTTCCTTAGCCTTTCTTAATTTTTCTTTTCTTTTCCTATATTTAGGCTTCTAAGGAGGATCACACTAGCCCTTTTGGCTTTCTTTTAAAGCTATACAAACACTTACGATTTCTCTTTTTGATCAAACTCTTCTTTTGAATACGGATCTCTTTCTTTCTTTCTTTCTCTTTTTCTGAGGGTTTCCCAAAATCCACCTTTTTTATTTCAAACTCATGACCTCAAATACCTAAATACTCCTAATGAATCAATGAATGTAAATCCAAAGGTCCCTCCGAGTTGCTAGTCCTTGATGTTCTTAGCTAACCTATGGAAATGGTTCCCTTGTCGTTCCATGTCTTCGACCATTTTACACATGAGCCACATTTCACATTAAGAGGCCTCACTCAAATAATGGCAGGATTTTGAAATAAGGGTAGGATATAGTGTGAGGTACCAATCAATAGATTAGAATGGCTACTTAGGCTCTTTAAAGAGTGGTAAAGTGAATAAGAGAGCCTAAATGTTAGTTAAAACCATAAATTATGATTCACACTTCAAGTAAGAGTAATTGATGATTCAATTTAAGTTCAAATAGATGGAGATAGGATCTAATCAAGCACACTTCAAGCCAAGTAAAGAGTTTCAAGCTAGATACAATAAGATATGAATCTTTCATATTTTTCAAGTTGGTTCAAGCATTTTTTACTCTTAGAAAGGGCATTGAACTTAAGTCTAATTAAGAACATCTCTTTACAAGGTAGAAAAATCATTGATCCTATGCATATTTAAATGCAATGCAACCTATATGCTACTAAGACTCAATCCTATAAATAGAAAAGGAGAAAAATGATTCTATACGATTGTTTTGGTGTTTTTCTATGTAAATAAATGTATGCATGAGACTCAAATATGAAAAATAGAAAATAAGAACACAAAGCACGAAGTTAAAAGACATAAATACCTCCCCCCAAACTTGAATTACACCGTCTCGGTGTAAGAAAAGCCAAAGGGAGAGGAAAACAAATAAGAAATAAAAACTAGATAATATTTACAATGAATAAAATTTAGAACCATACCTTGGCCCTAGCCTTGATCCTTAGGAAGATTAGGAGATGGTGGAATCAAAGGATTCCATTGTGTTGGGGAGGATGGTGAAGTATGAGTGGTGTAGAGTTTGAGTAGAAGAGATGTGGTGAGGACTTCTTGAAACTTTTGTGAGCCAATGACAAAGAGTGCTAGTTGGAGGATGCCTTTGACTCTTGCCAAAGGTGTTGAGTGACCTTTCGTATTGCTTTGGAACTCAATGGCATCATCATTTAGTTTCAATGGGTGAATATTTAATGTGGCTTCTCCCAAACTTAGCTTCTTTGTAGTGGCGGTTTCAACTTGGGTGGAAGGGAGGGAAACTTGTTTCTTCTTACTATTCTTTTTCTTCTTTTCTTGATTTTACCCTTCTTTACCTTTATAGAATCCCCCATGCTTTGCTCAATCTCATTCTCTATAGTGGTGGAGAAGAGAGAGTCCAAAAAAACACCATCAAGAGCTATCGATTGGATCCATCGACGGATCCCATTGTTGAAGTACGAGCAATCGATTGGCATAAGACCAGGGACCATGTCGGGTCACTGTCTCAAATGATTCGGCCGAAGTAAACACAAACTGAAACCTCCCTTGTTCGAAAACTCTTCTTCGGACCAATCCGACGAGTCCCCAAGATCGGGGTAGGGTTGCAATTATTTGCCGAATATTTTGTTTCCGAGGGATTAGAGATCGTCCGATCAAGCAGTATCGTTTTTTTTCTATCGCCGATTGGACCACAGACTGATGGAGGATAAAGGGACACTCATCCAAACCCAAATTGATGTTTTGTAGAGAGCGTCGGATTCCGCTCGCCATAGATGACCAGAGAAGGTTGAAGCGGAAGAAAGATAGTCGAAGGAAAAGAGACCTAAAGCAATTAAAGTACAGATCCTCAACCGAAAGAGTTAAATAGTGCCATTGCCATTTGGGAATTGTGTCATCATGTAAAGTCTGTGCTACTTTACCGAAGAAAACCGCATGATCGTGGGAGAGGAGAAACCACCCACAACCGTTGCCAAAAACTGTCAGAATCTTTCATAGAGGATGACTAGAAGTTAACTGCAAAATCACCTTTACGATTGCCAAAAGAGAGAGCATTGTATTCTTAATCTATCGCCTCTCTATTAATAACACCTTAATATCAAGAATTGTTAGTTATAGTTTTTATTTTGGTGATTTTTGCAAATTTCTCATGACAAAATAAATAAAAATAGAAAGAAAAGAAACAAGAAACAAAAGGCGGGACCCACTTCATTGGCGTTCCCTCCTCGTTTCTTCTCTTCACGTCTTCCGATGCTTCTCACAAGTCGCAGCCCACTTTTTTGTCCTTTAGATCTCCTCTTCTCATTCCCTCTCTCTCTCTCTCTATCAGATTATCCAAGAGATCTTATTACACTAAAGTCAATTCGATCGCGTCTTAAATCCCATAAGCTTTGGTGGGAAGATGTCAAAGTTTCAGAGCAATTTCAATCAGAAGATAGATTATGTATTCAAGGTAGTCTTGATCGGCGACTCTGCTGTTGGTAAATCTCAGCTTCTCGCTAGGTTTTCAAGAAACGAGTTCAGTATCGAATCTAAAGCAACCATCGGTGTCGAGTTTCAGACCAGAACACTTGAAATCGATCATAAAACTATCAAAGCTCAGATATGGGACACTGCTGGTCAAGAACGGTAAAAATTTTCGTAAACCAAAACTATGATTTATCATCGTAGATCCTTGTTTAAGATCTTAGAATTTCGAATTTTTTTGGTTGCTTCGATGAGTATAATCTCGCCTCTCATGCTAATTGATATAAGGGTTGTTGTTCGTTTGGCTGTCGCGGCCACCAATGACCATGACCAAACGGTGTTTTAGCGACCAAAATTTTTAGCTAACAGTATAACATGTTGACCAAATGAATTGGCTTATAGTAAACGAGTAGTGAAATATGAGATCAATATTCTTTTTTATCTAGTTCAGTTGTATGTGTTATCGCTATGAACGGATTGGCATTCGGGTATTTGGTTCGGTTCTGAGTATTTTTGATAAAGAGATTTAGAACCCATTCAGATATTTTAAAATTTTATGTTTGTTTTGATTCGATTCTGGAAATTTTCAATTCGGTTCTGAATATCCTAAATATTAGAAAAATATTGTTTAAATTTAAAGAAAAATTGCTTAAATTTTAACAAATACGGATATTTTGGTTATTTTAATTATGTTGGTTATTTGCTGTAAAAATAACATATATTTTCGAGTTTATAATTGTAATTTGGGGTAACTGGATTACATCAAATATAATATAATTAATATTTTGGGTGTATAAAAGTATTTCGGGTACTCATTCGGTTTTCAGTAGTTTGGGTTCTGTTCCAGTTTTTCGAGTATAGAAATTTAGTAACTATTCGGGTATTTGTCAATTTTGCGTTTGGTTTGGCTCTCATTTTTTTGGGTCGGTTCGGTTTGATTTTTCGGCTCCATGTATTTTGCCCAAGCCTATCTATGATTGTGGAGATTTTTTTGTTTAGGTATCGAGCGGTGACGAGTGCATACTATAGAGGAGCAGTAGGGGCAATGCTAGTTTACGATATAACAAAACGACAGTCGTTTGATCATGTAGCGAGATGGTTAGAAGAATTGAGAGGACACGCGGATAAAAACATTGTGATTATGCTTATAGGAAACAAGACTGATCTCGGGACACTTCGAGCTGTACCAACCGAGGATGCTAAAGAATTTGCACAAAGAGAAAACCTTTTCTTCATGGAAACATCAGCCCTGGATGCGAATAATGTCGAGCCGTCTTTTCTCACGGTTCTGACCGAAATCTATCGAATTGTGAGTAAAAAGAATCTTGTTGCCAATGAGGAAGGAGAATCTGGAGGAGACTCTTCTCTGTTGCAAGGAACTAAGATTGTTGTTGCTGGAGAAGAAACTGAATCTAAAGGAAAAGGTTGTTGTGGAACATCATAGAATCATTTTCTTTATCTTTTCTCTTTTGGATTTTACTACATTTTCTTGTGATCTCATTTGTTTCTCTATTTGACTGCATAAATAATGTGTCTACTTTGTATGTAAGCTGTTGATGATAGAGTTGACCATTGTATACTGAATTGAGCTGTGTTAATTTAGGATACATATACAAGTTATTTTGATTATGACAAATAACTAGATGCGTGTCATAAAAATAAGGACATAGTAAAAAACCTTGTGATATCATGTGTCCAACAAAATTTTATAAGTACAACAAAAAAAACTAAGATAACGATTAAAGTAACTAAAGAATGAAATATGATAGTCTTGCAAAGAGATTTGAATTTCCTAATCTTTAAAAGGCCCTATATAGTAAAAAACTAGTGTTGGGAGTAAATATCAGTTATTAGGATTTGAGTTATTTCAATTCGACATAAAGCATTCGGACACCTCAAGGAAACATCAGTTATTAGTTATTAGGATTTGAGTTATTACAATTTAAGTTATCTCCCACATTGGCATTACAAGCACATTGATCGATCAAGAGAGAGAGAGATCCGGAATCAATTGAGTAAGCGCATGACGTAGGTAGTTGATGACAAGAGGGGATAAGGATAGCTCTTGAGCAGGGGCTGGGAGTACAAGAAGCATCATTGCGTCAACCTACTGACTTGTATCCTCCGACTGCGTCTTATATAATTATGTTGCACCGAACATACTCTTTATATATGACCACTTATACACAGATACCACTTATATTTGGTCCACGCTCACGCATGGGCTATCACATTCCTCTGCTTTCGATGATATTCTAACAGTGACTCGGCCTCAAGCAGCACTCGTACGCATCACTTTATCTTGAGATATGTGTTCCAAGTTGCCATCTACACGAGCTGGCGCAAAAGAAATCACAAACGGCATGAAGAGGTGGCAAAGGACCAGGAGACGCTCACCAAAGAGATAGATACTGTGGTTCGAAGTTGACTATCTACCCTACAGCGTCAAGATTCGTTGATGGACTGAGAGAATGGTTCAGACTCCAGGCATGAGATCAGGTTACTCTAATAATTTTTTTTTAAACTTATAATGCAGAACGTTTTCTCTGTTTATTTCTGAAAACAATTTACGCTCAAGGATGCATATATTATAATCAAGTTTTTTGTGATGAATAAGATAATCTCTTATTAGTACCATTATGAACACCATTTGTCGTACATGAACGGTTGAAATTCATATTTTTTCTTGTGTTTGTTTACCCTAATTTTACTGATTTTATTAGGTCTTTTTATAACTATTTTTGCGTTTTTTTACCGAGAACAAGATAATTTTGAGTTTTTTTGTATTTTTATGGGAAATGAGTTTGAAGACAAAGAAAAAGGATTTAGAGCTAAAAGGACTTTCAGAGGATCAGATGGGCTTCAAATGGGCCAGAAGGGAGAAGTGAGTCTCCGA
This sequence comes from Crucihimalaya himalaica, assembly GCA_004349715.1. Taxonomy (NCBI): domain Eukaryota; kingdom Viridiplantae; phylum Streptophyta; class Magnoliopsida; order Brassicales; family Brassicaceae; genus Crucihimalaya; species Crucihimalaya himalaica. Next base: position 195,940 of record SMJT01000143.1, read on the forward strand.
TTGGTTGCTACCATCATCGATTGGTTGGTGGAGCCTGAAGAACCGACCGGTTGCACCCTTGCACAGATCGGTTGGCGCAATTTTGTAATGTTTCCAATTTGTCGCTTTTGGAAGTTTCACAGTTGTAAACACACCAAGCCAGAGTAGGGTTGTCAAAATAGACGGGCTGTCCATGGTCTGTCCACGTCCATAACGTTATGGACCGGTCATGGACAAGCTCATCTTTGAGCGGATTTAAATGGACATGGTTCTCAATGGACATGGACAAAATGGGCTTGAACAAAATGGACAATGGGCTGTCCATCGGACATAAAAAAACTAGGTCAATTGATTTGGGGAAAATTAGAATACACAACTCAACTCTCATCTCTCTCGTCTCTCTCTCTCTCTTCACAAGTCCGCTTAGATAGGTTCTGGGTTTTGTTAATTTTCCTATTTGGGACAAGTTCGATTGAAGCTTCACCCTTAAACATGTCTTATTCGTCAACTTCTTCATCTCCCGCTGTCGCCAAGATTGAAGCTTTTTTCAGATATAAATATCATCTTAGTATCAATAGATCTCTGTTTCTAGCGTGTTACAGTTGCTTATTCCTTCTATTTTTGGTTCTGAAAAGTGAAAACTTATTAGGGTTCTAACATTTGTGAGAATCTGGGAACTCCATCGTATCTACTCTTTGGATTTAACACTGTTTGTTTCATTTGTAAGCCCATTTAACATTTGCTTCTTCCTTCATGTTTGTTTGCTGGTTTCATTAGTCTATACTCTTTGGATTCAAAGTATGCTTTTTAGCATAAGCAAAATTGTTTCATTAGTATGATCTGATCACTTGACTGGTTCTGAGATGTTTGATAATGATGAGCTTTTGTTATTGTTTTTAGATGGATGACGATGATACTCTAAACCTCCACGATGACTATTTGAGTGGGGATGAAATGATGGATCAAGATGAAGAGAATCAGGATGAAACAAATCCTGATGAAGAGGATTCACTAGCGAATATGGCCGAGAACAAGACCAGAGGTAAACGTAAGCGTTCAAAGTGTTGGAAGAATTTTCAAATCATTGGAGATAAGTTGCCTGATGGTAGGAGTGATATTAGATGCAACTATTGCAACAATACTTATTGCCTATATCTACATAAAAGTGGCACCACTACCCTGTTGCGTCACATGAGAGTATGCTCAAAGACTCCTGGAAGTACTCCTGTATGTGGAAATAAGAAGCTAGATATGATAGTGTTTAGGGAAATGATTGCATTGGCAATCATTGAGCATGATCTGCCTTATTCATTCGTTGAGTACAAAAGGATTAGGGATGCTTTTCTTTATGCTAATTCTAGTATAGAATTTTGGAGTAGGAATACTGCAGCAGCTGATTGTCTAAAGATCTATGAGAAGGAGAAACATAAACTTAGGAAGAGGTTGGATGAAATTCCTAGTAGGTTTTGTTTAACAACAGATCTGTGGAGAGCACTCACAATAGAGGGTTACATGTGCTTGACTGCACACTACATTGACAATGATTGGAAATTAAAAACGAAAATCTTGTCATTTTGTGCTTTTCCTCCTCCTCACACTGGTGCTAGTATAGCCACAAAGGTTTTGGCTTTGATGAAAGAATGGGGAATAGAGAAGAGGGTTTACTATTACAGTGGACAATGCTACATCGAATGACAACATGCAACGAATTCTCAAGAGACATCTTCGAAAAAACTTGGTGTGCAATGGAGAGTTTTTTCATGTTAGATATGTTGCACATATTTTATATCTAATTGTGCATAATGGGCTAGACGTGATTGATGATGCTTTAGGGGGCGCTCTCCCTCTTCCTTCCTTTTTGTTCCTCTCATTTTAGGTCATTTTAAGGAGTTGTATAAATATAAGAGAGCAGCCTCCATCTTGCTTTCTTAATAATTCTAATCAATGGAAATCTCTCACCTTTTCTTCTTTACTCCATTGATTCTTACTTAATCCACATAGCTAATGAATTCTAACATGGTATCAGAGCCTATTAGGCTATAATCTCTCTTTCTAATCTCTATTCTCACTCTAAATCTCTCATTCTAATTCAGATCTACTCATCCCTTTCATCCCTCCATCCATTCGCTCCAACCTCCATCCGTTCGCGAGCTCTCATCTTCATCCGTCCGTCTTTTGACTCTCTCTCGTCAGATTCAATCCTCCTTCTTTCTCCATGGATGCAAGTAAGTCATTGATCCTTCCAGTCACACTCAAGGGAGAAAACTACCTCTTTCGGTCAAGAACAACCAAGACAACACTTTGTGGAAGAGGATTGTGGAATCATGTGGAGAAAGGGCTAGAAATCAAGGATGTCACCAAGGAAGATGGAAAAAAGGCGGCTGAAGAAGCTATGGCTGAAGAGGCCAAGTGGTTTCAAGAGGATCAGACCGTGCTTGCCATCATTCAAGGGTCACTTGAAGCCTCCATTCTAGAGGCTTATTCTTATTGTGAAACGGCAAAGGAGCTTTGGGGAACTCTCAAGCATGTCTATGGGAATGTCTCCAACCTCAGCCGAGTTTTTGAAGTCAAACATGCCATCAACAACCTCAGCCAAGAAGATCTCAAGTTCACTAAGCACCTAGGGAGGTTTAGATCTTTATGGGCCGAGCTAGAGATGTTGATACCGAGCACTATAGATCCGGCGATCCTCAACGAAAGGCGTGAATAAGACAAGGTCTTTGGCCTTCTACTCACCTTGCATCCAGCCTTTAATGACCTTATCAAGCACATTCTTCGAGCTGACAAGCTCCCTAGCCTTGATGAGGTGTGCTCCCAAGTTCAGAGAGAAAAAGGTTCACTTGGCCTCTTTAGTGGGAAAGGGGATCTTCTCATTGCCAACAAGGGATTCTACCGAAATGAGGAGAGGAAGGTGTGGACTTGTGATCATTGCAAGAAGAAAGGGCATACCAAAGACAAGTGCTGGATTCTTCATCCTCACCTCAAGTCATCCAAGTTCAAAGACTCCAAGGCCAACGTTTCCTTCGAGACTACATCCGCTCAAGGTCAAGCTGGTTCTTCTAGGCAAGAGACGGCAATGGCAGCTTCATCTCAAGGAGACATTGTCATGAAGAAGTCAGACTTGGAGGCTCTCTTCCAATCCATTGCATCTCTAAAGGAATCCGGTACCACTTTCTATACTCATAGGCCTAAGGACTTGCTAGTAGTTGACTCGGGTGCTTCTCACCATATGATTAGCAATCCGGAACTTCTTAGCAATATAGAACATGCCTTAGGTCGTGTAACAATAGCAAATGGTTATAAGGTGCCGGTAAAAGGAGTAGGGAACCTTAGGATATTTGATAGAGAATCTAAAGCTTTCTTTATGCCCAATTTCACCTCCAATCTACTATCAGTTAGGAGAACTACTAATGATCTCAATTGCAATGCTATCTTTGGTCCTAATGATGTGTGCTTTCAGGATATTAAGACTGGAAAGGTTCTAGGCAAAGGAGGCACAAAGGATGAACTCTATGTTCTTGAAGATCTCTCAAGCTCTCTTGACTCTCTTTCCTCATCCGCTTTTCACTCTAATAATGATGTTGCTTGTGATGTTGTATGGCATGCTAGATTAGGCCATCCTCACTCTCGTGCTCTTAGTTTATTGTTCCCTAATTTGTCGTTTGATACTCTTAGTTGTGAGGCTTGTATTCTCGGCAAACATTGCAAAGCTGTTTTTCCCAAATCATCTACCATTTATGAGAATTGCTTTGACTTGATTCATTATGATGCTAGGGATAACAATAAGTACTTTGTGACATTCATCGATGAGAAATCAAAATACACTTGGATCACATTATTATCTGCAAAAGATTGTGTGTTTGATGCATTCGTAAATTTCCAAAACTATGTCACTAATCAATTTAAGGCTAATGTGAAGGTACTTAGGACTGATAATGGAGGTGAATACACAAGTCATCAGTTTAAAGAGCACTTAGCCAAACATGGGATCTTACACCAAACAAGCTGTCCATACAACCCTCAACAGAATGGAGTAGCTGAAAGGAAGAATAGACATCTCATGGAAGTTGCTCGGTCAATGATGTTTCATATGAACGTGCCAAAACGGTTTTGGGGAGATGCAGTCATGGCAGCCTGCTATCTTATCAACCGGATTCCAACAAGAGTTTTAAAGGATCTTTCTCCCTTTCAAGTCTTGAATAATATAAAGCCATCTCTTGATCACTTACGTGTCTTTGGGTGTGTGTGCTTTGTTATGGTGCCAGGTGAACAGAGGAACAAACTAGAACCAAAGAGTATCAAGTGCATGTTCCTCGGTTACTCACCTACACAGAAGGGCTACAAGTGTTATGATCCAGCAAACAACCGAACGTATGTCTCCAGGGATGTCAAGTTCTTTGAAGGAAAAGGAATTCATGATAAGAAGGATTGGGAAAACCTCAAGGATCTTTCACAATCTCCTTCAGATAGGGCAGCAAATCTCAAAACTCTTCTCGATCACCTTGGAGTTACATTGCCATGGGAACAAGGGGGAGAAAGAGAACAAACAACCGGGGACCAGAATGAACGTGTTGAGATTGAAGAAGATCTTGACAATGATGAGGGAGAGGAGCCTAGTCAAAACCAAGCTCCACAGCCTGATCAAGAACAAAGTCAACTCTTGGAAACGGCTATTGATGAAGAATCCGTGGAAGGTGTCTCCTCTCAAGGATAAGAGGAGGAGTACACGGATTAGACCCAACCCATCCAGGCCGTATTGGGTGAACACACGAGTGTACTACAACAATCAAGTTGTTGCTCATCCGATACATGCCGTATGTTCTCTTGCCCTTTTGCCATCTGATCACCAAGCCTTCCTTGGAAAGGTTGAGCTCCACAAGATCCCTCAGACCTATGAAGAGGCTAAGGATAGTGAAGAATGGTTGGGAGCAGTTGATGATGAAGTTGGGGCTATGAAGAGGAATCAAACTTGGGATGAGGCTGATCTACCTCCTGGAAAGAGAGCAGTAAGTTCCAAATGGGTATTTACTATCAAGTACCATAACGATGGAGACATTGAGAGGTACAAAGCAAGGCTAGTAGCAAGAGGCTTCACACAAACCTAAGAAGAAGATTACACGGATACCTTTGCTCCGGTAGCTAAACTGCATACGGTCAGAGTAGTTCTATCACTTGCTACAAACATAACATGGAAGATATGGCAAATGGATGTGAAGAATGCCTTCTTACAAGGAGAACTTGAAGAAGAGGTATACATGACTCCTCCTCCAAGTCTTGAAGACATGGTAACACCCGGTAAAGTGCTAAGACTTAAGAAGGCAATATATGGTCTCAAGCAATCTCCACGAGCATGGTACCACAAGCTGAGCTCTACTCTTAAGGACAAATTAAGGTTTCAAACGTTCCGAATCAGATCACACCTTGTTCACTCTCCAAAGACCAAAAGGTATCGTGGTTGTCCTCATTTAAGTAGATGACTTAATCATCTCAAGGGACAACACCGAAGGTATTGCTTGGACCAAGTCATTTCTTAAGTCTTCCTTTGATATCAAAGACCTTGGTGTACAAAAGTATTTCTTAGGAGTAGAAGTGTGCCGTTCTCCGGAAGGCCTCTTTCTTTCTCAATAGAAATACACTCTTGACTTGTTGAATGAGACAGGGAAGCTAGGAGCAAAGTCAGCCAAGACTCCACTTGAAGATGGCTACAAGGCCAATCGAAAGGGGGAGAAGGAAGACGAGCCATACACGGATGCACTTCAATAACGAAGACTAGTGGGTAAACTCATATACCTTACCATTACTCGACCTGATATTTCTTTTGCTGTATCTCAGGTGAGTCAACACATGCAATCACCAACGATGTATCATTGGAGCATGGTTGAGAGGATCTTGAGATACTTAAAAGGAAGTCCAGGTCAAGGCATATAGATAGGAAAGAATGAGAGCACTGAGATTGTTGGGTATTGTGATGCAGACTATGGGGGAGATAGGATGGATAGGAGATCCACAACTGGTTATTGCACGTTTGTAGGAGGTAATCTGGTCACTTGGCAGACCAAGAAGCAGAAGGTTGTGTCATGTTCAAGCGCAGAAGCTGAGTATAGAGCTATGAGGAACATCACCAATGAGCTGACATGACTTAAGGCTCTTCTTGAAGACTTAGACATCAAGAAAACTCAACCCATCACTCTCCATTGTGACAATCAAGCAGCGATCCATATAGCAACCAACTCAGTATTCCATGAGAGGACGAAGCACATAGAGATTGACTGCCACAAGGTTCAGGAAAATATTGAAGAAGGGGTTATCCTTTCTTGTTATACACGAAGTGAAGATCAATTAGCGGATGTCTTCACTAAGGCTGAAAGTCTTAAAGTTTGTGAGTATATCTATAGCAAACTTGGACTTGTAGATCTTACTAGGCCTTGATCAAGTCCCCTCGCCTTCAACCATCATACTCTTTTTCCCTTAGCTCGGTTTTGTCCCATTGGGTTTTCCGGCTAAGGTTTTTAATGAGGTGATGGTTGTTGGCATTCCAAGCTTAGTCTTCAATTCTTTGCGGCTAAGCTTGAGGGGGAGTATTGATCAAGAGGAAGAAGAAGATCATAGTCCGTACAGTCCGTACGGATGTGTGATTAATGAGGCCGAATATGGAAGACTTTAGGAGGCTTGAGACTTGAGGAAGAAAGGCTTATTCATTGATCAAGGCCCATACAAGAGAAGAAGAGAGGAGCTCATGGATGCTTCTAGAAGATGGCGACGTGGAGGTGGTGTAGACCACTTTGTGGTCCTCACCCTTGTGGTCCCAACTCTAGGGGGCGCTCTCCCTCTTCCTTCCTTTTTGTTCCTCTCATTTTAGGTCATTTTAAGGAGTTGTATAAATATAAGAGAGCAGCCTCCATCTTGCTTTCTTAATAATTCTAATCAATGGAAATCTCTCACCTTTTCTTCTTTACTCCATTGATTCTTACTTAATCCACATAGCTAATGAATTCTAACAGGATTGACCCTATTCGGTCACCTTCTCCTATAAATACAGAGTTACAAGTTTTATACCTTATGTTTGGATCTACACACTTTCAATGGAGAAGATTTAATTTCATCCACATGCAATCTAGTGAAGAATCCTCTTAATCTTTGTTATTTAATTTTTATATTTTTTTTGTCGTTCATTTTTGCTTGTTCAATTATCATATGTGAGTAATCTCTTTAATGGATTATCAGTTTGATATTGTAATCTTTAACGTTGTACTATTAAAGTTTAGGACTAGATATATTACTTTCTCATCATTTAAAGTGTGCTCAACGCTATATATGACTTGGTCTTTCAAAATCTAGATCACAATCATTTCGTGCACGGAAGATATTTGTGAAAATATTTGAACTAACTCATTTGCGTAATTTGCATCCATAGACAACAGAAGTTGAGTTTAGGGTGATTAGGGACTAATAAATTTTATTTCATTGCTTATTCATCATTATTAATTGGGAATGAAAATTTGGTCAAATTAGATGAGAACGATAATGATTAATGCAACAAAATAGATTAATCTAATTAAGTGTTCAATTGCTTTGAGATGAGTATGATAAAGCTTCTTGTTCTAATAACCCCTTTACTAACTAACGCGTCGTCCATGCCTTTTGTTATTTCACCAATCATTTGTTTTGCTCTTTTCTTATTTCAAGTTCTTGTGTTTCTTGTGTTTCTTGTTTTCGTTTTTGGTTTCTTTTAGTTTCATCAACGCAAATACACATAGATAAAGGGATGATATGTTACTATATGACTATTATACTCTTGGACACAACAATAGCATGCAATACAAGGTGTTGCAATTCACTTCGGGCCATTTTGACCAAACATTTGACATTTATGAACCAGAGGCGTATGTTTACGAATTGGAGACTAAACGCTGGAAATTTGTGGATATCGCAATGGAATGGAGTTTGTATATGAAATAATGAAGTGTGGTATCGGTGGATGGGAGTTCATACTAGCTGATAAAATACAAGAAGATTATTTTTATTCAGAGTTTCGAATAGACACGTTTATACTATTTGCAGCGCTCGAGTCAAAGAAGGGAAATGGACAGTGGCGTTATCCTCTTTCAATGAAGAAAATCTTCTTCTCTTTTACCAGCATCACAAATCAGTGACTGAGTTATGGATGAGAATTGAGAATAGAAACTTGGAGAAAATTCATACTTTCACGGGACATCAAATCAACCTATCTTTTCTTTTCCAAGTTTTTTCGTAAACCAAGACGAGATCAATATATTCAGTGAAGAAGTAACAGATAATGGAAATGTTGCTCAGGTCAATCGGATAAAGATATCGCAAGCCAGAATGGAACAAACAGCGACTGAACAATATGAATATGAAACCCTTCAAGTAATTGCGTTTAACAAATAAATTTTTAATTTTTAGTGTATTTTCAATAAAAATACGTTTCTTTTTGGTTTATTTTAATAATATATAATTTAGTTGTATTCGTTTTAAAAATGCTAAAGCTATGAAATTAATTTAATAAATAAATGCATAAATATCTTTTTTAAAAAGATAACCTAACATTTGTTTGTTTTTGTTGGTTTAAATTACTTTATAAACCTAACAAACATTGTAACTCTTTATGATTTCACAAAAATAAACATGTTGAAAAACTTTAAATACATGAAAAACTCACAAATTAAAGAAATATTTGTATTATAATGATAAAAAAATATAAAATGTACAAAATATACACAATAAATTAACCACTAATATTTTATGTTTCTAGAAGGACACTAAGCAATCGCTTGTGTAGCTTGTCAAAGACTGACACTGATTGTCTTAAAGATCATCATAGTTCAAATACAATGAAGAATGAGAAAACATGAAGAGAGAGAGAACCAATACCAAAGAAAACGAAGGAAAAAGACAAAAGAAGAAAAGGAAAACTAAGAAAAAAAATTTATATGCTTTTGTTTTTTTACCTTTTCGATTAAGTGTGGGTAGTGACTCTATGGTTCAATCATTATATATAATGTACATAATCTTATAAGAGGATTTGTTTTTTTGTTATTTCGACTAAAAAGAGTGGTTGCTATAACGAAATTTCTTTCGTGTGATGAATATTTCTTGTCAAATGTTGACTCGTGGTGACAGATAGTTATTCTTTTCGCAGGTTTGAAAAAAAAAAGTGTTTTAGAAAAATTACTAAGAAAATGGCTTTCAGTAAATAATTAGCTTAAAACATTGTGAATTTTTTCTATGGCTAATTCAGAACTTTTCAGAGTTGAATTCATACATTAAATTTGATTATTCATTAAGATTAGTTACTAAAAGAATGATTCTGAATATGGACTTGCCATTTATATCTTCATTATTCGTTAGTTATCTTCTCGAGCGATCGTATCCTTTTTCTTCCACTTCTTCTCTCCCGCGTTATAGAAGCTTGAGAGAAAATTTGGAGAGGAAGAACTTTTGATTTTCTTTTAATAAATTCAACTTTAAAAAACAAACTTTAAACAATTTGACAGATGTCTACTGTCACGTGTTGTCACTGGATCCAAGGAGAGCGAATCTGTTTGCGAGGTTGATTTGCTGAGGTGGTGATCGTACACTGCAGCCTCTTCATCCCTTTTGTGTGACGTTGCTCTGTTATTTTTAGAACAAGACAAAAAAATCTTTCGTTAGGCAAAAAAGAATCTGATGTAGGTTTGAGTCTGTCATTTTTATGCTGTTGTTGTTAAGTCGAAGGCACAATACTGATTTCAGGTTTCACAGCCAACCCCCTTGTGTAAGGCAAAGTCGTTGAGGAGTTTTGGCTAGCTTAGTGTAATGTAGATGCATCTTTAAGCACTTAGGAAAATAATACATATGGTTTGGGATGGATTCAAAGAGATGACAGAAGCTGCTTTCATAAGTGGTATGGTGCAAAAGGATTTCATTTTCTATCTTTTGGTTTGGGGAAGCCTTGAAATCTTAGCTTTGAGAATGTTTTTTTTAATTATTGATTCTCAAATCCTAGTCCAAACACTGAAAAAAAACCCTCCAAATGATCGAGTTTAAGCACCCATTTGATGGACATCTTCAAAAGCCAAGGGAAGGTATTTTTCTTAAAACATTCTTTCAAGTTTGGTGGTCGAGAAACTAGGAAAGAGGAGGACTCAATGATTATTTGTTCGCCGGTTTCCCTTTACTTAGCCGGAAAGATATGTGGCCATGAAATAGGGATTAAGTGGAACAGAATTGACTGGGTGGTAGAGTTGTAGAAACACCTATGTGTTGACCGTAAAGCTGAATTGTCTCTTCTGATCATGTGTTAAGTATACATCTTGAATGTAATTCCCCCAATTGGTTTAGTTGGAGAAAAACACCGTTCTTCATCAAAATTTTAACGAAATTAGCGCTTTTTCAATAAAAAAAAAAGAATTAAAAAGAAAAAGAGAATTCCTTCGGATTTGGATGTAACAAAAAGAGGTCTAAATTTGTAAACCATTCTTCTACTAATTAGTTGAATATATGTGTTATGGCGATTAAAGAGAAAATAATTAGTTTGATTTGTGATATAAAAACAGTAACACTAAACACTAACAAAATAGTTAAAAATTGTAGGAGAGAATGTTAGAAAATAGTTATACAAATAATTTTGTTGCACCAAAATAAAAGTTATACAAATAATGGTACCATTTTGGTATACTTGATTCCTACTAGACCCGGGCATATTCGGACTCGAAGACCCGTATTGGAACAGAACCGAAAACCCCTATTTGGATCGGGTTTAGTTCTTGCCAAATACCGAATGGGTCTAAGGCATAAGTATGTTCAGGTCTCGGTTTGGTTCGGTTAATACCCGAGAACCAAAAAGGAACCAAACTACCCAATATATGATATATTTTTAATTTATATAAAAAAAACTAAATACTATTTTCTATATATATATATATATATATATTTGCACCTCGTCAAAAATGTTATGTATCTGCCACTGCCTAATTGTAGAGCTGCAGGTACATGTTTGATCACAAGAGTTCCAAGGGTAACCATTTCTCTTGCATAATGAAAATGAGTGGCAAAGTGTTATGCTTCTGGTTTGAAGGACTGATTTGCAGAAAGGTGAACTGCAGACAAGTTGTCACAATACAAATCTGGTGTCTTGTCTTGAGGAACAGTACTTATACTGTTGAGAAGTGAAGAAATCCAAGATATTTCAGCGTTGCGTCTGATAGTGTTCTGTACTCTGCCTGTGTTGAAGACCTTACAGCAGTTGGTTGTCTCTCAATCAGTTCAACTGAGGCCTTTACATTAATAAAACGAATCACTAAAAAGTAAAAACATAATAAGTATAAGGTTGACAAAAAAAATTCCTCAAAAACTGGTTACCAATTTAAAACATGTTTTAGGTATCTTAGAGGTTAATAAAATTTGAAGAATATGTGTCATCTAATTTTATCATGTCGGAATCTCAATTTTATACGTTAGTTGGTAAAATATATGAGAGCTACTAGATTAGTTTAGAATTAATTATTTTATGTCTAATTAATTTTATATAGCGCTACTTAATTATTATGTAACCAACTCTCCGAAGGAGGTCTCTGTTTCCGAACCCTAGAAGAATTCAATCAGGTCTTTCTCGTCAAAATTTTTTGGCGTCACCTTCGCTTTCCAAACTCCTTCCTCAGTAGGATATTGCGAGGGCGGTACTACCGTTATAGTGACCCCCTCCAAATTGAGAAATCCAATCGTCCCTCCGATGGGTGGAGGAGTATTTTCTCAGCAAAACCTTTAATCACTTATGACTTATGGAGGACGATAGGATCAGAGATGCTCACTCGAGTCTGGTTGGACCCTTGGATTCCAACTACCCCGCCTCGTACAACAAAAATTATTCTTGATATAGTTGATCCTCATATGTATGTCAATGACTTGATCGATCGAGATTCCCAGACATGGAAGATAGATCGTCTTCGGGATCTAATCGACCCTTCGGATATCCCATTAATCTTGAGCATTCGGCGTAGTAGAACCTACCTGAGTGATGGTTATAGTTGGTCCCTCACAAAATCGGGCAATTACTCTGTCAAATCAGGCTATTGGGCTGCACGAGACTTGTCTTGCCCTACTTGTGACCCCCTTTTTCAAGGACCATGTGTTTCAGCACTTCTAGCACAATTATGGAAGATTAAAACCACCAAAAAGCTTAAACACTTCATGTGGTAATGTATCTCGGGATGTGTAGCCACTTCCCAGAGACTCCATCATGGACATGGACATAGACATATTGGCAATGAGAAAGGATGCTCTCGATGTGGTGCTGAGGAAGAAACCATTAACCATCTTCTTTTTGAATGCCTCCGTCTCAACAAATATGGGCCTTATCCCCAATTCCAACCTCAGGGACCCTATTCCCTAGACAATCTGTATTTTTGAACTTCGACTTCTTACTCTGGCATGGCCGGGGGGAAAATTTAGACGACGAAGCTTTCCATGGATTATGTGGTATGCTTGGAAAGCACGTAATCGTTTTGTTTTCGAAAATATAAGAGAACTGCCTAATGAAACGTTATCCTTATCAATTCAAGAGGCTTTGATTTGGAAACAAGTGATGGAGACGAAAACCGAGATTGATGACCTTTCGATCACCATGTCCGTGGGGCGCCAGCCCATCGTACCGCCTCTAGAATGCCAGTTTGATGCCTCTTGGAAGGCTTCTGATCCTTTTTGTGGCTTTGGCTGGACCTTGATGGTATCAAACCATCCACGACACATTGGACTTCAAGCAGTTGCTCGAAACCTCTCATCCCTTCATGCAGAAGTAGACTCTTTTTTTTGGGCTATGGACTCCAAGATCAAGATTGGACAGACCAATGTTACTTTTGCCACTGATTGCTCATATTTGATCTCGATGTTTGAGGACCCCTCAAAGTGGCCTCATTCCGCCGCAGAATTAGCTACTCTTAAAAGTCTTATCCTCTTTTGCCTCTTTTTCATATTAGGTTTTTTCCTCGTTGTAACAATATTCGAGCCGATTGTTTTGCTAAAAAAAGCAAGAGCTTGTGGTTCTCTATTTTCCCATGTAAGCACATCTGTCTCTTTATGGCTCTCCCCGGCGGAGAGTATTTCTCCGATAACTTAATATAATGGTGTTTGATGTAAACAAAAAAAAAAAGCGCTACTTAATTATTTTTATGGAAAATCCCATACCTTCCAAGTTGTAAATAATTTCCAACTTAAACCTTCAACTTTTTTTGTTCCCAGTTAAAACCTTGAACTATTGAATTTTTCCAGAAAAAACCTTCAACTCTTAATATTTTTGCCCGAGTTTAAGTTGACTAACGGTCAACGATGAACAGTAACGTTGACCGTTAGTCAACTTTTTTTTTTATAACAACTTATCATTTTGATTGATTAGTGTAAGTAGGGTACAAATATTTAGCTAGCCATGACAGTGGTAATACATAGGTCGTAAACAAATTTTAAGTGAAGCGGGTTATGCGGGTGCGCGTTGTGGAGAAGGCATTGTGGGTGCGGGTCGCGGTATCTGAAAAGAGGGCTTTATAAACCCACATAACTATTAAAACAAAATTCGACCCAAGTCAATCGAAAACATTAAAATCCAGGCCAAAATTTTATTTTTATGTTTTTATTTAATATAATAAAATAGAAAAAAACTTAATTTTTTTGTAGTTTTCTTTCTCCAATAAAGCAACAACTCTAAATTAATTTAGAGCATAAGTCTATTAGATAGAAAATTCTTATTTATATTAAAAACAATTTTTTTAATTTTGTTTTGACTCTAATAGCGGATAACCCGCCTCACTCAAAATTTGTTTACGACCTAAATATTTGTAGCGGATAACCCGTCATGGCTAGCTAAATATTTGTACCCTACTTACATTAATTAATCAAAATGATAAGTTAATGAGAGGTCAGTTGACCTCTCATCCTTCCATCTAAGTCCGCAATTGGCTGCACATCTGCTGCAACGGTGAAGAAGGTTAGAGTTTTCTAATTGGGCTGGATTTTAATGTTTTTGGTTGACTTGAGCCGAATTTTTTTTTTAATTAGTTATGCGGGTTTATATAACCCTCTTTTTCAGATATTGCGACCCGCACCGGCAACGTCTTCTTCACAACCCGCACCCGCATAACTCGCTTCACTCAAAATTTGTTTACGACCTATGTATTACCACCATCATGGCTAGCTAAATATTTGTACCCTACTTACACTAATCAATCAAAATGATAAGTTGTTAAAAAAAAAAAAGTTGAGTAACGGTCAACGTTATTGTTCATCGTTGATTGTTAGTCAACTTAACCTCGGGCATAAATATTAAGAGTTGGAGGTTTAGTCTAGGAAAATTCAATAGTTTAAGGTTTTAATTGGGAACAAAAAAAGTTGAAGGTTTAAGTTGGAAATTATTTGCAACTTGAAAGTTTTTTAATGGGATTTTCTCTTATTTTTATAAATGTTGTGTTTAACCGTGACGAGATTAGTTATTGCTAATTTCATACACTATATGTCGACCTAAGTAACATACTAACATGTATAATTACATGCTATATAAGGATGTCACGAACTGCTTTAAGACAAAACAACTTGCTCCACTAATATCACAGACTGCTCGGGCAGATCGCCTTGAGTTTTACGAAGACTTTTTAGAGACTGGGCGTATTAACCTAATTGAGATATTGGATTGACCATTGGACAAGAGTCACAAGACTTCACTACTACGGTGGATCGTTTCAACATCATGGCGAGCAATGTCATGTCGCTGAGTCTTTCGATGTGATTTTGAAAGAGCACTAATTGCTCATCGCTTCAAAAATTGAGTACAACTGACTACAGCTATGATGTGGTTTGCAAATTGTCGGGAAAGAACTACAAATACTATCCAGTTACGTCTAAGGTTAGGGATCTGATCTGGTCCAACTTTGAGAGGTCGACATCAGTTGATGTGCTCTGAATAAAAAAACAGCAGCGTATGAGGTTGAGACAGTCGCCGGTTCATCTTATCAAGTAGTTCTGCGTATGTAATCTTGCACATGAATGTACAGTCTGGTTTGGATCCCATGTTGCCATGCAATTGCGGCGACTGTCAAAGCAGGGGCTAAGGTCCACTGTCCACACTTGTGTTAATGTTGAGTATAATGGAGGTGGCCTACGGCTAAAGATATTGTACAATGTGTTGCATGTATCTGCGATTTGAATTCAGTGGAGTGGCATAACAGATTTAGGGTGTGTATCTAATGCTTAAAAATTTTCTGTGTAGCTGGCCAATAATAATAATAAATAAGAAAATCTGTTCAAATGAAACAAATACAAGTCTTTAAAATTCGACTGAACTCTGAGTTATCAATATATCAGATGCTTCAACAAAAGCAGAGGTTTCAATTTTCAAACCTTCAGAATCAGCAGGAAGTAGATTTGTCGACCCAGGATGCAACTGGGTTGTGGCTGAACACGACCAAAGTTATGAAAATCCCTTCTTTCCTTTTAGATTAATGACCGAGAGCTCTTGTTCAACATACTCTCCTGCAGGTATTGCAGGATAGATACTTGTCAGTGATGATTCCGCGAAATGCCCCAAAGGTTTCAGCTCCGCATCAGAGGCAATGTGGGCAAACAACTGCAAAAACAAACATTTCAGATAAGCCAAAAGAGTTGAGCTTGTCCAGCAACGTACAAGGTAATTGGTTTGGACTTACAGTCGAGGAAACTCTCCATAGGCTTCGGTTTTGTTCTTTTGCTAATTTGATTGCATCTTTAGTCTTGCTCGTGACAACCACTTCATGCATTCCAGCAATGCATTCTCCAGCAGTCAACCATTCTATCTGGACACATGAACACCAAAATTTTAGCTAATGTAGTAGAACCTCAAAGAAGTTGTTAAAGTTTCTTCATAGACATAATTTGAAATATTTGGCTTGCTTCAAATAAACAAATGCAGTAACAACTCCGTACCTGCTTTCCGGTTTGAATCAAGAGGCAACCTACGGGAACTTTAACCGCAACCTTTTCCCCATTCCTTAACCAAATATATAGACCAGGGAATCTACTTCTTCCATGAATAGTTAGAAAATTGAGGTCATAGTGATATCCTGCAAATATCGTGCCTTCCTCATTGTAACAGCTAAGATCACTCCCCGTTGGAGCAAGAAGATGAGGACCCTACAATAACAAGAATGACGTTCTTGAAGTTAAAAAATTGCCATCCATGCATAACCCCGGTTTCCTCCTAACAATTCATCCAAAACTTAAGCTAAATGTCGGACTGTTCTGAACAACGATTTCCTTTTGTTTTCACAAAAAACTTACATTAAAATGGCAAAGAATTTACCTGATTCATGAGTGATGTAAATGCATCTTTGGGCAAACCAAACCCGATTGCTGCCATTTCCGCAACAACCTGAACAATTTAAGAATAAAACCATCACCACATAGTCAAAACTAAAAAAGCATCAGATTCCAACTCTGCAGCAAAGACTCACCTCCACCGCGGATATCATCTTATAACCCCATGAGTCCATTACTTCTTTCCACTCTGGAAAACCTTCTGGTATAACAGGCTCAGAATTGAGCTCCTAAAACCAGGTCACTTATAAAGTAACTACACATCGATATAATAGCAAGTCTTATTGAATGTATCCGAGATCATACCTTAAACCGTGTGTCAGATGGCCGAGGACCTACTCTCCACATATATCTCCACTTATGATCTGGTCCTTTAGGTATATGTGGTTTGTATTCATTAGGCATTGACTTGAACTTTTCTTGCATCCCTTCATCAACCAAACTTCTCGGAACTTCAACTCCTTCCGGCGTCACACCAACCTGTTCAAATCCACACCAGTCACCATACCCAGTTAAAATTGTAGACATAAAAAAAGATGAAAAGTTTCAAACAACACTGGTTAATCAAAGACTCGATTTTGAAAAGAATCTACGTAACCTGATAATGGAGATTAGGTCTCTGTTGCAATAGAACTGTTGTAGACATAAAAAAGATGAAAATTTTCAAACAACACTAAGATGTGTACCCAAATTAGCTTTAAATTGAGATATGTGCCCTAATCTTACCCTAATTTTGGCTTAATTCAGATTCGAAAGCATAACACGAAATTGAAAGTGATAGTTAATCAAAGATTCGATTTTTAAGGAACCTGATAGTGGAGACTAGGTCTCTGTTGCAACCGTTTGAAATCATCAGGCTTTTGGAAATAAGTCTCCATCATATCGATGAATCGATCGTTGTCTTGAGCGCTACATCTCGGATCTTTGACAAGGAGAGCTCCGGTCTCTCTAAGGATCCGACTCACTTCTCGGCATGAATCGAGAAGATCAATTCCCAATTCATCACCGGAGGATTCAAGGTAACGAGACAGATCTACAACAGGCAACTCCATTTACCGACAAAAGCGAGAATGAGACAAGACTCGTAGTAGCCACCTCTTCTGTCTTTTGTGTGTTGTTGCAGTGATATTGATATGGCGGGAGATTGAGATGGAGTAGATTTGATGCATGTAGAGACGCCACTCCATTATTCATTGTATCTTAAGAGAAAAATGGTTCAGAAAATATTGTTACTTTTAGAAATATTGGAATCGTTTTATTAATTTGTTTTTTCTAACTTATGAGATTGATTTTGCATTTCATCGAATGGATCGTATACTTCTATATCCAAATTCAAAAAAATCCGAACCGGACCAAAAACTGAATGGATACCCAAAAATATCTGAACTATTATTATAAACCTAAAATATTAATTATTTTTATATTTGTAGTTACTCAATTACCTAAAATTACAATTACAAATCTAAAAATATCAGTTATTTTTTAGAGAATAAGAACAAAATATTCAAAATAACTGAAATATCCAAAAAAAATAGTTATATTTGTTAAAATTTAACATATTTTTAGATTTTCTGATATTTTGGATAATTAGAACCGATCTAAACTTTAAAAATACAGAACCGAATCCAATATGAAGTTTTAAAATACCTGAAATGAACCTCAACCAATAGTCCTGAAATATTCGGCCGAAAATACAATTCGAAAACAAGAATGGCGAGGCCTCCTCAAAACATCATAATTTTATTTATTTAAGAAGGAAAATTACATAGTGACGATGAATGTTTTGGCTGATAACAAGCGTATGATAATCAGTACCTAGTGTTCTTTTTTATTAGCTTAAGGTATCGGCTACGGCAGTACAAAGACGAGACGTGTACAACTGTTTAATTTCCTAAAAGTGTTGTTCCCACCAAATTATGTACACCCCAAAACATACTTGAAATCTAACGCTTTGATATTGACCAGGTGAACAAGGTATTGGCCAGCCAAGATATTCTTGACCTCATATTGATCTCTACCGATCTAATAGCTGAAATAGCATGTACAGTTTGCATTGCATATCGCCCAATGGTCGATGGGCGATAAAACTAATATATTTTAGCGTCATCCAAAATTTAAAACACTTAAAAAAGTTTCTACTTTCACAAATTATAATTCTTCTTTGTTAAGAAATATGTCACCGACAAACTAAGTTATTTTTGTTCAATTCTAATAAACTATTGAGAAATTTCTTAGAATACCACTAAAATATGTTTGTTTTCTAAAAATCTCATCATTAGTTTTATTTTAGGTTTTCTGCAAAAAAACCCTTCAAATCGTCATTTTTTGCAATTTTACTCACCATCTCCAAAAAATGCTAATTAATCATACGAAGTCAAAAAATAATGCGTAATATAACCCTTATACATATCTTATAAATGTTTTTACAGTCACATATATTAGATTTTCAATATATGTGACCGTAAAAAGTTTACGCTTTATGTAATAAATTTAAGTTGGATGTTTTATTTCTAGTTGAAACTATTAATAAGTGTGATGTAGTTAATGATGTGGCTTGTATTCTAGGATTTCCTAATGTAATTACGGTACCACCTCAAGGTCGAAGTGGGGGCTTGGCTTTGTTGTGGAAAAACAGTGTGTCGTTGTGTTGAGTCTTTCACGATGAAAGGCTCATTAATGTACAAATGACTTATAATAACCTAAGTTTCCATTTGTCTTGTGTATATGGGCACCCCGCCCATAACCATCGTCATCATTTATGGGAGCGTCTAGAACGTATATCAATCACTAGAGATGGACCTTGGATGCTAATGGGTGATTTCAACAAGATTGTCTCGAATAATGTAAAGATTGGTGGTCCTCTTCGTAGTGAATGGAGTTTACGAAGTTTTAAAAAAATGATTTCAAACTGTGATCTTACGGACATGAAGGCTAAAGGAGACAAGTTCTCATGGGTGGGGAAAAGATATGGTTACACGATCAAAAGCTGTTTAGATCGTGTGATGCATAACTCTGAATTTTTGGTGACTTTTCCGTGCAGAATTTCTAGAATTTACTGGCTCAGATCACAGACCCATTTTCATCAATGTTAGTGATGCTTATTCCCCCGTTAGCAAGCCATTCCGCTTTGATAAGCGTCTACTTCAATATCCAGACTTCAAATTGTTTCTTCGTAATGATTGGGAGGCTTCTGTTTTATCAAATAGACACACTGTTATGGACAAAATTCAGACTTGTAAGAAAACTATGTAGTGGTGTCGCCAATCTTTCAAATTAAATGCGGCCAAACGTATTACTTCTCTTGAGTTGGAGTTAAACAGAGCAATGGGAAGTCTAACTGCATCAGATAGACAACATATTCCAAACATTCAACGTGACTTGCATATTGCTTATAGAGATGAGGAGACATATTGGAAATTAAAAAGTAGAAACCAATGGCTAATGGTGGTGACCGTAATACGTCGTTCTTCCATGCTTCTACCAAAACAAGATTTTCGTGTAATTATATACCTTCAATAAAGGATGATGCTGGTATGATACATCGAGGAACTGCGGCGATTGGCAAACATGCAACATAATTTTTTTCTGAAATATATTCTACTACAGGTCATCCTATATCGCCATTAGACTTTGCTGATTTTTGCCCTACTGTCAGTCACGACATAAATTCCGATTTGACACGTGATTTCTCGGATCACAAAATTTATGATGTTATTTGCCTCATTGGAGATGACAAAGCTCCAGGCCCCGATGGTTTAACATCAAGATTTTACAAACAATGTAGGGATATAGTTGGAAATGATGTGATTTCAGAGGTTAGGAGTTTTTTCGAGACTTCGGTAATGAAACTCGAGATCAATCATATGAATATTTGTATGATTCCAAAGATTGACAACCCAATCACTCTCTCTGACTTCCGACCAATCACCTTATGCCATGTTTTATATAAAATTATCTCCAAATGTTTGGTGATGCATTTCAAAAATCACCTCAATAGCATTGTATGGGACTCACAAGCTGCCTTTATCCCTGGCCGATTGATATCGATAATGTGTTGATAGCACATGAAGTAATGCACTCTTTAAAGGCACGTAAGAGAGTTTCTAAGACCTACATGGCAGTAAAAACCGATGTAAGTAAGGCGTATGACAGAGTAGAATGGAACTTCCTCGAGACTACTCTACGTTTGTTTGGATTTTCAGATTCATGGATCCGATGGATAATGGCGACAGTTCGGTCGTTATAATGGCGACAGTCAAATTTTCTGTCTTAGTAAATGGAGTCCCACATGGTTATTTAACACACTCTCGTGGTATAAGGCAAGGGGACCCTTTTTCTCCATATCTTTTCATATTATGTGCGGATATTTAAGCCACTTGGTACGAGCGAAAGCTTCCACTGGGGATATTTGTGGGGGGTCAGAATAGGTAATGGCGTTCCACCTATAACTCACTTACAGTTTGCCAATGATTTACTCTTTTTTTGTCAAGCCAATCGCCGAAACTGTAATGCCTTAAAAGAAGTCTTTGAGGTATATGAATATTATTCGGGACTGAAGATTAATATGTCCAAGTCTATGATCACCTTTGGTTCACGTGTCTTTGGGCACACTCAAAAAGAATTCTTGATATTTCAAATATTGGCAGAGGAGGAAAGTACCTTGGTTTAATGGAACAATTTGGTAGGAAAAAAAGGAAATGTTTGACTACATTATCGAGAGAGTTAAAAAGCGGACATTAAGTTGGAGTGCTCAATTTTTATCTCCAGCTTGGAAGGAAATAATGATAAAGTCAGTGGCATTAGCGATACCGGTTTATTCAATGTTATGTTTTAAATTACCACAAGGGGTAATCTCGGAGATTGAGTCTCTACTAATGCAGTTTTGGTGGGAAAAGAGTACGCAGTCGAAGGGTATTCCGTGGATTGCTTGGAAAAATTACAATATTCAAAACAAGAAGGAGGTCTTGGATTTCGGGATCTATCTAAGTTATATGATGCCCTTCTAGCAAAGCGGGCGTGGCATATTATTCGTCATCCTACATCTTTATTCGCTCGTGTTATGAAAGCACGATATTTCCCGGACACTTCTATTCTTGAGGTTGGATCACGGAACCATCAATCATATGGATAATGTTCAATACTAGCTGGTCTTGCTCTCATTAAAAAAGGTACACGCTTCCTAATAGGTGATGGGGTCTCTATCAATCCGGTGACAGATAATCTTCTACTCGTCCACCCACCTCGACCCCTATCTTGGTTAAGTACACCCGGCTCTTCTTCTATTAATGATCTATTATTAAGGGCTGGTGACTACCGGTACTGAGATGATTCTAAATTAATAAACTTAAGCCCACCTGACCGAGAGTTTCTCAATACGATTTATCTCTCTCGAAATCCTTTACAAGACAAATTAATATGGCACTACAACAAATCTGGTGAATATAATGTTAAGTCGGGTTATTGGCTTTTGATACATGACCCATCATCAAATATTGAACAACCAGATCCGCCTCATGGATCTTTCAAACTAAAAAATAAGATTTGGAAAATTCCGATTTTACCAAAAATTAAGCATTTTCTATGGCGGATTTTGTCAAAAGCTATAGCCACTATGACTCGGTTAAAATACTCGAGGGATGACTTTAGACCCACAATACCAACGATGTTGCCTCTCCGACGAAAGCATAAGTCATTGTTTTTTTCCATTGTCTGTTTGCCATGATGGTTTGGCGCCTTGCCAACGTTAATCTACCAACTTTATCACCAATTAACACTGAGGTTGAAGAATATATTTCATACTTTATCAATCTACAAATTCAGATGCATATCCCAAACGAACAACGCCTACTTCCATTTTGGTTACTTTGGCGAATTTGGAAAGCTTGAAATAATTTTATTTTCAATAAAATACGGAGTAGTCCTATGGAGATTGTTTTACAAACCAAGGCTGACATCACAGAATGGCTTGATTCTATGGGGGGCCGACATTTAAACAGCATCTCTCCACCTGATCAAAACTCTTTAATAACTTCTTGGACAAGACCTCCTTCACCATTCCTCAAATGCAATTTCGACACCACTTACAACTTGGATACAAGAGCTACAACTGGTGGCTAGATTATTAGGGATTCTGATGGGAATACAAGATGTTAGGAATCTTCTAAACTGCCAGCTTCTGAATCTTCATTAATGGCTGAAGCTAAAGCTCTTCTTGCTGCAATGCAACAATGTTGGTCACGCGGGGTAACCAATGTTTATTTTGAAGGTGATTGTCAAGTACTTATTCACAACATTAACAACGGTTGCACGGATGTATCTCTGGCTGGAATCCTCCAGGACATTCATCAATGGAAGACAAATTTCGAGAGATATATTTTTCATTTACAAAGAGAACTTGTAATAGCGCTGCTCACTCTTTAGCATGGAATGGATGTTTAGCTTTAGATTTTTACTCTAATTGTATTTTTCCGCCTCCTTGGCTAACAAACGCTTTGTACAACGACCTTTAACTAATGAATTATCTTTGATGAAAAAAATTATTAGATTTTCAAAATTTAAATGTATATTTGGACTCTTAGTCGCGAGCGATTCGATTTGATAAACTATTTATAAATATTTTACAAATTTGATGATGATGATGAGGGGTTATATTGCATCTTAATTTTGATTTTGCGAGATTGTACAAATGGTACTTCGAGCTTGGAACGAGTGATTGACATGAATGTTTTGGAGATAGCAGGTAAAGTTGCAAAAAAATGACAATTTGTATGTTTTTTTGCAAAATTTTCCAAAAACACCAAAAATTATGTTGTTTCCAAAAATACCACAAAAACTAAAAAAATGAATAATAAAGATTATTAATTTAAATATTTGGGGTTGGGTTTAATATTTTGGATTTAAGGTTTAATATTTTGGGTTTAGGATTTATTTTTGAGGGTTTAAAGTTATGTTTTAATTTTGTGGTATTTTTGAAAAAAAATCAGTTTTTGTTGTATTTTGGAAAATAAAAATAATGATAGTATTTTTGGAAAACAAACATAATTTAGTGGTATTTATGAGAATTGCCCTAAACCAATCCGATCCGAACCCAAAAATAATTAACTGTTCTAAAATCAACTATATTTGTAAACTAAGGAGATGTTACTCAAAATCTTTCTCCGAATCGAAACCGTATCAAACCATCCATTCTAGATTAGGTTTCAATCTGAATATCAATTTTTATAAACCAAAAATCCAAAAAAACCGTAAAAATTTGAACCTAAACCCAGAGTAAATACCCCTATAAATATGATTATGATCCGTTCACCAATAGGAGAAAAAAGACAAATAACGAAACGTATATCATCACTGACATCAGCTATAAGGCAAGCCAGCAGATATATGAACCACTATTTCATTGACGAACACATCAGTGATTGAAATATTATGGTTTTTACCCACTTTTAACCATGATATAAGTCCTTTTAGTTGAGTCTTTTCTTTAGTTTTAGATTCTTTCAGGTTCTTTTCAAGCTATAGGCGCATATGGAGTTAAATTGGAATATTGGAAGCTTTAGAAGCAATCTGGAGTTGAAGCAGTTCGGGAACAAGCCAAGCATCGATCGACACCTGAGAAGCATCGATCGACACCACCCCTTTTGGAGAGACACGACCAAAGAACCTAGCATCGATCGATACCATTTACAGTATCGGTCGATGCCAGTGACCAGAACGCGAAACAAACCCGAAGATAAACCAGAAGCTTTCCTTATTTTTCGAGATAACTCCAAAACGTTTTGATTAACTATATAATTAGGTTTTTGAGCCTCTTAGAGGACATACTGGTTTTTGAGGAGATAGAGTTTTTCTGCAATGAGTTTTTGGGAGAAGAAATCTTGAACCTCTTTGTAAATCTTACTCTATTTCATTTTATTATATGATATCTATTCTATTCATGATGTTTATTGCATTCACCATGTCTGAGTAGATTCCCTGTTAGGATTAGGGTTGCTTAAAGGTATTTGATGGATTATTAGATCTAAATTAATTGTTAGGGAATATTCTATAGAGCTTTTCACCTAGACTTGAGATTAATGCTGATTTTAGCCTTGCGAACTAAAATCTGACGTTAGGTTGATTAATTGGCACGAAAGTGTGATTAGTTTCCTGAACTAGTGTTTGGTGAGCAAAAGACCTATTCGCAAAGAAATTTGGTTTAGAGATTTTGTGAACAATTGAACTCAATCGTTAATGCTTGTTTAAATTCATAGAATTTGCAAAGAAATTTGGAATTTTAGGTTTAGGCATAGATAGTTTTCGCAACGACAGTTGGTTTACTTTACATCTGTGTTTCAAGTTTGAGAGCGGAGTTTAATTTATTCCTGACAATTGATTTGATTTGATAATTCTGATTTGCCTGCAAGTTTCCCTAAGCCTAGCGTTTTCCTCCACTGAATTACTACCTGTTTTAATTGTTTTGCTATTCTTAATTTCATCTATTTGGCTTAGCTTAATTCATATTCTAGAATCTATTGAGTGTTATCTTGAGTCCTTGTGGATTGACCCCTAGAATACTACAGCGTCTGCTTAGATATTTTAGGGTATTAGATTTGAGCATATTAGTGATATAGTTATACAAGTGAGAAACACTTATGGGGTGATTGGGAACATTTTGTGGAGGGTATAACTACATTTGAAAGTTCTTACTGTTTATATTTTACTAATCAGACCTTTTCAAGTTTTATTTCTTTCTAAAAGTCACTACAACCACTATTTTTTTTGTTTTTTTTTTCTAAAGCCTCTTTATCATGACTTTAAAAACTAAAACCTAAAAACTCTTTTTTCTTACCCCAATAGTAATTAAAAACATTTTACAAATCTATATGTTTTTATTTTATAATACTTTTGATTAATTAATTATAAACATATTTTTCTTCTTCTTTTGAGATCCATTTCTTACTACTTTTTAAATGCATTTTTGAAGAACTCATAATTTAGGGGCTGATTGGTAACGACGGTAATCTTTGATTGTAGAGACTTTTGATGTAAAGACTTTGAATGTAAAACTTTTTATTACCGATTGGTAAAGATTTTGATTGTAAGAATTATATTTTTAAATAATATAAAGTATACCGAAGATATGAAGTATAGAACATAAAATTTGTTCCATAATTAAGAATTTCAAAAAATTGTTTATTGATGTTAAGTGAATTTATCTATAGATATTGCATGTCTATCATATTTGTCCATATCGACATAATTTTAATATTCGTTTCTTCTCTTTTATATAGAAAAATAAATCTTAAAAGAATAGAAAAAATCAGTTATTAATTAATTGAAACTTTTTAAAAAGTAATTCATCAATGAGTCTTATGGGAAGTTTTTATACATGTGGAGAAGAAAATTAAAGAAAAACTGTTGACTTTTATTTTTATTTATTTTAAAACCAAGTTTGTGAGACTTAAAAAAAAATTGAAATCAAAGAGTAAATCAGAAAAGAAGTGCTGTGAAAACTTTTAAATTAATCAAAGCAAAAAAAGCCTGATTGGCAAAATATTATCTGTAAAGACTTTAAAAAAAAAGTTACAGCCTTGAAAGTGCTCGCCAATCAGCCTTGAAAGTGCTCGTCAATCAGCCCCTAGGCTTGGGCATTCGGGTTTCGGATAGGATTCGATTCGGAATTTTCTTCGGGTAACGCGGGGAGAAGAGTTTATTATCCGTATGGATTTTATGACTATTCGATTCGGTTTTGGTTCGGATAGGTGTCAGATTCAGATCGGTTTCAGTTCGGTTTTTAGAGAAAAAAAAATTGGTTCAATATTAATAAAATTTTGTAAAACAAATTGTATAATTTTGACAAAAATTAACTAAGGATGTTCGGATATTGAGGTTATTTAAGATATTTTTGTTATTTTAGTATTTTTGGATATAAAATATAACTAATATTTTTTTATATTATTTTTATTTTGGATTTTCGGATATATTGTTAGGTTTTTGTTTCGGATCGGGTTTGGTTCGGGTAATTCAGATGGTAACATTTATAATCCGTTCGAATTTTATAACTATTCGGTTCGGTTTCGTTACCGGATTTTTTGGATCGGTTTTCGGATTTTAGAGTTTATGCCCAGCCCTAATATATATGAATGAAATTGACAAAAAATATATTTTTCTTGTTATTGTGGGGTCCTAAGCACAAGGAGATTTTACTCGTTGGTGTCAATTAAGTGGTCTGCGGACTTTTGTTGCTCTCTACGGTTCTTTCACATTAATCAATTTACTAAAAGTTCTTAGGCCTTTCAAGAGATCGACACATCAGCATTTCCAAACATTTTTCATCTGATACCTCAACAAAAAAAGTATCCAATCACAACATTTTAAATAATACAGCTCACCTTTTTTTTTTTACCAAATCATCTACATGATTAAATTATATTAAAAAAAGTGTTTGGGTTTTAATAGTCAATGTAAATTTCTTTATACTATTGAATGATCAGCCGCTAATTTAATTATTTTATATCTTTTTTTTCAATTTATTGGTCTGTACGTGAATTATACTACTCATGTATATAACTCTAATATACATCTTTGTATGAACAATTAATATGGGTTCCAAAATTCGATGGTAATATTGATTTTCTGCTAACATATATATATATATATATATATATGTTTTAAATATTTAGTGTAAAAATTATATAAACCAAACAACGCCTAGCAAAGACAATTATTCACAAGATTGTATGCCCAACCGAAACATATGTTATATATATACACACTAATGATGAAATTTGATGTCTAAGAGCACATATCACGATATGAAACAGCACACATCAACTAGCGCGTCTAACCCACGCGTCTCTAAATCTCTTTCTCCCAACCTTAAGCAGCCGCCAACCAAATCCTTCGCCGAGTT
The DNA here is from genome assembly GCA_004349715.1 of Crucihimalaya himalaica. Classification (NCBI taxonomy): domain Eukaryota; kingdom Viridiplantae; phylum Streptophyta; class Magnoliopsida; order Brassicales; family Brassicaceae; genus Crucihimalaya; species Crucihimalaya himalaica. Next base: position 223,142 of record SMJT01000143.1, read on the forward strand.
TGCCTCTCTGGTCACTGGCGCTCCTCGCAGTGGCTGTGAGAGGGCTACCTGTCTCAATCGTCGACTGATGCCTCCTCTCCGGCGATTTGACAAGCTTCAGATGATGGACGCGTGCGGCTAGTTTCTACGGTGACTCTCGGTGGATGCTCGTCGGCTCGCCTCTTCTCCTTTTGTTTAACACGGCGAATTTATCTTCTAGTTGACCCTTCTCTCCCACTGTCTTGCTAGAAGACGGCGGCTAGGGCTGTGATTGGTTCTACCATGGTAGATCTCGATGGGTATTAACGCCGCTTCTTGGTGGCGTGTCTCCTGGGCTTGTCTCAGGCGGCGACGGGGGTTTTCATTGGGCGAGTAGTGAGGCGATCTCTGATCTCTGATCTCTGATCTAATTATATATGTTTTAAATATTTAGTGTAAAAGTTATATAAACCAAACAAAGCCTAGCAAAGACAATTATTTACAAGATTGTATGCCCAACCGATACATATGTTATATATATATATATATATATATATACACACTAATGATGAAATTTGATGTCTAAGAGCACATATCACGATATGAAACAGCACACATCAACTAGCGCGTCTAACCCACGCGTGTCTAAATCTCTCTCTCCCAACCCTAAGCAGCCGCCAACCAAATCCTTCGCCGAGTTTGCCTCTCCGATCACCGGCGCTCCTCGCCGTGGCTGTGAGAGGGCTACCTGTCTCCATCGTCGACCAGTGCCTCCTCTCTGACGATTTGACAAGCTTCAGATGACGGACGCGTGCGGCTAGTTTCTACAGTGACTCTCGGTGGATGCTCGTCGGCTCGCCTCTGCTCCTTTTGTTTAACACGGCGAATTCATCTTCTAGTTGACCCTTCTCTCCCACTGGCTTGCTAGAAGACGGCGGCTAGGGATGTGATTGGTTCTACCATGGTGGATCTCGACGGGTTTTAACGCCGCTTCTTGGTGGCGCGTCTCCTAGGCTTGTCTCAGGCGGCGACGGGGGTTTTCATCAGGCGAGTTGTGAGGCGATCTCTGATCTCTCTCTCTCTCTCCTCTTTGGCGTGCGACGAATTTTTTCCGGTTAGATGTTCAGCTTGGTTTCTCGCTCAGTCAAGGATTAGTAAGTTTGCTTTCCTTCCCTTTGCGTTTGTTGCTTGTCTTCCGATCTGTCATCTCTGCTCCCGCGTTGTTGAAGCACTGTTTGGCTCCCTGTTTCATCGCATCTCTTGTAGTGCTTTGTTCTCTGTCGGTTGTAGTGTTTTTGGTTTGATGGTTAGTGACTAGGAGGCTTCCACCGGCTTGTTTGATTTCTTCCTCTCGTCTTCATTGGGGGTTCTGTTTCCTGAAGATCCCCGTGTTTATGTGGCTTCGTTGCTAGAGCCGGCTTCTCTGGTTTTTGTGGCTCACCTCTAAATCCTGATTTTAGGACATCTCCCAAGCCAAAATTGACGATTTGAGTTGCTATTTTGATTGTGTCCGAGACTTGATTTGCAGATGTGAGTATTTTCTAGTGTGTTTCGCTTGAAAGGAGTAGTAGGCTAAGATTGTTCTTAGGTTTGGGTAGACTTAGATCGTGTAAGCCATTTAGGACCTCCACGCATCTCCGAGCATGTCGCTCTAGTGAGATCTGCTTATGATGTTCAGGTTTGTTGTTGTTCTAGTTTGCTACCGCCTTCCCATGGATCTCTTTCGTCAGCTAAGTGGAAAAGTAAGTGACTTTGAAGCTTCAGTTAAGCTTTCGTGTTTTGCTGTGATTGAGATTTTGCATTTGGAGGTGCTAGTAAGGCTGTTAGAGGATGTGATGTTGCTAGGCTCTGCTCTACTAACATAGAGAGAATCTTGGTGGAGTGAGAAAACATTTCCTATCACTAATCGTTCGTGTAGCTCCGCTTCTGCTAAATTCGGGCTTCCAGTGAACGGACTTCCACTTTGCTTTTGTCAATCTATAGTTTGTTTTGTTTCCCTTAACTGTATTATTTATTGTCTCAGTAATCCCTTAGGAGAGTCTAGTGATCGAGTTCAATTTATTTTCTTACCAAAAGCCCCATCGCTTATGGTCAAGTTGATGAATTGAATCTTGAAAAGTTATGCTTCCATGTTTTAAATCTTTTTTGGGCATGGGACCATGTATTTAGGATTTGCTTCATGTAATACCTCAACTTTCATTTTCAATGATATTTACATTCTTATCAAAAAAAAAAAAAACAGCACACATCGATATCAAATAAATAATATAAACAAAGAGCATCCGAAAAACGTATATCATATATACGAATTTAACATTAGATCAATAAAAATATTTGAAAATAATTATTAATAAAATATCTCCATTATAGAGAAATTATCTCCTCTAGAAAATCTGTTACAGGACATAATATGCCGAAATTACGCTTAAGTATTAGTTCGAGCTGAAATTAGCATCTTGAACTTTTATGAGCAAATATTATAATTGGAAACTCTCTGGATGTGAGATTGTTGGTGAAAAACAAGATTTGAAGAGATCCAACACTCCAAAAGATACTTTTTGGGAACGGACTAAAGATGATGTTCTTTGGAAAGAGGAAAAATTTGTAACAAAGATAAAGAAGACAACGACTCAGAGATCACACCAATTAGATTGTTGTAAGAAAGTCGAAGATTTTGTAATGACCATCAACCGTCTCTGACCTCCAGTGGAATCCAAAATGTGAGTCGATTATGTGAAAGATCCAAATTTTGTTAGAAATTTATTTCACTGAAAGATTTGGAATCTGCCCATCAGAGTTATTGTAAAAAAAATTTAAGCTTTTGATGTTGGTACAGAGTCAAGATAAATCTAGAGATACTGTTTCCAAAAAATTGAGATACGACAAAGAATGTAGTAATAGAAAAATTATTGTTGTAAAAATAAGGATTCAAAGTTTATCTTACTTCTAAGAAAATATTATTTTGGTAAATTTTTGTTGAAGTTATTATAAGAAAGAGTGATGCAAATATAACTTCAGTATTTGGGGAATAAATTATCATGGATGATTTTAATTAACTAAAAAAAAATATTTCAAAGTGACTTAAGCTGAAAGGAAAAAAAAAAGAGACGTTGAGTTTGAAACAAATAAATTTGGAGAGCGATTGAGGAGAGAGAGAGAGGTAAACAAATTGTAAAAATGATTTAAGAAAGGCTACTACTAAAGAGACTATTTTCGAAGATCTTTTAATTACAAAAATAATAATTTGTAGTGTATTTGTTTTGTATATTTTTTTAGAAAAACATAATATATTAAATCAATAAATACAAATAAATGTTTTAAATAAACTACCACAGCGCGGATATTAACTTAGTAGGAATAAAGACTTAATATGAAAAAAAAATATATTCAAATTTAAATTCAGTATAATTTATATTATCTAAAGTCATAATTTTAAGTCATATTTTTAGAGTAAAAACTCTCGACAGCTAAAGTCTTTATAGTTAAAATGTTTACACCGTTACCACTCGGTCTCTTCGAAAGAAAGGTAAACTACAAAATGTTTGGAAATAACATTTGCAAATTAGACATGAAAAAGGATCAACGAGGGTAAATCAATTGAACCGCATCACAAGAGTAGGCACCTTGGTGGTATCTATAAACCTCGAAACTTTAAGAAGCAAACACTGGCGATAACAGCACAAGCTTTTCCTTCTTTTATATCTTCTAGCATTGTAGAATTAGTTAAAAGTAAAACCCAAACAATACTCTTACTAATCCTACGCAATATAATCTCAATCATGTCTGATTGATATACCATTAAGAAGGACGATCGCTGGTTTAACGATACAGGCTGCATCATACAGCCACAAAAATAGCTTTTTAGGCTTATAGCCGCATTTGCAGTTTTCACTGGGAAGAACCAGAAGCTGTGCGCTGCTCATATTCACCATGTTCTGCCTTGCTGAATTCCTCGAGCAATTCACGCTGTCTCTGAGTTATATTTCTGCCAAAAGAACATAAACAAACATAAGAGATTGCGATGTGGCACTTGACTATTATATCATTTCCAGGCACAGTTTACTTGGGGTTTTATGGGACTTACGCAGGGATGCTGACGTTGAAATGCACATATTGGTCCCCAAATTTAGTAGACTTTCTTGCTCTAATACCTGTTTGTATCATAAACATAAGTATGTGATTCTAAAGTAAGTAAACAGGAATCTGTTTAACACTTGGTTTCCAATCTATTCCCAGATTCCATATGGATTTGAAGAACTTTTGCTTTGGTGTCTTGCTCTTAATATCCAGTAAGACACTAATTAGCTCAAGTTAAGAAGATCATATCCAAAAATTTCTCTTATCTTTCAAGTTAAGAAGAGCTCACCTTTATTTCTTAGCACTACTTTATGACCAGGTTGGGTTCCAGGACGGACCTACAACAAAAGAGTTTTCAAGTTAGATTGCTGAGGAAGTTCCATGACCAGTCCTAAACTACAACAAGTGGGAACAGAAACCCGAAACTGTAGTTAATTATCATTTAGCTAGCAAGCAAAAATCTGATCTTCTATTTCATCAAAGAAAAGACAATCAGAAGTTTACAATCGAAGCAATTATGTTTCATTGGATGGCGAATGAATTTCACATCGTAGAGCTTGTTCAGTTTGCTGGCAAGCATGTTTGACCGTTGATAGAACTAGAGTTAATATCTTAAAGCATTTTATAAATGTGAAAAAAATTCAGAAACCTTCACGACAACATCACCAGTGAGGGTTGGAACTTGAATGGTTCCTCCAAGAATGGCCTGACAAAAGATGAAAAATCTACTTAGTTATCATGAACAATACGAAAACGGTAAAAGAACTCACGGATACTGCACCAGAAGTCCAAAATAAATACTGAAGGCAAAAGCGAATGAAATTCTAAAGACAGGATTGACAAGACAATATTATTTCACCTGGGTAACACTGAGAACTGCATCCACATGAATATCCGATCCTTCTCTGCGGAACACAGGATCTTCACGAACCTAAAAAAGAATACAGACAAGTTATTGAGATCCCAATTAAGTGATTAACTATGACTGCCCATTAGAAAGTTGACTTCATTAAAAGTCACCTTGAGAGTAACATAAAGATCTCCAGGCTGGTCACCATCAGGATCAGCCCCACCCATCCTTGCCACCTTTAATGTATCACTATTGTCAACCCCTGAGAGATGAAATAAATGTGAGATCATAGTGATGAAAACTACACAATTTTTTTTCTTACTTATAGATATGCAAGAAAGCAAATTACCTGGATCTATATTGACTTTCACTGACTTCTGTCCTCGAACCACTCTAGCCCCTCTACATGATTTGCAAATACTCTAGTAATATCAACACAAGAAAAATGATGAGAAATAGGTTATAAAAAGTAGAAACCTACTAAAAGACCAAACATAGCAATAAATCTAACAGATATGGTGTCTATCTTCGCATATATGTAGACACACATACACAGATAAACACTATACATTAAATAAAAAGTGCAAATTACAAAAATATATGACATACTGAGAACGTTTGACCAGCTCCACCACACTTCTGGCAAGTTCTTTGGATGCTTAATATACCCCTTCTCATTGTTGTCTGAAAAACGTAACTGGAGCACTTAAAACCACAATATAAACGAAAGTTATAATCACAGTGTTGAAACTAGAATTTTGTAACATGAGGCTGACCATCCCAGAGCCATCACAGGCTTTGCATTTTTCACGTTTTGTACCAGGAGGAACACCTTGTCCACCTAAATGTGAAAGGAAGAAAGATAACAACGATTAGTAACTTGAGAGTGAGAGAATAACAAGGTAAATCACATTGATCGAATTACTATATACATACCACAAGTATTACAAGCCACCTCGGTTTGAAAAGTCACAGTTTTGGAGCATCCTTGAACAGCTTCCATGAAAGAAAGATCAAGCAAAACCTTACGACAGTAAAGAAGGGAAGAAACGAGAAACCTATTAATCTTGGATCACAAAAATAATTTCTGGGAAGTAAGCAAATCGTAATACCTTGACATCTTGACCTCCGATATCTTGCCTGAACATGTTGAAGATCTGTTTTTCAAAAGAATCAGCGTGTAAACCATGGATGTTGATAAGTTAGCCATTTCCATTTAAAAGGAAATATGTTTTGACTATCTTTGTAAGAATATCAACAATTATAAACAGAAGACTATCTAATTAGTAAACAATACTCTTTTGAGTGAAACCTATCAGATGAAAACCAAGAAATAAAAGTATTACGTCGCCATTGAAGTTTCCAAAGATATCAAATGGGTTAAACCCTTCACCACCACCACTGAAGCCTTGATCATTTTGAAACCCACCACTAGCGTTTTGCTCAAATGCTTCATGCCCAACCTGCATACATGAAAACAAACTTATATCACATCTGAAATAGTTAATCGAGGGAGCCAGCCAGCTTGCTATAACAGAATCCAAGGAAATATTATGGTGCCTATTTACCTGGTCATAAAGGTCACGCTTCTCCTTATCTTTCAAAATCTGATCCAAAAAAGTCCCAAACCACAATTTCCTTCAGTATAAATTCTAACAGATCATATCAAACGATATCGTGTAAGAAGTCAAACCCACTTCATATGCTTTTGAGACCTCCTGGAACTTCTTCTCAGCTTCTGGGTCATCTTTATTCATATCAGGATGTAGTTTCTTAGCAAGCTGTAAAAAGAAACAACCAATAGCATCAATCACTGAGGTACCAGAAAGTTCTATCAAATGAACATATTCAATCTCAACCAAAATGTCCCTACCCCATAATAAGCCTTCTTGATTTCACCTTCTGGTGCATTCTTACTAACACCAAGAAGTTCATAGTAGTCCTTAGCAGACATAAATGTGGAACCTAGTATTCAAAAACCGCAAAACATCGAAAACTCAATTCAACTATAAAAACAATGAAACAACTGTGAGAATTAAGGAACCTCTGATCCTACCTGTTCCATGAAATGCTCTTGTTGAGCCAAAATTAGTATTAAAACCTCCAAAATTGATCCATTTCCGATCATGCCCTACATAACAAGATCACAACGTTAAACCCTCAATTAGACTCATTAACACAAAAACAATTCATAAAATTACATTCTTTTATAATCCAATTACCAGATTTTGAAGCGTAATCTCCAAGAACTTTGGCATGATTGCCAACACCCGTTGTCAATCTCCTATAACTCCCAATACATACTCCTCTGAGTTTCTGCAAATTAAGAAAAGTTAACACAATTTGTAATCAACTGAGAACGATATAGAGAAACAGAGATAGGATGAGAACGAACCTGATTGCCTAAATCTTGTAGAAGCGATGATGAGCGACATCGACGAGTCCATAAGCGAATAACCTTTGCGCCACTGGAAGGTATCATTTTCCTCAAAGTTTTTAATTAAAGCTTCGATCTTTTAGCTTATACTCAAATTTTATGGAGTTTTTACTGAGTGGGTTTAAGTCCAGGGATTGAGACAGAGCAGCCAAAGTTAAAACCCTAGCAAAAACCCTGTTTTGTTGCTTCAGAACTGTGTAGAAGAATCAATTTCTGTTGTTCGCCACACAATCCCGGGTTTGACCTTTTCCTTTAAAACCCACCCACCATATCCGACCCGACCAAGCCCATAAACTATTACCCTTAAATGGGCTCAACGGCCCATTAAAAAAAAAACAGAGAACAGAACTAGTTGCCGTCGTCTCTGAAAAACTTTGCTGTCGTTGCTCACGACTGTGTTCGTCTCACCGAGAAATCACCGGAAAGATGTAATTGCAGGTACCGTTAAGTCGCTTGATGAATTTTAACATACTTTTGTATATTTGTATTATTCTTCTAAATCATCTAATTTCAGATGTTCATCGTCCTAAAATCTCACTTTTCTTGTCGCTTATTTCCATAATACCCAACAATTTTCTCCAATTTTACAAAAAGATGAGAACTTTGACCAATTTAGCTGTAAATTTCGAAATTTTAAGCATTGTAGCTATTGTACGCAGGTTATTGGTATAAGGGTTTCGCTACAATGCGGTGGTTGCTACAGGGAAGGGTTAGTTTGTCTACTAATTTCTTCTGTAAATGCAGAGAAAGGTTTAATTTTTTTCAGCAGAGATGTGGTTTAGTTAACGTAAAGTTGAAATGGGTGAAAGATAAAGAACTTGATGCTGCTGTGATTCGTGAAAAGCATCTTAAAGCAGTTTGTAATCTTGTTTCGGTTATTTCGGCTTCTCCTGATTCGAGACTACCCATCTTCAAGCTTTTGCCACACCGCGGTCAGCTCGGTTTGCCTCGAGATCTGAAGCTTTCAGCTTTTATTCGGAGATACCCCAATATTTTTGTGGAGCATTGTTATTGGGATAGTGCAGGTACTCGTGTTCCTTGCTTCGGTTTAACGCGTGAGGCGATGGATCTTTACTGTGAAGAAGCTGATGTTTTACGGGTGAATAAAGAGGATATTCTTGTGAGGTTGTGTAAACTTCTTATGCTTACGTGTGAAAGAACACTTCCTTTACACTCCATTGATCATCTCAGGTGGGATTTGGGTTTGCCATATGACTATCGAGATTCGTTGATTCCTAAGCACCTGGATTTGTTCTGTTTGGTGAACTTATCTTGCGACCTTGTTGGTTTAAAATTGATACACTGGGATGATCGCCTGACTGTTTCTAAATTTCAACTGAGAGAGGACGTTGGAAATAATGATCATATGGCCTTCCCTATAAAATTTACGAGGGGTTTTGGATTGAAGAGGAAAAGCATGGAGTGGCTCCAAGAGTGGCAGAGACTCCCTTATACGTCACCTTATGTCGATGCGTCTCATTTGGATCCAAGAACTGATTTGTCAGAGAAGAGAAATGTAGGAGTGTTTCACGAACTTCTTCATTTAACAATTGGGAAAAAGATGGAGAGGAAAAATGTTAGCAATCTTCGCAAACCGTTTGTACTTCCGCAGAAGTTCACCAAAGTATTTGAGCGTCACCCGGGTATTTTCTACATTTCTATGAAATGTGATACACAGACAGTGATCCTTAGAGAAGCATATGATAGGCGGCATCTCATTGAAAAGCACCCTCTCGTTGAAATCAGGGAAAAATTCGCAAACATGATGAATGAAGGGTTTCTGGATAGAAGTCGGGGACTGTATCAGAAATCTGTTGAGGCTTATTTGGGGAAGAACAGTATCAAGACAATTTATCCGGTTTGGTCAGAAGAAGAAGAAGAGTTGGACAAAAATCTGATAGCTGGATACGACTCTGATTGTCCTGTAGTTGAAGACCATAAAGGGCTGTTTTAGTAGTGAGTCTGGTCCAAGTTTTTTTACAGGGGAAACAAATCAAGACATAAGTTTGTTACAGTGGAACCAAACTAAGACATTGCAGAAGGTGTGAGACTTAAAGATCACATTCTGCATCTAACTGTAGCAGCCTGAGCTTCCGACATCAAATGGGGTTCTCCATCTAAATTCAGTCAACTGAATCTGATACTCATCTTCCCCACAATATGGCACTCTCGTCCTTCACTTGTACGATGATATCTTGGCTTCCCGCAAAATCGACATTGCTTTAGTTTATCATCATCTTTCCAGAAAAGTCATTGCACACATTAATCATTCCTTATGGTAACCCAAGACATGCAACCAACTTTTGTATTTCATAGTAATTCTCAGTTGATAAGTTATCAGGTGGCAAATATTCTTTAATTATTTTAACCCATGAATCTATGCTAATTATTATCAGTTTTAATTGTCATCATCCTAGATGTCAATGATAACTTAGACTGCTCTTCTCTACATCCCTCGTAGATGGGCTGATTTGCAGCATCTAACATATTATAAAATCGTTGCACATCTACGTTGGGTTCTTCACTAATATTCTTCACAAATGCAGCAGTAGTTTCATGAAATGCATCTGTAACCATATCATGAAATCTATTTTCCTGGTTATACCATAACCAAATTGATCAGATTCTTGACTATAATTAGTATTACTAGGTTTATCAACACCATAATTCATACTACTGCTTTCAGCATTATCGCTACAACTTTCCCCATGACGTAACCACACATAGTAGTTTGCATAAATCCTCTATTATATAGATGCTTCTTTACAAGATTAAAATCCAAATATTTTTCGTTTAGGCACTTACGACATGGACAGAAAATTTTATCGTTTGCACGAGCAAATGATTCGTTTGTTGCTTGGTACATGAATACGAGCAAACCATCATAAAACTCTTTCGTCACATCACTGCTCTCCGGATCTCTGTGATTGTACATCCATCGCCGCAATGTGTATATTTCGTGTTCCCCGCGCTCGAACATTTTTAACAAAACTTGTTTTTTCTCTCTTGTTTTTGTTATGGATATTTTCCTCGCAAACTCGTCGCAAATTTGCGAGGGATTTGCAAGGAATACATTTACTCTAGCAAAGTTCTCGCTAATTTCTCGCTAATTTGCGACTTACATCACTACAAGAAAACAGGCGATTTGCGACGGAATATTTTCGTCGCAAATTCGGGGCGGAATTGCGATGAATTTGCGAGGAAACTGGTTTCCGTCGCAAAATCCTCGCAAATTTGCGAGGAACACATCCCTCGCTAATTGCGAGTAATATGCGACGATATAGCATCCTATTTGCGATGAATTTGCGACGGAAATTTTAAATCGCAAATTTGCGAGGGATTTGCGAAGATTTTGCACGGGTAAATAGTTTCTGTCGCAATTTCCTCGCAAATTTGCGACGGAGTTGCGATGGTTAGTCAAAAATAGGTAGAAAATTAGGTGAAACAGGTTTTAAATGTTGTACCTAATTATTGCGAGGGCCGGTTTCCTCGCAAATACGTCGCAAATTAGACGCAATTCCATAGCAATTCTCTTGCAAAAATTTTCAAAAAAACTATAAATACCATAACGTGAGATCTCTCATTTCACAACAAAAAAAAACCGAGAAAACACTAAAAAAAAAAAAATCGAGATATCGTTTTGTGAGAGCTAAGAAAGAATGGCGTCGCAGAATGAAGCATATGCATTACGAAGTTGGATGTATCATCGAAAAGATCCGGAGACAAGAGAAGTGACGAAAGAGTATCGTGCCGGGTTGCGAGCATTCATCCACCAGGCCACTAACAACCCATATGCGAAGGGTGACGGTAACATATTCTGTCCATGTAAAACTTGCAAGAATACTCAATATTTGGATATTGATATTGTGAAGAAGCATCTATATAATAGAGGATTTATGCCGAACTATTATATCTGGTTTTCACATGGGGAGGGTTATAATCTTGGTGCCGGAAGTAGTAGTACGGGTGATGGTGTTGATCAACCGAATTATAATGATAATTATAATTATGGCCAAAATATGATTGAAGATTATGAAAGGGATCAACAGGGAAATAGGTTTCATGATATGGTTACTGATGCATTTCATGAATCTATTCCTGCATTTGCTGATGATACTAGGGAAGAACCCAATGTTGAAGCACAACATTTTTATGATATGTTAGACGCTGCAGATCAACCTATCTATGAGGGATGTAGAGAGGGGTTATCTAAACTTTCATTGGCATCTAGGATGATGACAATTAAAAGTGATAATAACCTAACTGAAAATTGCATGGACGCATGGGCTGAGCTTTTTAAAGAGTATTTGCCAGAAGATAATATTTCTGCAGGGAGTTACTATGAAATACAGAAATTAGTTGCTAGTCTGGGGCTACCTTCGGAAATTATTGATGTTTGCATTGACAATTGCATGATTTTCTGGAAAGACGATGATAAGCTACAGGAATGTCGATTTTGTGGGAAGCCAAGATATCAACCAACTACCGGAAGGAGCCGTGTCCCATACCAACGTATGTGGTACTTGCCTATCACTGATAGATTGAAACGGTTATACCAATCGGAAAGGACATCGGCGGCAATGAGATGGCATGCAGAACATACAACGAATGATGGGGAGATTACGCATCCGTCAGATGCAAAGGCGTGGAAACACTTTCAGACGGTACATTCTGACTTTGCTAACGAGAGTAGGAATGTCTATCTTGGCTTATGCACTGATGGATTTAGTCCATTTGGTTTGTCTGGGAGACAATATTCTTTATGGCCTGTGATATTGACGCCATACAATCTGCCACCAGAAATGTGCATGCAAAGGGAAGTCTTGTTTATGAGTATTCTGGTACCGGGTCCTAAGCATCCAAAACGATCCCTTGATGTATTTCTGCAACCCTTGATTCATGAGTTGAAACAATTATGGTATACAGGTGTACGCACATTTGATTATTCACAGGAACGGAATTTTACAATGCGGGCAGTGCTATTGTGGACCATTAGTGACTTCCCAGCGTATGGGATGTTATCGGGATGGACCACGCACGGAAGGTTATCTTGTCCATATTGCATGGATCGATCAGATGCCTTTCAACTGAAGCATGGAAGGAAGTCGTGCTGGTTTGATTGTCATCGTCGCTTTCTTCCCTTGCATCATCCGTATCGGAAGAACAAGAAGTTGTTCAAAAAGAACAAGGTTGTGCGTATTCCTCCCCCAGTTTATATGTCAGGGAATGATTTGTTTGAGCAGATTGATTATTATGGTGCTCAGGAAACATGTAAGCGTGGGGGAAATTGGCACACTACAGCGAACATGCCTGACGGATATGGGAGTTCTCACAATTGGCACAAAATGAGTATCTTTTGGGAACTCCCATATTGGAAAGATCACCTACTACGGCACAACCTTGATGTGATGCACATCGAGAAAATTTTTTTCGATAACATCATGAATACGATTTTGAATGTGCAAGGAACGGGAAAGAGTAAAGACAACTTCAAATCAAGGTTGGACTTGGCCGAAATCTGCTCAAGAAGCGAGTTACATATTACAAGAGATGGTAAATTACCGATTCCGATCTTTCGGTTGTCTGGGGATGCGAAACAGACGTTGTTTAACTGGATTGCTTCAGAAGTGAAGTTTCCGGATGGTTATGTGTCCAAATTCTCAAGATGTATTGAACAAGGCAAAAAACTTGCCGGTATGAAGAGCCACGATTGCCATGTTTTCATGCAACGACTATTACCCTTTGCATTGGCTGAGCTCTTACCGACAACCGTCCACGAAGCAATTGCTGGTACATATTAATTAATTACATTAATTATTGAAATAGTTTTGTCATTTTATTAAATTATTTCAGTGGTGTGATTATAATAACTATGAACGTGTAGGCATTGGAGCATTTTTCAGGGATCTATGCACACGAACACTTACAGACGAGGGCATTGTGCAATTACAGAATAATATACCAGTGTTGCTCTGTAATTTGGAGAAAATATTTCCACCATCTTTTTTTGATGTGATGGAACATCTTCCAATCCACCTACCGCATGAAGCAGCTCTTGGAGGGCCTGTGCAATTTCGATGGATGTACCCGTTCGAGCGATTCATGGGACATCTAAAAGGAAAGGCCAAAAATCTTGCAAAAGTGGAAGGATCGATCGTTGCAGGAAGTTTGACTGAAGAAACCTCTCATTTCACGTCATATTATTTTAGCCCAACCGTTCGAACCAAAAAGGCTCGTCTAAGCCGATATGACGATGGAGGTGTTGCACCAACATATAACGTAGAGGTCCCAGATATCTTCACCCAAATAGGGAGACTTGGTGGAAAGGTTAAGGAAGTTTGGTGGGAAGACCACAAATTTACTCGTGCGGCGCACAATTATATATTGCGAAATTGTGAAGGAGTGCAACCGTTTGAGAGGTATATCTCTTAATTAATTATTTAAATTTGTTAACTAACAATTATTTAATATTATTCATTGTGAAGTTCACGAATTTAATTTAATTTTGTTTGTACAGTGAATTCGACAGGCAGATGCGAGAAGCTTGTCCCGGTTTACCAGAAAAAGAGTATGAGAAGTCCAAAGAAGATAATTTTGCTGGATGGTTAAGATATTATGTACGTAGAGTAAGATATTATACATATTTGATATATTCCAACAATATTTAAATAATCTAATTCGTTAATTAAAAATTTATGTTTATATATATAGGTGATGAATGGATGTGCAAACCAGCCCTTGCCACTATGGTTGCATGAGATTATTCACGAACCAATTGCGAAGATCAAAACTGCCCCAATGTACTTCACTCGTGGATACACTTTTCACACGTATGATTATGGCTCCAATAAGTCAACCGCAAATTATGGAATCCACGTGCCAGGTGATCTAAACTTCTACGGCGTCTTGCAAGAAATTATGGAAGTCTCATATCCTGGAATTATTGGGTTGAAATGCATTTTATTCAAATGTCATTGGTACGATCCAACGGTCGGTCGAGGCGTCCGCACAAACACATTAGGGGTAACCGATGTCAATGCAAACAAAAAATTTTCTAACTTCGAACCTTTTATCCTAGCATGTCAAGCAGAACAAGTGTGTTATATTCCTTACCCTCGGAAAAGGCAAATGCGGGAGACGTGGTTATCAGTGATAAAAGTGAATCCGAGAGGTCGTATAGTCGGGGAAGTTGATGATGTGGCTATGCAACATGAAAGATCACCAGAAGTCTTTGTAGCAATCGAATCAACCGAGAATATCTTACATATTGATCCAGAAACCAGAGAAGAGGAAGACATAATAGTTGATGAGACGAAGGAAGATGAAGAATCTGACGAGTTCGAGGAGACTGATGATGAAGAAGACACTGATCATAGTGAACACTCCAATGAATCTGAAAAAGAATCTGATTAATTTTTAAATGTTTTTAAGCAATTTCGATTATAAATAAAGTTTTTTTTTAATCAAATTTTACCAAATTTGCGAGGGATTTGCGATGAAATAGCTTAAATCATCGCAATTCCCTCGCAAATTTGCGAGGGAATTGCGATGGACCTGTCCAATTCCACGCAATTTCCTCGCAAGTTTGCGAGGAAATTGCGAGGAAAGCGTCTAAGTCCACGCAATTTCCTCGCAATTTGCTAGGGAATTGCTTGGAATTAATTTGAAAATTCAGCAATTTGAAAACAGAAAACTACGTATATTAATTTCCATGTCTGTAAAACTGAGAAACTTAAAATAACTCAAAAATCTCAGCTAAATCTTAGTTTCGCCGGAGCCGGAAAAGAAAAACGTAGGCGGAGGGAGAAGAAGATCTCGATCGGTCATAAGTCATATCGAATGAACTCAGGTATACACTGAAATCTTCGTCGATCTCGATTAGTCATTTCCTTCTCTTCTTGGCTCTGAGTACGATTTCTTCTGAGTTTCTGAGTTCATTGCTCTCGATTTCATCCAACTGCCTTTTGTTTTTGTTTCCCGAGAAAATGAAATCTGAATTCTTTTGAAACTCCTTTATGGTGTATGTTTGATAGTCTTAAGAAGAGCTAGCTGATCAGAATCATATATATTGTTGCGGCTCGTGAACCCAATGTCAAACGAGAACCAGCAGATGAGGATCACGTTGTTGCAGCTCCTACACCTTATCATGCATCTTCATCTCACAGACAAGAACTAGAAACTAGAAACTCTGATTATGATCCTACTCCTCGTGAGAAAGTGCTCGAGGTTTTGTTTCTTTTCAAACAAGTATACAAATGGTCTATTTAATCACATTTTATAAAACTTTGCGATGGAATTGCGAGGGAAAAAAAAAAAATAGACGCAATTCCGTCGCAAAACGTTTCCCTCGCCATTCCGTCGCAAATTTGCGAGGGAATTGCGGCTTTCGGACTTTTATTGGTTAAACCGCGAATTGAATTTTTGTTTAATCTTTTGAAATATTTCGGTTTGCGATGGAATTGCGATGGTATATCAATTCCCTCGCAAATCCGTCGCAAATTGGTAATCCGAAACCCTAATTTGCGAGGGAATTGCGACGGACCGTGAAAAAACAGAATAAAGTCGCGATCTTCTTCTTCCTTTTCCTTTTCTTCTTCCTTCTTCTCCCGAAACCGCCGATCTCCTCCTCTCCAGCCGACGAGCTCCTCTCCAGCCGCGGATCTCCTCTCTCCTCCTCTCCAGCCGCGGATCTCCTCTCTCCTCCTCTCCAGTCGCCGATCTGCTCTCTCCTTCTCCAGCCGACCGATCTCTCCTTCAAACCAAGGTATTGTTAGATTAGATATTGATTTTGATTTTGATTTTGTTTTTGATTTTGATTTTGTTAGATTTTTGTTAGATTAGATATTGTTAGATTAGATATTGTTAGATTAGATATTGTTAGATTTTGTTGATATTGTTAGATTAGTTTAGTTTAGTGAAATTGTTAGATTAGTGAAATTAGTGAAATTAGTTTAGTTTAAATATTTGTTAGATTCTTTTAGTTTATTTTGTTAGATTATGTTTTGTTAGAATTGTTAGTGAAATTGTTAGATTATGTTTTGTTAAATAATTAGTTTATTTTGTTAGATTAGATTTTGTTTGATTAGTTTAGTTTATTTGTTAGATTAGTTAGATTTTTTAGTTTAGATTAGTTAAAATAATTAGTGAAATTGTAAGATTATGTTTTGTTAGAATTGTTAGTAAAATTGTTAGATTATGTTTTGTTAAATAATTAGTTTATTTTGTTAGATTATGTTTTGTTAGAATTTGGAAATTTATTAGATTATTTTGTTAGTTTATTAATGCGTTAGATTATGTTTTGTTAGTTTATAAAATTTATAAAATTAGTGAATTTATAAAATTTAGTTTATAAAATTTAGTGAATTTTAGTTATTTTTAGTTTTTAGGTTTTGTAATTTTATAATTCATTTAGTAATTGATTTTTAAAATTTATAAGTTTTAATATGATATCGTTGTAATTATTTTACTAATTTTTTAAATTTTGTTTTTCAGATGTCTGGAGTTAATAACGAGTACTCTCGTTATCTCTCGAGGGGTGGCACGCCTCGGAGGAGTGACTCGTCTCGGAGGAGTGGCACGCCTATTCCAGAAACTCCTCGGACGAGTTTCACTTCTCAGACGGGACGACATGACGACATCCCCGGGAGTCAGCACTATTCACCGCCTCCACCTGCATTCTCAGATCCCCCACAGGTGGCACAGTATGAGAACGACAACGATGATCTTCTCCTTAAGGCGATCCTCGAGTCTCCAGGTCATGACCTTCTTCCCCGCCTTGATCCAAGACGTCCTGATAATACGTATTGGTAAGGTTTTTTTTTTTTTGAATTTATTAATTTAATTTTAAGTTTTTTAAAACAAATAAAGTCATATTATTTGTTTTTTATTATTTTACATTTCAGGTTTGATCAAGACGGATGCGTGGCCGCTTCGGTCCGCTCGATCTTTGAAAGAGATTTCAGAGAGCCTCATGCCAATTGGAGGCAAACACCTGAGCATGTCAGAAGACGGTGGTTTCAGACTTTTGCTGTAAGTTTTTTAATCTTTAAAATTAATTACTTTATAATTTATATAACTTATTGTTTGAATTTTTCATGATAACTTATTTTTTTGTAGCAACACTATCATTGGGAGTACGGTATTACGAGCAAGGTCCGAAAGGAGTTTGAAGCGAAGCTGAAGGAACGCATGGCCGACCAGGTGGGACGGTGGAAGAAGAAGTGGAAGAAAGAAGGCGACCTTGCGATGCCTAGGTGGTTTGATCCAGATGTCTGGGCAGGCCTTGTGGCTTATTGGCAGGATCCGGCGAGCGAGATCAAGAGCGCTAACAGTCGGGCGGCCCGGTACGCTGATCCTGATGGGGACGGGTATGCCAAGCATCGGTCTGGACAGCTTTCCTACATGGCCCGCGGACGGAAAATCGTAAGTTTTTCATTTCTTTTAATTATTAATTAAATTTTTTATGATATTTATAAAAAAACAAATCAGGCAAAGGATCGCGGAGATTCGGTCCCGGATTTGCTAGCTGTCCTCGAGGAGACAAAGAGGCGACCATATGGGACTTTCGTCGACAATATGCGGGGGATTTACGAGGAATAGTTTTTCCCTCGTTAATTCCTCGCAAATCCATCGCAAATTTGCGACGAACATTTCCCTCGAAAATTTGCGAGGGTGTTGCAAAGAATTTGATTTCCATCACAATTGTCTCGCAATTTCCTCGCAAATTTACGAGAGATATTTTCCCTCGCAAATGTCCCTAGCAAATTGATTGTTTTCTTGACTTGCGTGTTTTTGCCAAAACAAATACAAACTCTCTACCGAGCCTAATAAATAACTAACTTATGTTGACTAATCCATTTTAGATACGAGAAAGACAACCAAAAACAGAAAATTAATTAACATTAAACACAATTAACTATTAAAACGTTGGGTTTTCAAAACATAACAAAAGCATTAAACATCAGCTGACACGAATTAACTTTTACTCAGTATTGCTTTTACTTGACATAAGAAAGCTAAGCAAAAACAAAACAACAAAGAATCATTAAGTAGTCAGAACAGAAGAAGGATCACTGAACCAGCAGCCGAGTCCTCCTCCGTCGTAGAACCCGCAGTCGAGTCCTCCTCTATCGCAGAACCAGCCTTCCTCTACCGCATAAACCAAATCAGTTCTCGATTGGCTCACGTTCTCATTTGGTCGATTTAGGAGGAGACTAGAGAAATTGGGAATTTCGGAATTAGAGATTTGGGAATTAGAGAAATTGGGTTTGGGAGGATTTAGGGATTTATGCTCGATTTTGTTAATGTTTTTAAACACATCGTTTTGCCAGTCAACTGTATTTAATGTTAATTAATTTTCTATTCTAGTTGACTTTTTCGTATCTAAAATGGCTTAGTCAACATAAGTTAGTTATTTATTTGGTTCGGTAGTGACTTCATATTTGTTTTGGCAAAAACTAGTAATTTCATTATTAAAATTACTGTTTTCCCAATTTAACTATTTCGAGCTGAGAAAAGAGAGCTAGGGTTCGCAGCGAGAGAGGGAAAGTGAGAGAGAAAGAGAGAGAAACAGAGTTCCGTCATGTGGAGTGAGATAAGAAGTGGTAGGGCTGGGCGTTCGGATACCCGTTCATGTTTGGTTTGGATTTTCGAGTTTTTAGCCTCTATATTTTTGGATCGGGTTTGGTTCGGGTTCGGGTTTACCCACATACCCGAAAGTCAGAAATTTTTATCCGACACTATCCAAACTATTCGAAAATACCCAAAACCCTTGAATTTGTTTACTTGAATATACCCAAAAATAATTGAAATACCATTATATACACGAAAATATCCGAAAAACCCAAATAATTTGAGCACTTGGGTTATTTAGTACAAATATCATTAATATCTTATTAGTATAAACCTTTATTTTGGACTTGTTTAGATATTTGTTCGGTTTTGGGTTTGGGTTTTCGAGTTTTGAGTTTAAGACCCGTTCTGCTATTTAAAATTTTTGGGTTCGGGTTTCGGTTTGGATCGGATCCTCGGATCCGAGTATTGTGCCCATGCCTAGGAAGTGATAGTTCTCGAGAAGAGAGCCTACTCGTCGAAACCCTAAAATCCCATCTCGTTATCGCCAGCCGTGGCCCAAACATTTGAGAAGCCTTATGATGAGTTACAAAAAAGAGCTTTTCAAACACGCTAAAAACAAAAATCCTTCGCATCTGAGCTGCATGTATTCGGCTTCCGTATTTCTTTAACATATTCTATATATCATGCATCCTTCTCTAGTTGGATCTAAAAAACAAAAACAAAATCCAATAGATATTCCGAAACAATGAAAATGATTTTTACGAAGTTTATTCAACGCGAAATCAGGAATAACACTTATAAAGTGGATGCTTTCTGACAAAAATTTTTAATGCATAGATAGACCATTCAACCTTTGTTGAGACATAGAGATTTTCATATAATTTTTTAATAACTTCCAATTTTGAGAAACTTCTCTCCAACGATGTTACCGTCATAGATGATACCGTCATAGATGATACCGTCACATGTTGCTAGTAAAATACGATAAGCAATTGAAACATTTGGATAACAACATACATTTTCAAAAAATTCAAGCACTTCACTAGGTGTTATTGACACTTTGGATAAAGTCATTTTTTAAAACTTTTAGTTCGAAAAAATCATATCAGAGATACTACTATGAGAAAACAATTTGTGAAGAAATTACTTTGTGAAAGTTGATGCAATGCTCTTTTAACTCATTTTCATCGAGTGCCTTTAATTTCAATGAATCAAACAAAAATCCAAAGGTACTTTTAAAGTTGACATTTGTTATATTTACAACAACAAGAATATAATTAACTCTAAATACATCTTCAACTGATAATGCTTCTTCATCAAGATCATTCTCATCAAAGTGTTTTTTCTAAAGAAAAAACGCCTACATGGAAATATAGGATCAACATTCATATCATGAGTAAGACCTTGAGCTACTTTCATACAAGAACTAAATCCTTCATCTCAATAATTTTCAAAATATAACATTATACCTTCCAATTGTTTTATAACACTACCAATTCATATAGATTTGGATTGTAAGCCCTTTCATAACGTGTTCATAACAAACAAAATTTCATATCAAATAATTATACCAACTAAAAACTCAAAATTCTCATGTGATTCACTAGGCTTTCGGCTTCAATTTTTGTTATTGCATAATCGCATGATTCATATAATTCAATTAAAGCTATTTCCACTTGAGGAATCTGAAACCTAATAGCTTTAACACATTTTATTCTACTTTCCCAATGAGTATTAGAAAAAAATTTAATTGTCAAGTAAGGAACATGATCAAGCAAAAAAATACATATATACGTTGCAATGCTCCAAAAAAAGAAATAGATGTCACACAAGAATGAGCCATATCGCTAACCACAAGATTAAGACTATGACAAGCACAAGCCATATATTGTGATTTTGGGTTAATTAATGTCAAGCAATCTCTTTTGAACCACTTGTGTATTTCCTTTCATGTTAGAACCATTGTCATAACCTTGACCTCTCTCATTATCAACATCAAGATCTAGATATTTTAGCTCATCAATTATTCTTTTAAAAAGAGTAATCTGGATTTATCATCTACAATAGAAACTCTAAAAACTACTCTTCTATCTTCACTTTTTAATCTAACATCCTTACACACCGAACTATACAAGTCAATCTTCTTTTATGGCTCACATCCATAGTACAATCAAGAAGGATGGAGAAATATTGGCTTATCTAATGACTTTCACTATATATATATACTTGAAGTTCATCTAAAAGAGAAATCAATTCATTTTTAATTTTATAACCAAGATAATGATTGTGTATTTCACGGATACGAATGCGCCTAATATGATCTTGCATTATTAAATCAAATCCGTTTATAGATTCAATCATGCCTTAAAATTACCATAGCCTTACTACTTTGGTAAATTTTTTTCATTTGACCCACAAAAATCTAAAATTTGTTTAGCAAGACACTTCACAACCGCAATAATTCTAATCAAAACTAACCTCTATCGTTTGTTTCTCTTTTATAATTTATTTTTGTAATTCTTTATCAATAGTTTTATTTTTCTCAATTCTAACTTGCATCTCATTCCAAGTTTTCATATTAGTCATATGTTCTCCACTTTTTTCATGATTTATAAGTCTCTTGCTAAGATGCTTCTAATCATATAATCCATCATTTGGTAAACCACTTAAGTTACCACGCGATTTAAACAACTTCCCACGAAAACAATAAACTCCATTCACATGATTTGAATAAACTAACTACTTTCTATCACAAGTTTCTCCATTACTAAACTTTCTAGAATAATATTCATATGAGAAATACCTATAATTCTTATCAAGAGGAAAAACAAAATTTAATTCTCTTTTAGGTCCAGCTTGAAGTAATGTGTCTCTCATTTTATTATCAAGATTTCCCCAATTACTAGGATAAAAATTCAAAATGCAAACTTCACACATTATCATGCTCACTCAATCGACTAAGATCATTATCGACACTCAAACACAAATTTTCTCGCTCATAGACATTCAAAGTTTCGCGTATAGATGCATTTTTAACATTATCATGCTCTCTTAATTGACTAGGACCATCATCAATATCATTCACTTTTTTAGGTTTTTGAGAAATATTAACTCTCACTTTTTAAGAAAACTATCTAAACACCTCTTTGAGATTGAATAAATATTCATCACTTTTTCTCTTATTTGTTTTATCATTTTTGGACAAACCATGATCAAAAGTCAATTTATATTGAAAAATAGCACCTAGATAAAAAAGACGATGACAAGCAATTTTGATAATGTCAATAGCCGAAACAACGCGAAAGCACCTACTACAAAATTTAACAATTAATAACAAACAAAATCACTGAAGAATAAAAGAATAGAATAGAATATACTTCTCATAAATTCATAATATGTTTCATAAATCAAACTTACAAACGAAAACGGAATCTGAATTTTAGCGTAACCGTTGGAGGAGAAATGAGAGAAGAAAGGAGATTAGTAAGGTACAACAATATATATTTTTCTTCTGAACACTAAGAAAAATTGTCGACATGAAGAATTAAGATAGAAAAAAACAAGGGTTTCTTGCTAAACTAGACCCTTATTTGAAGTCAATTCAAAAACTAGACCCCTCTTCCTTTTCTTTTCAAAATGCCTTAAAATACCCCTCATCGCTTCTTTTTTCACAAAAATACATAGCGCAGACTTCTCCTATGAAGTCTGGTAGCTGGGTTTGAAAAACAATAACCCAAAGATTCTCACGTAATAACGAAAATGCCATCGTCTTCAATAGTTCCCAACCACACTTACCAAACAAAACTGAGCTCTCAATGCTTCAAACAACCGAATTAAGTGATGTTAATACTTTAAAACTGAGTCAAAAAACCGAATTAAGTGGTCAATTGAAAAAGTAACTCTTTTTCTAAATAGACTTCTCAGACGAAGTCTCATGTAAAAGTCAAACTCTGGTCAATTGCAAAACTATACCCTACTTTATGGGTAGACTTCGCTGAAGAAGTCTCTGAAGGCAAAAAGACTTCATCGAGGAAGTCTAATTACGTAATAGACTTCCTAAATGAAGTCTATTACCGAAAAGACTTCCTAGATGAAGTCTACTAAAAAAGTCAAAACTGTGGTCAATTGCAAAACTAGACCCCAAACTGGTATAGACTTCTCTGACGAAGTCTCCTTGTGTAGCAGACTGCGCATGTGAAGTCTGCTAAAAAGTCAAAATCTGGTCAATTGCAAAATTAGACCCGTGCTTCAGACTTCATCGGAGAAGTCTACTAAGAGACTTCGCCTGTGAAGTCTCTAATGATAATTTTAGTAAAAATGCAATTTTAGCCTATTTGTAATTAGTTTTTTTTTTCTTTTTTTCTTGTCCTAACAAGTGTGTTACGTATGGCTTTTGATGTTTTAGAAATTTGAACTATTTTAATCGCATAATTATTTTTATATATTTTTTCTTAACTTATTAGGTGTTTAGGTTATAAATTTAGACTTCACAGAGGATGTCTGTGCGTAGACTTCGTTCGAGAAGTCTCTTGCACTATCTTTTTAAAAAATGGATTTGTATCATATATATTTTAAATTTTTTACATGTGTATTAGTTATTGTTGTTGTTTATGTATGAATTTCACATCTCAATATCTTATATTCTATTTTAAATCGATTTTATGAATTTCTGATAATTATTTTTCAACAGACTTCACCTTTGAAGTCTACTGTCAAACAAACTAACAGTTTGCATTTGTGTTGTTTCAAATGTTTTTCAGAAAATGGTTCATGTACCTGCTGTCTTTGGAGAATGGGTGATGAGAGACTGTAAGTGGCATTTTGAGGTGGATCATCCCAAAGGAGGGAGAATGTTTTTCTTGAGTGATTCTTGTACACACCGTGAACTCATTGAGATGGCACTAGCAGACTATGAGCTGGACAAGAACGACTTCGTCGAGTTAACTTACTCGTTGCCGAATTCAATGTTGCAACTAACGGACACGGATTGTCCTACACCACCTATGCATGTCTCAAATGATAGACAAGTGCGGTCCTTGGTTGAGTTATGTAAAACGCATGCTGTACGCCTTTGCGTCTCGAGTCGTTTTGGTATGGCTAGTGGCAATGAGGTTGCTGGTGAAAGTGTTGACGAAGACCTTCAGGATGTAGAAGAGTTTGAAGACGAAGATATGGATATATCTGATGGTGGTGAGGTTAACGTCAACGACGATGGTGATGATGATGATGATGATGCGGAAGAATCTCATGCTGGTGAGGTTAAAGAAGAATACCTTGAGGATTATACTGTGTATGGGAAAGTTGAGGATGAGGATGGTAGTGAAAATGATGATGAGGATAATACGTGTCCTGTTGCGGAAGGTGGCTTTGTTGGTGAAGGCCCAAGATCCAACATGACATGGTCAGACGGTATCTATACGACTGCGAGTTTTCCTACAAAGGATGCGCTTGTATCCGAGCTGCGGTTGACGGCTATAATGTCGAAATTCACGTTCAAAGTGCATAAGTCTACACAAAAGTTGTTCGTAGCCATCTGCGGTGTGAAAGGATGCAATTGGAGGATTAGAGCGGCTGTGAAAAATGAACCAAAAAGGTTTTGGGTTACCTTGTACAAAAATGATCATACTTGCAATGTTGCAGACCGAATTTCTCTGCGCAAACGTCATGCTCCGAGATATATTGCTAAACTGTTTTATGATGAATGGGGAACAATCGATGGAGTAACGCCGAAGATGATTAGATCTGCAATGAAGAATAAATATGGTATGCAGATGAATTATACCACTTCCTATAGAGCTTTAATATTTGCACAACACTTGGTGAGGGGAACAGCTGAAGATGGATATGAGCAGCTGCCGTCTTATCTCTATCGCATCGGGCTAGCCAATCCCGGAACTGTCACTGATCTTGTGGTTGATGATCAAAACAGATTCAAATATCTGTTTATGGCTCTTGGAGCCTCTATTACCGGTTTTCAGTTTCTGAGAAGAGTTATGGTGGTGGATGGGTGTCATCTACCGGGGAAGTATGGTGGAGTTATGCTAGTGGCTTGCGGCCAGGACGGGAATTTCCAAATATTCCCGTTAGCTTTTGCTATTGTAGACTCTGAAAATGATGAAGCATGGCAATGGTTTTTCACTAAGTTGAGTGGATGTGTCTCTGATCAATTTCCTTTGGTCATAGTGTCCGACAGGCACGCCTCGATTAAGAATGCCATTGAAACTGTTATGCCATGGGCAACAAGAGGGATATGTTATTATCACCTACAGAATAACATAATCACGAAGTACAAGGGAAAGCAACTTATGTACTTGGTCAGAGGGGCTGCGTATGCATATACGCATTATGATTTTAACAGATACATGGACGCCTTACGTGAGACGAAGCCCGATCTTGCAGCTTACTTGGAGGACGCAGATGTGAAACTATGGGCCCGCGTTCACTTTCCAGGAGAACGATACAACATACAAACGAGCAACATTGCTGAATCGATAAACTCTGCACTTAAGCCAGCTCGAGGATTTCCCATACCCTTTCTTTTGGAATTCATACGAGAGAAGCTAGGAAGATGGTTTTCTAAAAGGAGAGAAGACGCTATCAGTCTCACAACCAAACATAGCAAGGGAGTTGAATATTTGCTAACTATTCGTCAGCATTATGCTGACCAGATGACTGTCGAACGCATAGACGGTTGGCGATTTCACGTGAAGGGAGGACATAGAGATTGTATCGTTGATTTCCAACATCGAACATGTGAATGTGGAGTGTATGATGTTGAGAAAATACCTTGCTCGCATGCTATTGCTGCTGCTCCTGAGCTTAAAATGGATGTTGCCGCCCTCGTATGCCCGTCATACACAAAGGAATATTTGTATTCGACGTATGCAGGCAACATTTTCCCCAAAACCGTCGATATCAAAGAGCCCGAGTTTGCCAAGGTTTTCCCTCCACTCATCCGGCGTCCTCCTGGAAGGCAGAAGAAGTCAAGGTGGCAAACGTGGCTTGAAATCGCCAGAAAGACTACGCCAAAACCGCGGAAGGCTCACAAGCAATATAGTTGTTCAAAATGCAGGCAATCTGGACATACTCGCGCTAACTGTGTAAGTAAAAATCTTTGTTTTGAGGGGGCTCTGTTTTTGAGGGGACTCTGTTTTTAAGAGGACTCTGTTTTTTTTTTTGTTACGTAGCGTTTCAAGGTTGAAGGAAAGTAGAAGTCTGCTCTTGAAGTCTTCCACAGAAGTCAGTTCAGGACGCATACGAAGTCTTCAGAAGAAGTCTGTATTTGAAGTCTCCCGTAGAAGTCTATAATCAGATGTTCAGTATGCAGATGAAGTCTTCTGTTGTAGTCTGTGGATGAAGTCTTCCATTGATGTCTAAAATTAGGGTTTTCTACGAAGATGAAGTCTACAACTTTTTTACATATATAATTATGCTTTTTATAAGTGGTTTTAATTGTATGACCAGTTATTTTTGTCATGTCTAATGTGTATTCTAAGCCACCGTGTTGGCTAATCAACTTGTTGTATTACCCTTCAACGATTTAATTCCAAATTTCAGGTGATTTTAAAAAAACAGTAGTTCACGATAATTACTTATATAATAAGGTTCCGAACCATAAATAACATAATAAGGTTTGAAGATTACATAAAGGATCAGGTGCTCTTTGATCCTCCGGCCAAAGATTCAGACATTTCTCGTGCCTTCTCATTGAAACGGTCCCGATCTTTGATGTAGACTTCAGCAACGGATTCCACAAAATTATCTCCTTCACCCACTTCTGGCTCATACAACATATTCACAAGAGCCTCAAATACTGTGGTTATGTTGTAGTCGGCTCTCCATTGCTCAGGGAGGAGCATCTTCAAGTAGATACACCCGCGATGGACATTAGGGTGGTAGATCGGGGTGCTGAAACGAACCTACATTACCCAAACCGTCACGATATTTAGGAGGGGGTATTGGATAAAAGAATTGAAGTGTTTTATCAAAACTTACGCGTGGGGGTTTAATCGGGTATCCCGGCGGATAATGAACAATCACTTTGAAAATCCCTCCCTCATAAGGGGTGTCAATAGGGCCAAATAGCAAACCCTCCCAATGGAACATGTCATCGGCCACAGGTCCTAAAAAAAAAATTGGTAAGAAATTAGAAGATTGTATGAAATTGGTAAGAAATTAGAAGAAGCTGTATAGAGATTACCTGCCGTGAAGTGAGCATTCGGATTCTTCAAGAGGTTCTTCAAACCTCTTTCGATGCTTTTTACTGTGAACGACATTTTTTTTTTATAAAAGATGATAATTGGAATTTCCTTAAAAAGCAATAGATGAAACTGTAAATTTTAGATCTACTCAGTAATATAGTCGGTTGCGTGTTTTGGAGAAGAGTAATAAATGATAAGAAGCGACGTTTCACGAAGGTCCGTTTCGTTTTGCGTTTGAGAAGTCTAAATGAGAAGTCTCCTACAGAAGTCTATTACTAGGGTTTTGAACGTATACGAAGTCTCCATAAGGAGTCTGTATTTGAAGTCTGCCGTAGAAGTCTATAACTAGATGTTCAGGACGCATATGAAGTCTCCCGTGGAAGTCTGTGGATGAAGTCTACAATTGATGTCTAAAATTAGGGTTTTGTACGAAGATGAAGTCTACAACTTTTTTACTTATATTTATATAGTGTCTATAACTTTTTGTATTTTTGGGTTTTCCTTAGATAGCAATAGATGAAACTGTACAAAATATACGGTTATGCTAGATTTATACAACATACAAAACCATAGTTAAATATCCATATTTATACAAAATACAAAATATCAAGATTTATCGCTCATCGTACAAATCCAAACCTTCGTAACCGCGCTTCTCAGTCCCCGTTATGCCGAGCTCATCGTATATTTCTGTAGCCATCTTCTCCCTTATGAACTTGATGTTCTTATCACACAAGCGGGTTTGATGAAATTGTATGCCCAGCGCATGACACTCGATGTATTTCAGGCAATACACTCCACAGTCACCGCTGTTATTGTTTTTAGGAACACTCTTCTGTGGAACCCGCTCGTATGTGTAAAGCTCATAAGGGTACTTATCTTTTAGCTCGGGAGGAGCTACAATGTTCATAATATAAGCCATTATATCGCAAACAGGAATAATTGCAGCCTCAATCTCCATATCTTTGCTGACCGTTAGATCGCTATCCCAAATAACGATGTGTCTCTTATGAATATTAATCAGTAGAGCAACCCAATGCATAGCCTTGATGTTAAGGGATGTGTAGATTTCATCCACATCTTCACCCCACATCTTATTAGATCTGCAGAAATCTGGTTGCTCTCCGGTGGCAAGATCATACGCACCAGGAGGTAGGCGTCTGCCCCTTCCGTGTTCATCACCAGTTTTCAGAAATTCTTCATACTTAGACCTCCACAACGTGGTGAAGATGGAATCAATAAAGCAGATTCTGTCGCTCCTAAACCATTCTGGATGCTTCGTGAACCGTTGTCTTAGTAGATTGATTCCAGCATCAATGTGCTGCAGTAAGCAAATAATTAGTTATTGTTAAGCAACCTTACAAGTAACGATAAAAAAAAAAAGTCTGAGAGTGAAGTCTGAGAGTGAAGTTTGAGACTTCACTCTCAGACTTCACTCGCAGACTTCACTCTCAGACTTATTACAAGAAGTCTCACCAGGTCCCAAAGCCATATTCTGGGAGTCATAAGCACTTGGTACCAGTGTGTGGTTGAGTGTTCCTTAGGTTTTTTATTATTCAACTCCCTTTAAAATGAAGTTACAAACATTCAAAATCACGTCACATAAACTATGTTTAAAAGGGTTATTAAATAGTGCAACTTACGGGCAAGTCGCCAAGAAGGCAGTCAGCTTGGCTTTCTTGTCAATGGCAATAGGACCAAAAGGGTCATAGCCATTGCCAGGCCGAACAACCAGCCTCTCTTGCAACTTTTTCTTATCACCCATCTTCTTAGCAATTAGCATTGCTGCTTTCTCCTTCAAGTTCTGTTTTGCCCTTTTTGCTTTTTCAAACTCCGTATCTAGATCTTTGGAGTTTTCTACCAGCACAACACTGCCTTCACTGCTCTGCATAGTTTGAAGCAAACATAGTTTGAAGCAATTATGTCAATGGACAAACAAACATCTTTTTATTGCAAAAGCACAAACAATCATTCTAACATTTTCCCAACAACAATCCAAAATAAGAGTTTAAACATGCCAACAAATTTCACATCATCTGTCTCATTGCCTACTCATGCCAGCTACTCTTTTACTTTTCCTCTGCCCCTTGGGAATCGTTGGGTCAAGGTTTTGAAGACTAACCCCTTCCTCAGGTTGATTTGATTTGGCTTCAGATTCAGCCTGCTTCTCCTGAGGATTCTCTTTCACTTCCTCGGGTATATTCTTCATAGCTCCGCTGGTGAACTTATCAAAAGCAGAACTCAGACCGTCTACTTTGTCAGTGAGTAAGACAATCTTCGTTCCAAGCTCAACCAACTGCCCCTTCAACTCTGCCTCAAACGTGTTGAGTCGAGTGTCAACTACATCCTTCAACGCATCACATATGCGCTGCTCAAATTCAGGGGATAGACGAGCTTTCTTCAAACTACTCTCTTCAGGAGCTTCTAGCTCCCTCTTAAAGCCATGATAAGGCTCATCATTCACTTCATCCTTCACCTCTGCCTTCACCTCTGCCTTCAACTTCAAAGGAACCTTCACCTTGAAGTTTGTGAGCAACTCACCCGTAGACTTCCAGTGTCCTTTACACCACTGCCAAGGGTTACAAGGCTTAGTTGAGAAATGTCCATACATTGCTTTCACAATGTTGAGAATTCTCTCATCCTCATTATCCTCATCCCACTGTGGGAACATCTCATCAAATGGTTTTTCCACAAAGCTGTAGACTGTGGTCTACAAACATAAACATGAATAGAGGGAGATCAGATAATATAATAACAGACACACATGTGTGAAGGAGATCATATAATATAATAACAGACATACCTGCTTGAGGATGCCATTTCTGAGGTTTTTCCTCCCTCTCGATCCTTTGTAAGCTAGGAGAGGTGGCCTTGAGTCAGTGGGCTCAGTGGGGTTAATGGGGAAAGGTTCTCCGATCTCTTTTGCTAATTCTGGTAGGGCAAAGTAGATCCAGGACTGCAACGCTTGGACAAATCCGTGGATGTGATAAGTCCTGGTGATATCAGCAGTCTTCACCGATGAAATCAGAATATTGAAAGCTACTCTTCCCCAAGGGTATGCAACAAACTTGTCCAGATCCATCACCAACCTAGCAAGGTTCACATTGATGCCCTGATGGTGAGGGTGAGCATCGATGCAGCTGGCAAGGATGGCTAGAAACCCCAACCTCACTCGATCTTCCGAACTCCATTGACCAGAGCGTGAACACGCTGATGCCAACTCTTCATAGCTTGGTCCAACAGCCACATCGACTCCAAGCTTTGTCCAAAAATCCTTCAGCTCATCCGTGATCTCAGCCTCAGGCTCCGGATTCATAAGGTTTTCAACATAATCGCAGTTGAGCCAGGTGATGTGTGCAAACTCGTTTAAAGAGAATCTCACTGGGACTGCACCAACTAGGCTCCAAATCTCATGCTTTAGATGGCATATAAGTTGGAAACTGAGCATATAGTGGACCAGCCTTGATGCCCATGCGATCCCTTGCTCGTGGTACATTAGGAAGACACCAAGAGGGGAAGTCCAAAGCGTCTTCCATTCACCTTCAGTTAGTGCACCCCTGACAGCATCAAGAAGCTTAGGTGACCCGCTGTAGTAGCCTATACTCTTCTCAGGCGCGGGCTCAGAGTCTTTGGTGAAATGCCGAGGTGGAAACTGAGGCAAATCGTGAATAGCATCCTTAACTTCGTATTCAGTTATGTCGCGCGAAAGAGCCATATTCAAACCTATGTCATAGAAGAAACGGGAAAGTTAGATAACTGTGACGTGTACGGACTTCGCCGGTGAAGTCTTCATATAGACTTCCCTTATGAAGTCTCCAACAATCTAGTAAAAAGGGAAGAGATTTAACTGAAATTTAATTTGATTAGCTGTACGAAGATGTGAATGAAGTCTGCGATTTCCAGAACTGCGAATAAAATAAAAGATTGGGTTTAGATACAAAAAAAAAAAAAAGAAGAAACAGCTCAGAGAAAGAGTAGAGAGAGTGTGTCGTCGTAGAGAGAGTGTCGTCGCATGGTGATTTTCCGGCGAGAAAGAGTGTCGTCGTTGAGAGAGTTTGGGGTTTTCCCGCAGGGAGGAAGAAAATCGATAACTTACGGCGAAATAGGAGAGAGAGGAGTAAGAGAATCGGCGGCGTTTTGAGAATTCCGGTGACTTTAGCTGTTTCGGAGAAGGAAAAGAGCGATGGAGATTTCTTAATTTTTTTTAGCAGATGTAACTTTTGTTTAACCTAAACGTCTTTTCAGTCTCCGAAATTTCTATCTTGACAGACTGTAAATTATTTAAATTTTTAAAAAATTAGAGTAATATCGGTTACGTACAGACGAAGTCTATTGTAGACTTCGTCAAAGAAGTCTCTCGTAGAAGTCTGCGTGTGAAGTCTGGTCGTGAAGTCTATAGTCTGTCATTTTCAGACTTCATTTGGAGACTTCACTAACAGACTTCGTATATTTACAGCTGTAAATTGTTTATGCCAAATCGGTAAATGTACAGTTACAGCTGTAAATTTTTTTCCCCAAATTTTTTTCCCCCCAAAATTAGATAAATCGGTGACTTACAGAGGAAGTCGGTAGCAGCCTTCGCCAAACAAGTCTCTTATAGAAGTCTGCATGTGAAGTCTGGCCATGAAGTCTATAGTCTGTCATTTTCAGACTTCATTTGGAGACTTCGCTAACAGACTTCGTACATTTACAGCGGTAAATTGTTTAGTAAATTTTTGTTTTTTTTTTCCCCCCAAAATTAGATAAATCGGTGACTTTACAGAGGAAAGTCGATTGCTCGTTGAAGTCTGCGTGTGAAGTCTTCTCATGAAGTCTATACAGACATTACTGAAGAAGTCTGTAACCCTTAAAACAAAACATTAAAGAACCAGAAACGCTGCAATTTTTTTTTTTTTTAAAGTCACGTCCTTGAGATAAGATACGTCCGTCTCTTCAGTTTCCCATCTATTAATCTTTTCAGTTTCCCTAGTAATCATTCCACCTCCATAGTCGTATTCATTTCTTCTTCAATGCTTTTATCTCAGAAACACAAAACTCACAACAAGAAAAACAAAAACCCGATGGATGCTTACAACCTTCTAGCCGAAGCAAATGAAAGAGACAATGGCTGCAAAACAGATTGGTGTTTTAAAGTCAAGATTCTCCGCGCCTACTCTTACTCCGTTCTCAATGTAGGTCCCTACTGGTCCTACGTATTAGTAGATGAAGCGGTAAGAGATATTCACTTACATGCAGACATGCAGTCACATGGATCTGACAATACAATACTTTGGTGATGCTTCTTTTATGCAGGGAACTAAGATGGAGTTGATGATTACTCCAGAACATGTGCCAGCGTTCTCTGGATTGGAGAAGTATGAAGGGCACTGGATTGAAATACAGAATGTAGCAGTACAGCCAGGATTCGCAGCATTCCGTGCAACAAACTCTCATTTCAAACTTACAATCCAGTCTACCCAGTATACATTAAAGACTGGAATCATAAAAATCGATCCTTTGAACGACGAGCACTACTTGGATTTTTTAAGTTTGACCCAAATACGTGACATCAAAACCAAAACGAACGTTGCTATAGGTATGCATGCAAATTTCTTAACCCATAATTTATATGCATGTAACTTTATTTAACTAAAGAGAACACTTATGATGTAGATACTATGGGCATGCTCTGCAACACATGCCCCCTTCAAGAGAGTCCACTTGGCCGTACATTTTCAAAGAGTGTGTTTCACATCAAAGATGCCATGTAAGTTTAAACCAAACAATAATAATACCATGCCGAAGCTCACCGTATTGTAATTTACAACCACCTTTTATTAATCATAATAGGGACAATATGTTAAAGTGTGTGGCAACCGGTGAACACGCTTATAACTTCTGGAATGGCTTTAGGAACAGGAGGGGTGGAGCGGTGATCGTGGTGCTTAAATTATGGAGGATAAATCAGTTCGCGCGTAAGTGTGTTATTGCTACAGTTTAACATATCGTAATTGATCTAGACAATACAAATCTAATTCCCACAGGTGGTGATGATGACACTTGGCTGGAAACTGAAGAAGGCTTATCGGACATTTTGTTCGACCCAGCGATGGAAGAGGTTGAAGATTTGAGAGACGACTTCTTGATGTTTGATATGATAGCAAGATACAGGGCAATTGTCCCTAGATAGGCTCAGTTTATCTATCTAAATCTCTGTTTAAGAACATAAGTTTATTTATAATATATTACACTTTGTTTTGGATTTATTTGAATTTCATACGATAACAAAATCTTACAGACTTCACATGCGAAGTCTGCCGTGAGACTTCACCCGAAACTCGAGAAGTCTGTAAGCCCTAAACTCTAAATTTCGAACGTTTAATTCACTCTTTGTTAACAAATACTAACATTTGACATCAAAATAGTATAATATGTTCAAAATCTAACAACTATACGAAGGATCGCCATTTTATATCAAAAACATATCAATCTAAGTCTAACCCTAAAGATATATGCATGGATTCTTACACATTGGCAACCTCTAACCTATATGCCTCACATGGTTTACATCAAATGGCTCAGTTTTATGAATTTTTTTTTTAAACCTATTCGATCTGATTTAAAATAATTTATCTTTCAAAAATTTTGATTGAAATAATTTTTTATCATTTTTTTATTAAAATTCCACATTTAATTACGTTTCCAGACTTCATGGTCGAAGTCTGAACCGTAATTAAACCGTAGATTTAAATTATGAAAATAATAAAAAATAATCTCAATGCAATTTCTTCTTAAGAAAATAAGATTATCCCAAATATGAACTTTATAAATTAAAATTTCAGAAACTTTCATAAAATTAAGGTTGATTATGTTCTATGCAAATGATTATACCACTTCCTATAGAGGAAGTCTGTGCTGGAAATCTACTGGAGAAGTCTCTAACTAGGTGTTCTGTATTAATACGAAGTCTCTTAGTGAAGTCTACTCGTGAAGTCTACTTTTGGAAGTCTCTAGGTGTTCTCGCTGTTCTGAGACCAGTTCTTTTTGTATTTTTGCGGTTTTCGAACTTTGTATTTGATTTACAAATCAAGATTCCAATAATAATTAACATAATAAGAGAAATTAAAGATAATTAACTAATAAGAAATCAAAGGTTCCGATAGATAATTAACATAATAAGAGAAATTTAATATAATTAACATACAGAGGAAGTCTGTGCTGGAAGTCTACTGGAGAAGTCTCTAACTGGGTGTTCTGTATGAATACGAAGTCTCTTGGTATATACTACTCGTGAAGTCTACTTTTAGAAGTCAAAGGTTCCGATAGATAATTAACATAATAAGAGAAATTAAAGATAATCAACATAATAAGAAATCAAAGGTTCCGATAGATAATTAACATAATAAGAGAAATTAAATATAATTAACATAAAACTTAAGAAATAAAGTTCCAATCCATTTCAAAAGAAATTAAAAATAAATATTGTGTTTTGTTGTCTAATATGAAGAAGAAGAGCCCGATGAAGATGAAAAAGAAGAATCAGATGAAACTCACACTTACTAACCCAGACCCTGACATGTCAATGCAAAATTTTGTCGACCTGGTGAAGTACTCCTTCACCAGGTCGACAAAATTTTGCATTGGCATCTCTGGGTCTGGATTAGTAAGTGTGAGTTTCATCTGATTCTTCTTCTTCATCTTCATCGGGATCTTCATCTTCATCATTCGCTCTTTTCGACCAAATCCGCGTACTCTCTTCTTGTCTTCGAAAACAATCTCACCATCTCTACTTTCCAGGATCTCTCCTCTAGAATTAGTTATTCTTTTCTTGAACAACCGCGATAATGGTACGTACAAGTCATCATTAGTATCACCATCTTCTTCTTCATCCTCACTCTTCACATTAACAACGCCCCATTTTTCATACCGGTATGGCATCATCCGCACCCAACCGTCATTTGTATCTGGCTGATAATCACATCCGGTAAATCTATCCGGTCTCACATTTCTTCTCTTTCATCTGATTCTTCTTCTTCATCTTCATCGGGATCTTAATCTTCATCTGCATCTTCATCTTCATCTTCATCTTCATCTTCATCTTCATCTTCATCTTCATCGTCATCTAGAAGCAATGCTCTCTTCACCGACCGCCTGCTACTCATCTGATATGCGAAGACGGAAACAGAATAGCTTTGAAGATATGAATAGACGGTTGCGATTCCCAGATCTGCGAATCAAATAAAAGATGGGATTAGAGTTTTCCAGCGAGAGAGGAGAAAGAGGAGAAAGAATATCGATAACTTACGGCGAAAGAGGAGAAAGAGTGTCGGCGTTTAGAGATTTCCGGCGACGTTTGGTGATTCGAAGTCGAAGAAGAAAAAGAGCGATGGAAATTTTTTAATTTTTTTACCCAGATTAACTATTGCAATTTCAGTTTTATCTTGTTTAGTAAATGTAAATTTTCCCCCCAAATTTTTTGCGAAACATTTCAAAATTTTGGATTCATTTGGAATTTCATCAGACTTCTACAAAGAAGTCTACGATAACAAAATCTTACAGACATCACATGCGAAGTCTGCCGTGAGACTTCACCCGAAACTCGAGAAGTCTGTAAGCCCTAAACTCTAAATTTCGAACGTTTAATTCACTCTTTGTTAACAAATACTAACATTTGACATCAAAATAGTATAATATGTTCAAAATCTAACAACTATACGAAGGATCGCCATTTTATATCAAAAACATATCAATCTAAGTCTAACCCTAAAGATATATGCATGGATTCTTACCCATTGGTAACCTCTAACCTATATGCCTCACATGGTTTACATCAAATGGCTCAGTTTTATGAATTTTTTTATTTAAACCTATTCGATTTGATTTAAAATAATTTATCTTTCAAAAATTTTGATCGAAATATTTTTTTTTCATTTTTTAATTAAAATTTCACATTTAATTACGGTTCAGACTTCATGGTCGAAGTCTGCGACTGTTTATGGTATTTTAGAACATAATCAACCTTACATGCTTAAAATTTATAAAAGTTTCGGAAATTTTAATTTATAAAGTTCATATTTTAGATAATCTTATTTTCTTTAGAAGAAATTTCATTGAAAATATTTTTTATTATTTTCCTAATTTAAATCTAAAGTTTAATTACGGCTCAGACTTCATGGATGTCATGAACGAAGTCTACTGTGAGACTTCGTTCAAGAAGTCTACTGTGAGACTTCGTTCAAGAAGTCTACTGTGAGACTTCGTTCAAGAAGTCTACGAAGTCTACTGTGAGACTTCGTTCAAGAAGTCTACTTCGCGCGGAGGTTAGAACCGTAATTGCGGTTTCTGTTTTTTTGTTTGCAAATAAGGGGGTTAATGTAATTTGCATACCCCAAAGGTCTAGTTTTGCATTTGTTTCAATTTGGGGTCTAGTTTTGCATTCAAACTAAATTTTGGGTCTATTTTTAGCAATTCGCCAAAAAACAATTGGGCTAATTTTCCTTTGTGGGACTAGGGCGATCGCACTTACGCCCCACCTATTTGGGTGGAGGTTGGTTACAACTAAGGTGAGGACGTGACTTGTGGATATGTTATTTTCTAGGTTTTATGGTTGTATTTAGGCCTGGGTTTTCGGTTATTTCGGTTTATTCGGTTCGATTTATTCGGTTTTTCGGGTTATTCGGTTTTTAAAAATTCTGCCGAATTGGACCGAATAAAACTTCGGTTCGGTTCGGTTTGGCACTAAGTTTTTTTGGTTTGGTTTTAAGATTTTTAATCAATTCCGAAATAAACCAAAATTTTTTCTATTTCGGTTAATTTGAACCAAAATACACAAAAAATTAAGATTGTGGGCTCAAAAATTACAAATCCAATTAATAAAATTACAGTTTCAAAATAACAAGTCCAGCCCAGCCCATATAAACTAGGGTTTTTGATCTAGCCCATTAAAAACTAGGGTTTTCGATCAATGGTTATGGTGACAAAGCGGCGAGCGGCTACGGCGGCGAGCGGCTACGGCGGCGAGCGGCTACGGCGGCGAGCGGTGATGACGACGAACGGAGTACGGCGATGGCGGCGACGGATGATATCCGACCATCCGTCAATCACAATTCTTCCTCCGACGAGATCTATTACCTACCATCATCAAAGTCACATGCAATCTATCATATAAATCGACTACAAAATCTGAATACAGAAAAAGCAAACCACGAACTCAATCAATCAATTACACAAATAAGTTTTTCAAGATCCATGTGAGATACGTACCTCTCGTCACACGACCATGGTGGGAATAAAAAGGACTGAAAGCGGAGACGGTGAAGACTGAAGAGCGGCGACGGTGAGGACTGAAGAGCATGAAGAAACGATTAGGGAAAAGAAGAAGAGAAATGGTAGAGAACATTCAAAAAAAATGAAGAGGAGAAGAGAAATGACGATGGCGGAGAGTTGAAGGGTTGTGAGATTAGGGTTTTTATATTTATATAGGGTGTTTCCCTAAACCGAGATAACTGATCGG
The DNA here is from genome assembly GCA_004349715.1 of Crucihimalaya himalaica. Classification (NCBI taxonomy): domain Eukaryota; kingdom Viridiplantae; phylum Streptophyta; class Magnoliopsida; order Brassicales; family Brassicaceae; genus Crucihimalaya; species Crucihimalaya himalaica. The sequence continues at coordinate 260,731 of SMJT01000143.1, forward strand.
TTATCGACAGCCGAACCGAACCGAAGAGATAACTGATCTACATTTAGATTTCTGCCGATCGGTTATTTGGAAATAACCGAATAGAACCCGAAAACCAAGAGTCTCGGGTCGGTCGGTTTCGGTTTTCTCGGGTTAACCCAAAAACCCAGGGCTAGTTGTATTGCATTAGTCTTGTTAGATTCATTGGACTTTATGTCATCGCAGAAAAGATCGGGGCAACAACCTATAGGTTGGCCCTACCCTAAGAGTTGAAGGGTTTCTGATATTAGTGTCATTTGCATAGTTCTTAGGTTGTTTTTCTTAGGTTTAAGATAAATTCTTGCTTTGTTTTAACATTTTAACATAGGTTTTATCTTCTTTTGATCATTGTCTTGCATTTTACGACTTTAGGCATATTCCATGTATTTTGCATTGCATTTGGTACTTTTTTGTAGGTTTTTTTTGAGTTTGGATACTTGATGATGGATTTGGGAAGAATAAGAACACACAAGAGGACACTCGAAACTGCGGGGAAGCTTGGACGCGAAAGAGGAGCAAGTTTGAGTTCCAGAGATCCTAGTGGCCAAGAGGTGACCGCTGGAAGCCTAGCGACCAGCTGTAACGGCCAAACGGTGACCACTACAATTTCTTCGTCTGATTCCAGAGATCCTAGCGGCTAGGCTTAGCGACCAAAGGCATACTGCTACAAGCCTAGCGACCACTCTATCGGCCAAGTGCAGATCGCTACAAAGCTCAAAGAAACCAGATTTTCCGGTCAAAACCCGGTTTGTCCCGAGTTGACCCGGTTCACCCTTTCTACTATTTGAAGACCCTAAACCTAATTTGTGATTTCCTATAATTTGTTTTAGAATCTCTTAGCCACATTAAGAATCCTTGTAATAATCTTTTTAAGTTTAATGCAATTTTATTTCTTTTGATGTTGAATTTCTTTAAGTACTTCAATGTTCATCTTGATTAATCACTTAATCTTTGTAGATCTTGGTGTTTATATCATAATTAGTGAGTAGTCTCTTTAGGGCCTTTGGGTTTAGTAGATTATGATTAGGAGATTATTCAAGATACTTCGGACGTAATATCTATAGATAGTCTCTAGATGGTTTTAATGCTAGGTTAGCCTCGATCAAGCGAAAACTAGATGTTAGTTTCATGCCCGGAAGGTGTTCGATGAAATTTCTGAGAGAACTTAGAGAGTGTTTAGTGTACCTAGCCTATGTAAATAGATGATTAGGGTGCTAATAGTTAGTTAGGCTTGGAATTAATGCATATTAGTCTTGTGATTACGGATGAAATTCTTTGTTAATTACTTGATTAGTGTAGGATTAGGATCATGGAAGTGGCCTAGTTTACATTGGTGACCTAAAACTAAAGGATTAGCTTAGTGTGATTGACATAGCATCTTGGATTGATTAGTAATCACCCAAATCGAACCTAAACATGAAGTCTCGTCTTTAATTATCGTTTTAAGAACCGTTTAATCTTGATTGGTGCTTGCTTGCCTTGTTTAGTCTTGAATTTGAATAGTCTCTTGCGTTGTTTATGTTTTGCCTTGGTTAGTTATAATGTCTAGCCTTGTTTTGGTTTTTGTTTAGTTCTAGTTTGGATTGTCTTGCTTCTTGTGTCGTTAGTTTGAATTGCTTAAGTTGTTAGAATTAAATCCTTAATACTTAATTACTTAGATTAAGTGGAAACTTGTATTCCTAATGCGTTGATTTTATTCCTTGGTTCGACATCTAATTACTACAATGCTTCACTTGCACTTGGATGGTTAGAGATATAAATATTAAAACTTGTGCTTGAAATAATTCTCTATCAAGTTTTTGGCGCCGTTGCCGGGGAATAGAATTTAGCCATTAGAATTTCGAATCTATTTGAGATTAAGTCTTTACTTTTTTTGATATTTGATTTTCTTGGATTGGTTTTCTCTTTGATTTTAGGTGTATTGATATATCATGGTTTTTACCCGTTTTAAGCCATGATATAGGTCTTGTTTTTAGAGTCCTTCTAGTGTTTTTGTAGTCTTTTTGAGTCTTTTCAGGTTTTGGCACGTTTTGAGCATAATTGGAGATATTAGAGCATTCTGAAGTTTTTGGCATCCGTTGAATAATTTCTTACCGTTGGATTGAGCTCAAATTTGGATACAAGACAGATCAATGGATTAGCTTTCATTTGGAAGCTGTTTGAGGCTATTCTAACGGTGCGATCAAAAGTTATGCCATTTTTCATGAAGACAGTCCAGTCTGGCGAGCACAGAGTCCTGGTGTCAACCGACACCAACCCAGTATCGATCGACACCCATTCAGTGTCGACCGACACCATCATCTGGAAGAAACACGACTAAGAATCTTAGTATCGATCGATACCACTATTGGTGTCGGTCGATACCGATAGTCAGAACGCGAAGAAACAGAAGATTTCCTTATTTTTCCAATGAACTCCAAAGCGTGTAATAGATATAAAATTAGGTTTTTCAGCCTCCAAAGGGGAGACATCGATTATGGGGAGAGAGAGTATTCTTGCAATTGAGTTTTGGGAGAAGGATCTTGAACCCTCTTACTTTATGATATTTATTCTATTCATGATGTTTGCTTCATTCACCATGTCTGAGTAGATTCCTTGTTAGGTTTAGGGTTATTCAAAGGTGTTTGATGAATTGTTAGGTTGATCTGAATTGATAGGAGAAATTCAATAGTGTTCAAAATCTAGACTTGTGATTACTGCTGATTCTAGCTTCATGACCTAGAATCTGATCTTAGGTTGTTTGATTGGCACGAAAGTGTGATTGATTGCCTGAACTAGTGTTAGATGAGCAAAAGACCTATTCGCAAAGAAATTTGGTTTAGGATTTTGTGAACAATTGAACCTGATCATTAATGCTTGTTTGAATTCATAGGATTTGCAAAGAAATTTGGAATTCTAGGTTTAGACATAGATAATCTTCGCAGCGACGGTTGGTTGATTTTACATTTGTGTTTCAAGTTCAAGAACAGTGCTTAATATCCTCCTGACATTCTATTTGATCTTCAATTCTGATTTACCTGCAAATTTCCCTAGGCTTAGCGCTTTCCTCCATTGATTTTACAACCTGTCTTTAATCGTTTACTATTGCTGTTTTTAATTACTTTTATTTTACTTAGCTTAATTCGAGTCTTAATATCTATTGCGTGAATTCTTGAGTCCTTGTGGTTCGACCCCTAACATATTGCAGCTACTGCTTAGGTACTTTTAGGGTATTATATTTGATCATATCAAATTTTGGCGCCGTTGCCGGGGACTCTAAATTCACCATTAGATTTTAGATTAGAGTTTCGACTAAGGCCGACGGTATCGATCGATACCACCCTAGTATCGATCGATACTCATCATTTTTTTGTTACTTACGTGCTTTGACACTTGTGTTTCAGGAAAGCAAAGGAGCCAACAGAGATGAACAACCCATTGGTTTTAGTTCGTGATGAGGCTGGTGCTTACAGAGACCTAGAGGGTTGTTTGTACAATGAGAGAGGACAAAGACTTGATGGAGATGGAAACATCATTGCCCCTCCAGCTGTTGTGAATGTTGGGAACGCTATGGTTAATCGTGCTAAGACGATTGGTGAGTACAACAGGCCTGATCAGTTCTATGCCAATCAAGCAGCGATTCGTGTTCCTGCGTTTCAGAGGAATGACTTTGAGCTGAAAGCTGCATACTTCACTCTTGTGGGTCAGCATCTTTTTCATGGTCTTCCTCATGAACACCCCATGGATCACATTGAGAGGTTTGAGGACTTGGTCACTAGCATCAAGTACAATGGAGTGTCCTATGATTTCCTCTTCTGTAAGCTTTTCCCATACTCTCTTGCTAGGGATGCAGCTTACTGGCTGAAGCAGTTGCCTCCGGGATCGCTGAGCACCTGGGAAGAGACGAAGAGTGCGTTCCTGAACAACTTCCACGACGATGCCAGACCCGAGGAGTTGAGGAACAAGATCTCCCAATTTTCTCAGGAAGCAACAGAGGCATTTAAGGCTGCTTGGGTGAGATTCAGATCTTATCAGAGAGACTGTCCACATCACGGGTTCACACAAGTTCAGTTGTTAGGTATCTTCTTTAGAGGGATTGACTGGAGGTATCATATGGCCTTAGATGCCGCGAGTAATGGGAATTTCAACACCAGGTATCCTGACGGTGCTTATGTGCTTATTGAGAACTTGGCATCTAGCAATAACACCAAGAATGCAGACTTTGAGCGGAAGAAGCAGGCTGATAATTTGGATGGATCGCAGATTGCTGAGGTTCAAGCCAAGCTGGATTCAGTGCACAATCTCTTGATGTGTAAGACGAAGAAGGTTGTACACTTTGCTGATGAGGTCAAGATTTTTGAAAAAGATGAAGCAGAAGACGTTAACTACATTGGTAGTGCTGGTTTTCAAGGTCAGAGATTTCAATACCAGCAGAACAACAAACCAGTTGGTTTCGGAACAAATCAGTATCTACAGAAACCGATGCAGAGCAGCGCCTACGGAAGTTCATCTTACCAGACTCCGCCGCCTAAGACTCAGGAGAGCAAGGTTGAATCCATGCTTGAACAGATCTTTGAGGGACAGTAGAAAATGATTGTTGTTTTTAATGGGAAGATGGACGCCATGTACACCAATCTGAATAGAAAGATTGAAGCTCTCAACATTCATAAGAAGATGCTGGAAACTCAAATAACTCATACTTCAGCAGCTGTCAAGGGAAAGACGGTTCAATCACAGCATGACTACGTCAATGCAATCACCACAGGAGGTGATTTTGAACCTGATACGTCAGTGTCGACCGACACCAACCAAGTGTCGACCGACACCAACCAAGTGTCGAGCGACACCAACCAAGTGTCGACTGACACCAACCCAGTATCGACCGACACCACTACCAGTGTCGATCGACACCAACCTGCAGAAACGACACAGATGCGCAGTATCGATCGACACTAGTCTGGTGTCGATCGACACCCCCTGCAGACTGAGCTAAAAATTTCAAAAACACCCAAGATTGTCGAGGAAAGAGTCTACGTGCCCAAGCTACCTTTCCCTCGACCTTCTAGGAAGACAAAAAAGGAAGTGGAAGACTGGAGATGCAAAGCAATGATAGAAAAGTTGATTGTTGAGCTTCTTGTTGTCGATGCTATCAAGACTTCACCAGCTCTCAGGAGGTATGCTAAGAGGATGGTTACCAATGGTGTGAGTCCTGAGGAAGTAGCACTGCTCACAAGGGACATCAGTGAAATCATCTTGAAAAGGACAGCCTCAAGGAAAGAGAGGAAGGCAAAAATCTCTGAACATGTCAGTGCTATGATTCAGAGTAGGATTCCAGAGAAGCTACCTGATCCAGGAAGTTTTGTACTAGACTGTTCCATCTCAACTAAAAGGTTCCCTCATTCTCTCTGTGATCTTGGTTCTAGCATTAACCTGATGCCTCTCTTTGTTGCTTAAAGCCTTGGGATGACCGATTTCGTTCAAACAAAAATCTCTCTCCTCTTAGCTGATAGATTCAAAAGGATTCCAGAAGGTGTCTTAGAAGATGTTCCACTAATGATCGAAGGCTGTATGATTCCCACAGACTTTGTGATTTTGGAATATGTTGAAGAACCTCAGGATCCTCTTATTTTGGGAAGATCATTTTTGGCAACAGCTGGCGCCATCATTGATGTGAGAAAGGGACGGATAGAGCTTGATTTGGGTGATGAAGTCATGAGCTTTAACATGGACAAGCTGAGGAGGAGATCTACCATTGATGATGTTCCTCACTTCCTAGGTAGACCACGATCAATTAATGCTTACACACCACCTTGGAAGAGACGTTTGTCACAGATGCATTCACTGTCTCTCTGCGAACCACCCGATAGCTGAGCCCTGACACAGTCAAGCTAATGACATTAAACAAGCGCTTTGTGGGAGGTAACCCACTGGTAAGTCTGTACATAAATTCTTAAATTTCTTTTGATTTTTGTTTTTGGTTTTTTGTGTTTCACGTGAAGCAGGTTCAGATGAGCTGTATCGATCGATACCAAGTAGTGTCGATCGACACAAACCTGATATATATATAAAAAAAAAAAAGAAAAAAAAATGAAGGGTGAACGTGGAGTTGAGTTTCTCTTACGAAAATGTTTGTGTCGACTCAAGCCTGGTATCGATCGATACCAGTGCTGTGTGTCGGTCAACGCTCCTCCACATACGGGTAACTTCTTTGACTTTCACGTTTCCACTTAGTTCTTTTGATTTGTTTTACTGACTCTAGGCTTAATACCACTGGGGACAGTGTTGTTTAGGTCTGGGGGAGGTAGTCGCTGACATTGTGTTTGTTTTTCTTAGAGTCAGTCGTTTTTGAGTCAAATTTGTTTTATTGAGTCAAAACCTGTTGGAGATTATGATCTTTTTCTTGAATCTATTGTTCTGACCTTGGTTTTGAGTGACCAGTGTTACAGAGTCAGTTCTAGATCAACTAATGAAAAATCCAAAGACTGACCAGTTGACTAGAAGACACCCATGTTTCCAGCATATTTCTTCTAAATCCTGAGCCAAATTATTTGCACTTCATTTATGAGGTTGGTATTTACAGAACTTGATTCATCATTCATATCTGACAAAAAAAAACCATGTGTTTGAAAATTATGATATACCTCTCCCTTGACACACGTTGATACAGAAGATGCATGAAAGATGAGATGATTTCCGCCGAGTAGAGGGCTAGGAACATTTCCAGTGATCCCACTTTTCTACTTGGATAAGGAATGATCACACAAAGGTNCTCAAGGTTGAAGTTTGCTGACATGTGGGAGCGGAGCTACTTCTAAGAAATTTTTAGCGAGAGTGGGGAGACACTCAAAGAGATCAAAATTATGTTTGAAGCCGAAAGGATGGAGAAAAAACTCCCAAGAAAGCTAGAAAGGATCAACTCTGCTTGAAAATTTATTGTTCCCTTCTCCGTGGACAGCATTATGTTTGAGTGCTCACTTTGTGATACTAACGCATCCTTCAACATAACGCCGACATGCGTCGCACAAGCTCTTGGATACACGGACCTGCCACCATCACGAATGAAGCGCGTGAGTAACAATCTTACTTACTACCCACGAGGAGAAATTCATGATGTCACTGTTGAGATAGAAACGTGCGAAGTGGCGGTGGAGTTCCAAATTTGTGATGTCAAGACTAACGAACGTCCAATACTATATTTCGGAAGAGAACTCTTGGCGTCTATAGGAGCCGTCACGGATCGGCCGAACAGGAGGATGTGTCTCACTTATATTGATAAGGATGCGTACTACCACTTCCTTTCTCCCAGTGTCCCACACTTGAGAATCGAACGAGAATTCCTTGTACGAGTTCCCCCACCTCAAGACAAGGAAAGCATCAATTCATCCTCAGAATGATTGCAGAAAAATCAAGCTCATGACTTTAAACAAGTGATGAATGGGAGACAACCCATTGGTTTTATTTTTCTTTCCTTAGTTATTTCCCTTTCCTAGGGTTTTCCGGTTTTCTAAAGCTAGGATTTTCACATTTAGGATTTGAAAACTTGTATTATTGAAACTATATCTAAGTCTTACCCTATTTTTGGCCTTAGAATGCTTTTAAATCAGGTGCAAAACGCAAAGCTTACAAATTGATATATCATGGTTTTTACCCGTTTTAAGCCATGATATAAGTCTTGTTTTCAGAGTCCTTCTAGTGTTTTTGTAGTCTTTTTTAGTCTTTTCAGGTTTTGGCACGTTTGAAGCATAATTGGAGATATTGGAGCATTCTGAAGCTTTTTGGCATCCTTTGAATAATTTTCCACCGTTGAATTATTCAAAAGTGTTTGATGAATTGTTAGATTGAATTGAATTGTTAGGAAAATCCTTAGAGTTCTTCATCTAGACTTGTGATTACTGCTTATTCTAGCTTCATGACCTAGAATCTGATCTTAGGTTGTTTGATTGGCATGAAAGTGTGATTGATTGCATGAACTAGTGTTAGATGAGCAAAAGACCTATTCACAAAGAAATTTGGTTTAGGATTTTGTGAACAATTGAACCTGATCATTAATGCTTGTTTAAATTCATAGGATTTGCAAAGAAATTTAGAATTCTAGGTTTAGACATAGATAATTTTCGCAGCGACGGTTGGTTGATTTTACATTTGTGTTTCAAGTTCAAGAACAGTGCTTAATATCCTCCTGACATTCTATTTTATCTAAAATTCTGATTTACCTGCGAATTTCCCTAGGCTTAGCGCTTTCCTCCATTGATTTTACAACCCGTCTTTAATCGTTTACTATTGTTGTTTTTAATTACTTTTATTTTACTTAGCTTAATTCGAGTCTTAATACCTATTGCGTGAATTCTTGAATCCTTGTCGTTCGACCCCTAAGATACTGCAGCTACTGCTTAGGTACTTTTAGGGTATTATATATGAGCATATCATGTATGAACTTGTGAAGCCGCGGTCAAGCTAACTTAGTCGATTTTGTGGTTGAAATTCGCTGGTTTGAAAGGGAAAACGCAAGAGCAAGGCGAGAGAGAGAACGGTTAGAAAATCTAGAGCGATTTGGTATGATGAACCAAGATCCACACGTTGGTGATGGGAACCAAGACCACAATCAACAAGGTCAAGGAGATGACGGTGAGCAAGTTCCTCACCATGGACCTAGACCCGCTCGGGTGATCAGAGCCTATGATGCACCAAATGTGCATGGAAATCGCAACGGTATTAGGCCTCCGCCGGTTGGGAAGAACAATTTTGAGATCAAGGTTAGCCTAATCAACATGGTGAAAGGCTCAAAGTTCCACGGTCTACCAATGGTGGACTCATTGGACCACCTAGACCAATTCGACATGTTGTTCGGTACAGTGAAGATCAATGAGCGTTTCAGAAGACGTTTCAAGCTCCGCCTATTCCCATTCTCTCTTAGGGATAAGGCACATCAATGGGAGAAGCATCTTCCAAGTAACACAATCACATCTTGGGATGAATGCAAGAAAGCCTTCTTGACCAAGTTCTTCTCTACATCAAGGACCGCCAAGTTAAGGAACAAGATCTCAAGCTTCACACAAAAGAACGGGGAAAGCTTTAGCAAGCTTGGGAGCGGTTTAAGGGCTACACTACTTAGTGCCCTCATCACGGATTCTCCAACGCATCACTCTTAAACACTCGATATAGAGGAGTCATTCCCAAGTTCCGAATGCTTCCTGACACGGCAAGCAACATAAACTTCTTGGGGAAAGATGTAGAAGAAGGGATGTCCTTGGTTGAGAATCTCACGCAAAGTGATGGTAACTACGGTGAAGATTATGATCGAGCTCCATGGGGAAGTGGAGAGAGTGATGAGCAACGTGGTAGGAAGATCAAATCCTTACACGAGAAGATGGATAAAGTCCTCCAAGCTACAAAACGATCAATTAAATTTGTAGAGGATTGTGAGGGCAACCAAGCCTTTCAAGATATTGGTTTCGAAGAGAATGTTGAAGGGCAAGAAGGGATGAATTATGTGGGTGGTCAAGGGAACTATCAACGGGGTTAAAAAAAAGGCTTCAATCCAAACTACTGTAATCACCTCAATTTCTCTTGAAGGAGTAACAATGTTGAGAACCCGCAAGATCAAGTCTACAAGCTTCAAGTTCCTCAAGAAACTCAACAAAGACCTTTTGTGCCATCCACTCAAGCTCAAGGTTCTAATCCTCAACAACAACAACATGCTCTTAGAGGTCAATTCCAAGGTAACCAAGGAGGATACAACAAGCCGAACTTCACCCCTAATGTTCAACAAGGGTATCAACCTCCTCCACAAGGGAACGTCCTTCAAGATTTCGATATGAAGGGGATGTTGCAACAATTGTTAGCGGGACAAGCTAATGTTGCTAGTGAGATGAAGAAAAACATGTCGGAGATCCATACTAAGGTGGATTGTTCCTACAATGAGTTGAATGTGAAGTTTGAAGCTCTCAACTCAAAAATAAATCATATGGATCACCAAATGGCTCAAGGAGCGTATTCTTCAAGTAGAAAACCAGGGAATTTACCGGGGAAACCCGAGCCTAACCCAAAAGAGTAGATCAATGTTATTACACTTAGAAGTGTCAAAGAGTTACCAACAAGGGAAGTTCCTTCTAAGAGTCTCAATGAGGACATTGAGAAGCAAAAGGGGGAGGTGGTCATCGAGATTGAAGATGATGACCCGGTTATTGAAGAAGAGAAAGTTGATGAGGTAGTGAGGGTGAATGACAAGGATAAAGGAAAGGCGATTCTAGAGAAGGAATCGATTTTATCTCCAAAAGAGACATTATTTGTGCCACCGCCTTATGAGCCTATTCTACCATTTCCGGGCCGTTTCAAGAAACAACTCATGGAGAAGTATAGAGCCATCTTTGATAAGCAAATGAAAGAGGTACAAGTGACCATGCCCATAATTGATACATTCTTGTTGGTTTCCTCAATACAACAAGTTTCTTAAAGATGCTATCAAGGAGAAAACAAAAACTCCATATATAAGGTATGCTAGTCTTGACTCATGAGTGTAGTGCTATCATTCAACGAAAGATAGTACCAAAGAAGCTTGGAGATCCGAGTAGTTTCACTCTACCTTGTGCTTTAGGACCACTTTCTTTCAGTCGTTGCTTATGTGATTTGGGAGCTAGTGTGAGTTTGATGCCTCTCTCGGTAGTTAAACGCCTTGGATTCACGAGATATAAGCAATGTAGAATTTCTTTGGTATTGGCAGATAGATTGGTTAGGATCCCGGTTGGAATGCTAGAGAACCTACCGGTTATGATTGAGAATTTTGAGGTGTCAAGCGACTTTATTGTGTTGGAAATAGATGAAGAGCCAAGGGATCCACTCATCATTGGGAGACCTTTTCTAGCAACCGCGGGGGCTATCATCAATGTGAGAAGGGGGAGAATAGTTCTTCATTTGGGTGATATGGTCCTCCAATTCGACATCAACAAGGTCATGAAGAAGCCAACAATAGAGGTTCAAGCATTTTGGATTGAGACAATGGACGAGTTAGCGGATGAGTTGTTAGAAGAGCTTGCATTGGAAGATTTTATAAGAGTAGAACTTACTTGTAAGAATGGGGAGAATGATTTCATTGATGTGGAGAGTGTTGGGTATGAAAAGTTCCTTGACTCTCACAAGCTTATCGAAAGAAGCACATCATTCCTAGAGCTCACCCAATTTGCACACAATGTGAGTGTGGTTGAAGTAGAAGATGAGATTGAACTCAAGGAAGCTAGCATTAGTAAGTCTAGCATTGGAGATGATTGGAGTGAACTCAAAGCTAAAAAAGTAGACCTTAAACCACTACCAAAAGAGCTAAGGTACGAATTTTTTGGAATAAACTCTACCTACCCGGTCATAGTGAATGAGGATCTTAATGATGAGGAAGTAGCCACCCTTATAGGTGAATTAAGGAAATTTAGAAAGGCTATAGGTTATTCTTTGGATGATATTAAGGGAATTTCTTGATCTTTATGCATGCATAGGATACATCTAGAAGATGAATCAATGACTTCTATTGAGCATCAAAGAAGGTTAAATCCTAATTTGAAAGAGGTTGTTAAGAAAGAGATTCTCAAGCTTCTAGATGCAGGGATATTCTATCCTATCTTGGATAGTACTTGGATTTTTCCAGTTCATGTAGTCCCAAAAAAGGATGGAATAATGGTTGTTAAAAACGAAAAAGATGAATTGATACCTACTAGAACTATCACCGGTCATAGGTTGTGTATTGACTATCACAAACTTAATGCCTCAACTAGAAAAGACCACTTCCCTCTTCCTTTTATTGATAAAATGCTAGAATGGTAGTGAATCACCCATATTATTGCTTTCTAGATGGATATTCGGGGTTCTTTCAAATCCCAATACATCCTAGTGATCAAGAGAAAAATACTTTAACATGTCCCTATGGTACATTTGCTTATTGAAGTATGCCATTTGGAATATCTAATGCACCGACAACCTTTCAAAGGTGCATGATTTTGATTTTCTCGGACTTAATAGAAGATATGGTTGAAGTGTTTATGGATGACTTTTCCGTGTATGGTGCTTTGTTTGGTGGTTGTCTTTCTAATTTTTGTAGGGTACTTAAGAGGTGTGAAGAAACCAACCTTGTGCTTAATTGGAAGAAGTGCCACTTAATGGTTAAAGAAGGAATCATTCTTGGGCATAATATTTCATAAAAGGGTATTGAGGTTGATAGAGCAAAGGTTGAGGTGATGGTTAGTTTGGAGCCTCTGAATTCGGTGAAGGGAAGCTTTTTGGGTCATGCGGGGTTCTACTAGAGGTTTATAAAGGAATTTCCAAAGATAGCTAGACCTTTAACTAGGCTTCTTTGCAAGGAAATTGAGTTCAACTTCGATCAAGAGTGTGAAGAAGCGTTTCTAGAGATCAAAAATGCTTTGGTAACCGCACCCATTGTGCAAGCACCAGATTAGGATCTACTGTTTGAGATCATGTGTGATGCAAGCGATTTTGCGGTAGGAGCAGTATTGGGTCAATGAAAAGATAAGAAGCTCCATGTGATCTATTACGCGAGTAGAACTCTTGATGATGCTCAAGTAAAGTATGAAACCACGGAGAAAGAGCTCCTAGCCATTGTGTTTGTATTTGAAAAGTTTTGGTCCTACTTGTTGGTTCAAAAGATATTGTTCACACCGATGATGCGGCATTGAGACACTTGTTGGCAAAGAAGGATGCTAAATCGAGGTTGCTTCGGTGGATTTTGCTTCTACAAAAGTTTGATCTTGAGGTCAAGGACAAGAAAGGTATTGAGAACGATGTAGCGGATCACTTTTCACGTTTGAGAGTTGAGGATGGTGTTCCCATTGATGATTTATTACCTGAAGAACAACTCATGACGGTTCGTCTTGTAATCAAAACCATCAAGATGGGTAAGCGACTAGAAGAGATCATAGGAATGGATGAGAAGTTGCCTTGGTATGTGGATTATGTAAACTTCTTGGCATGTGGGAAGGAGCCTCCTAACTTGGTAGGCTATGCTAGAAAGAAATTCTTCAAAGACTTGAACCGATTCTATTGGGATGAGCCGTACTTGTACATACTTTGCAAATACAAGCTTTATAGAAGATGCGTATCGGAAGAAGAACTTGCCAGTATATTGTTGCATTAGCACGGTTCGGAATATGGAGGTCACTTTGCATCATTCAGGACGGTCACGAAAGCATTACAAGCGGGGTTTTGGTGGCCAACAATGTTCAAAGATGCTTAAGAGTTTGTTTCAAAGTGCGATGCATGCGAAAGGAAAGACAACATAAGTAGAAGAAACAAGATGCCATAAATCCAATTCTCAAAGTTGAGATCTTTGACGTGTGGAGAATTGACTTCATGGGACCGTTCCCATCTTTTTATGGTAACAACTACATCCTCGTAGCGGTTGATTATGTGTCGAAGTGGGTTGAGGCTATTCCGACGAATGATGCTAAGGTTGTGTTGAAGATGTTCAAGACTATCATCTTTCTGTGATTTGGTATTCCTTGAGTTATGATTAGCGACGGTGGTACCCATTTCATCAATAAGGTCTTTGAGAGTGTGTTGAAGAAGCAGGGGGGTCAAACACAAGGTTACAACGCCATATCATCCTCAAACGAGTGGTCAAGTTGAGATTTCTAACAGGGAAATCAAAGATATTCTTGAGAAAACGGTTGGTACAACAAGAAAAGATTGGTCCATGAAGCTAGATGATGCACTTTGAGCCTATATAACCGCTTTCAAGACACCTATCGGGATAAATCCATTCAATCTCCTTTATGGAAAGTCGTGTCATCTTCCGGTGGAGCTTGAGTATAAGGCTATGTGGGCGGTGAAGCTTCTTAACTTTGACATCAAAAGGGCCGTGGAGAAGCGCGTGGTACAATTGAATGAGTTGGATAAAATCCGTCTTGATGCCTATGAGAACTCACAGATCTACAAGGAAAAGAACAAGGAGTTTCACGACAAAAGAATCATCCCGAGAGACTTTAGGGTTGATGACATCATTCTACAGTTCAATTATCGGTTGAAGTTGTTTCCCGAAAAACTCAAGTCAAGATGGTCCGGTCCGTTCAATATCAAGAAAGTAAGACCTTATGGTGCGGTAGTTAGGGGTGGGCATTTTCAGTTTAGGTGCGGGTTTTGTTCGGGTTTGGTTCGGTTCAGTTAATTCGGTTTTATCAAAACTTTAACCAAACTCAACCGAAGTTAGTTTGGTTTGGTTTTTGTTCGGGTCGGTTTATGTTTGGTTTGGTTTGGTTTGATTTGGTTTAGTTTTAGTTCGGTTTGGGTTTAATTCGGTTATAGAAAAAAACTAATCAACGTAGCATATAAACACAAAACAAAATTTATTGTCCTTTGGTAATATAGAAAATAAGCAATAAGTTGTAAATTGAATAATTTAAATAAACCAAAATAAAAATCTGAAATAGCCACTCATATTAAAATCAAATGTAATTAGAAAAGAAAATGAAAAAAACCCAACAAACAACAACGTAACATAATTAAACTAACATATTAACATACAAAATGTTTTTGTTTCATGTGTAAAATGGTTAAAAAACCTATGGTTAGTGTCTTAGAGATAATTAATCTAACTCTCTATTTAATTGGTTAATTAAAGGTATAAATATTATAGATTAATTAACTATTTAATTAAATAAACACATTGGGTTATTGGTTCGGTTCAGTTTAAAACCGAACCAAACCGAACCGTTTGGGTTGAGAAGAAACACAACCAAACGGTTTGAGTATATGTTCTGGTTCGCTTGGGAGGCAATCCCATGGTATCCTTGTACATATCTCTCTATTTTGGTTTCATTTTCGTGTATCACTTTTTGTTTTGGTTTACTTTCAGGGGTTGATATTCAAAGATCGAGTTCAGAGCGGTTTTTAAAATCCAGAATTCCTAGTGTCTACTGTAGCGACATCAGGCTGGTCGATATGTGTATAGCAGCTTCTTGTAGCGGCATAATGATTGCCGCTAGAGATTTCAGAAACTTCGACCAAGAAAAATCCAGAAATCCTAGTGGTGTAGTGCAGCGGCATCAGGATGGTTGTTAGCAATGTAGCGGTTCTTTGTAGAGGTATGAAGCTGACCGGTAGGAATTTCAGAAACTTCGAGAAAAAAATTTAAGTGATCCTAGCGGCCAAGCATAGCGGTCAAAGGCAAGCCGATAGTACCCTAGCGGCTTCTCGTAACGGTAAGATGATGGCCGCTGTGATGCCCAGGTAAGTCAACAATCTGCTTGACCGGTTTAATCTGGTTTAATTTAAGTAAATCGCTCCGATTTCACTTCAATTTTGACCGGTTTTCCTCACTTTTCCCTTCTAAACTCGATTTCCCTATCTCTCCCTTACTCTCACGATTCAACTCTCTCGCTCTCACTCGATTTTCAAACACAAAAACCTCTCTATCTCACTCGATTTTCAACCTATTTAAACGCTTCTTGATCTCACAAATTCGGGTTTTTGGGCTCTATTGCTTTATCTCTGATCCAGCTCTTATTTTTGTCCTTGACTCCTTTGATTTTAAGGTAAAATTTGACTATATCTTTCTCATTCCAAAGGTTTGAACCTTCTTAGCTCTCACTTTCGATTTTACCAATATTTGGGTTTGATTGTACTAGTTTGAGATATGATTACACCCATGGCTGGTTTTCTTGATTCACATGTTAAAATTGAGGTTGCAATTGAGAAATTCTGTATTTTGAATGGTTAGGGTTCTTGAGTTTGGGAAAAAAATGAAAATTTTAGGGCTTTTCGGATTTGGTGATTTCTTTAGCTTACATTGAGCATCTAGAACGTGAATGTGGAAGGCTAGCAAGTTTGGGGATTCTTGAAGCATGTTTAATGAGTGATTGAATCAAAAATGATGAAATGGCTTGAGTGTTTTTAAGCTTGTTCATGATTGCTCTTCAATGTGGTTGCTTAACTTGTATCTTTGCATCTTAAAACATTCTTTTGAAACCATCAAGGTTGTATGATCATGATTGTGTGATTTTGAATTGAACAAGGTGTATTTTGGGTTGGTGATCACCTTGTGTTTCCTTTGGCATTAAGATTGTGATTAGAACTGAACTCTTGGTGTTTAAAACTAAAACACTTCTAACTTTATGATGAAGTCCTAATTTCATTAGGAGCCAACCACAATCTATGGCATGTTTTGTAGGGATCACCAATGGGGACCAATGAGAAACACGGGCTAGCTCAACCGGGGAGTGCGAGTGAGAGCGGATAAGATGTACCACAACTTGTAAGAAACACTAGTAAGACAACTGTAAAGGCAAAGGTACAAGCCTCAAAGAAGAAAGCTTCAAAGAAACCACCAAAGAACCCGAACAAGTACCCGAGACGAGTGTTTTCTCAAGGAAGAAGCCTAGCTACTCCGAGTTGTTAGCAAAGCTCGAAAACTATACCCTTTGATCCAACACATTTCTCGGATCATGCTCTTCTCGATAAGCTCGATATTCTTGAGGATGTGGCGCTTCTTTTCAAGAAGATGGGCTTAGGAAGTTTTTTCCAAATGGAGTACCCGTCTTACAAAACTTCGACTCACCAATTCATCTTCATATTGACCCTCCACCTCGACAAAACCAACACTAAGAAAATGGATGACGATCTCACATCACATTTTGTGTTGGTGGAAAGTCTTACACGGTCACACTCTGCGAGATTGACGCCATATATGGTTTTGAGGCAGGAATCTCTTTTTATATCCCCGGTGAGATACCATTATTTACTCGCATTTGGGAACACATTAGTGTTGGCCGTTAGAAGAAGGGATGGACAAAGGCGAGTAACATAAGACACCCTGTCATACGCTATGCTGACAAGGTTCTGAACATACCTTCTATGCTAGAAGAGAGACGGAAGCGATAAGGGACGATGAGATGAGACTTTTGGCTAGAGCGATCAAGCCAATTCTCCATCACACCAATGATGGCCAAGTTTTCTTTAAGGAGTACTATGTCCCTAGCCTCGGTGCCATACTTCTCATCCAACTCCACTCTTACAAAGATTGGGCTTGGACGACCACGAATAAGACTTCGAAGTTGAGTATTGGAGGCATTGTTACACCGATCTTGACAGCTTGTGGGATTGAGTTGGGTGAAAGTTCGGGAGAGATTAAAGGCCTTGACGCCTCATATCTCAACCGGGCTCACTTTTTAGCGGGGCATTTGAGACATCGCCATGGATATTGCTTCTCATATAGCGATAATGAAGAGAAGAAGGTCTTACTCCAAAACTGGGACATCGCATCTTTTCACATCTGGGTCAATGTGCTCTTTACCCTGAGTGAGGATCTCTTTTATGATCCAATATCGCAACCATCATTGGGAAAGGAGACCAAACGAAGCGGCGCCAAAAAGGCTAGTTCAAAATAAGGGGAGAACGAGGATGCATCTCTGCCACACCTCTATGGAGGAGCGATGTATCATTTCCGCCTTTATGATGAACTTTTGGCCACGGGAGGACTTAGAGAAGCACATGATCACATTCGCCTCCTTCAAAAAATGGAACAAATGGCAAGATAGGACCATCCATAATCTTCTAAAGACAGTGAAGAGCCTCAAGAAGAAAGTCATGGGCTCGAGTTCTACTTCCTCGAAGAATAAGGGCATTGATGAGATGGTTGAGGATTCGGTTGGGGAGAGAGAAGACATCGATGAGATGGAGTTCAAATCTAGGCGCTCTTTAGGAGGGGAAGCAAGTCTACCTATGGTGATCTCGCGCCATCACGACACTCTACCTATGAGACCTGTCGAGCTAAAAGACAAGCGATGCGTCCCCGTGTCCGTGTTCGAGCAACCCCTCCTACTCATTAGGTGACTCCTCCTACTCTTCACAATTCTAGAGGTACCAACTCCACCTTGTACATACTTTTTATTTCGTTTCTTCTTATTTTGAGTGTTGCGTTTTTGGTTAGTCTTTCTATCGGACTCTCTTTCACACCGAGACGATGTGAATTAAGTTTGGGGGAGAGACGTGCTACTAACGTTGTGTTTTGTTTTGTTTTTTCACTTCTTGAGTCATGCAATGTTAATAGCTAAATTTCGAGAAAAAAAAAAAAAATTGAAAAGCCAATAAGAAAATCCATGTAGCTTTGCATTGCATTTCTTGCTTTTAGGATTGAGTCTAGTAGCATATAGGTTGCATTTGCATATGTATAGGGGATGATGATGATATTTTCTTGTAGAAATTCAACGTTAGGATTGAACTTAAAGCCTTTGGTCATAGTTGATTGTTGCTTGAGCTTGTCGGATATTTGAAAAATCCATGTTTAGACCATTGCATCTTTCAAAAATCAACTCCTTCTCTTAGGAAACTTTCATGATTATCAAAAATCAACTCCTTCTATGAACTTGAACTTAAATGGAATTAATTCTCTCGCTTATTGGCTTGAAATGCATTCTTATGGTTCACACTCAGGTTTCCTTTATCACTTTACCATTTTTTGCTAACCCGAGTGGCCATTTTTCATCCTAGAAAATGGTTCCATTACCTTTAACCCAAGCCATTCTTTCTATCCCACATTGATTTGTTGAGTGAGACTTTTTCTTGATAATGTTATTCATTTGCAAAAACTTGAGAGTATTGAAAACGACAAGGTCTAATTCTCATGTTATCTAGTTCTTGAATTTTGATAGCTAGCCTTTAGGTTGGGAATATTTAATAACTAGGTAGTTAGATTTAAGGCTTTATTTGAGGTGTTGGTCTGAGATGAGATTGTTTGGGATAGTGGAGTGGGAGAAAAGAAAAAGAAAGAGATGAGATGGTTGAAAATAAAAGAAAAAAGGGTTTGAGATCAAAAATAAAACATTCTCTTAGGAAATGATCAATGATAGAAAAATAAAAGTCATGACTCTTAAGTGCATAAAAAGAAATATGTCTTGTAGCTTCCTAAATCAAAAGGGAAGAGCTTAGTATCAAAGAAAAAGCAAGAGAAAAGAAAAGAGTCTAAGTAAAAAGAAAATAAATGATCCCCTAAGAGTTTGTGAATTTTTAAGGAATTGTGGTTAGTGTGGTAGTTTTTGAAAGTGTATATTTGGCTATGAAAGAGCTTCTTGGGTGAAGAAGAAAGGAAAAGAAAAATAGAAGCGGTTTTGGGTAAACTTTAGCAAACATCTTGATAGGATTGGGTAGAACAATGAGAGTTAGATCTTGTATGCATAAATTGTTCCCTTTTTTAGATAGATTTTGCATAATGACTAACATTCTGTTTTATTTGAGAGTCACCCACTAAATCATTTCTAAAACCACCATAAAGGCCATTGAATCCAATTCAAATGAGAATGATTGACATCCCTTCGCGAGACCGCAATTGATACTTTAATGATTGTTAAAGAGTTATTTGGTTGATTGTGAGTTTTTGTTTGAGTAAATAAATTGAATTAGGCACTTGTACTGTGATGAATATGGAGAAGTACAAATAGTATGATGAGTCTTCTCGCAACGTTTAACTATCTTCAAAGACTTTGAGTTGAATCTCCGCCTTCAAACTTCTTCTCCGGTTTGTTCTTTGTTGTTTGCTTGTGGACACGCAAAAGATAAGTTCGGGAGAGTTGATATTTGTGTCATTTGCATAGTTCTTAGGTTGTTTTTCTTAGGTTTAAGATCAATTCTTGCTTGGTTTTAACACTTTAGTATATGTTTTATCTTCTTTTGATCATTGTCTTGCATTATAGGACTTTAGCCATATTTCATGCATTTTGCATTGCATTTTGTCTCTTTTTGTAGGTTTCTTGGAGTTTGTACACTTGATGATGGATTTTGGAAGAATGAAAGAACACATGAGGAGACTCGAAGCTGCTGAGAAGCTCGGACGCAAAAGAGGAGCAAGTTTGAGTTCTAGAGATCCTAGCGGCCAAGAGGTGAACGTCGGAAGCCTAGCGACCAGCTGTAACGGCCAAACGCTGACCGGTACAACTTCTTCGTCCGATTCCAGATATCCTAGCGGCCAGGAGTAGCGACCAAATGCATACTGCTACAAGCCTAGCGACCACTCTATCGGCCAAGTGCAGGCCTCTACAAAGCTCAAAGAAACCAGATTTTTTGGGTCAAAATCCAGTTTGTCCCGGGTTGACCCGGTTCACCTCTTCTACTATTTAAAGACCCTAAACCTAATTTGTGATTTCTTATGCTTTGTTTTAGACTCTCTCAGCCATATTAAAAATCCCTTGTAAAGATCTTTTAAGTTTAATGCAATTTTCTTTCTTGTGCTCTTGAATTTCTTTAAGTACTTCAATGTTCATCATGATTAAGCACTTAGTCCTTGTAAATCCTAGTGTTTATGTCATGTTTAGTGAGTAATCTCTTTAGAACTTTTGGGTTTAGTAGATTAGGTTGATTAGGAGTTTATTTAAGATGCTTAAGACTTTATATCTATAGATTCTTACTCTCTTGGTGGTTTTAATGCTAGGTTAGCCTTGATAAAGGTCAAACTAGATGTTAGGAAGTTTCATGGGTGTTCGATGAAATTCGCGAGAGAACTTAGAGAGTGTTTAGTGTACCTAGCCTATGGAAATAGATGATTAGGGTGCTAAATAGTTAGTTAGGCTTGGAATTAATGCATATTAGTCTTGTGATTACGGATAAAAATCTTTGTTAATTACTTGATTAGTGTAGGATTAGGATCATGGAAGTGGCCTAGTTTACATTGGTGACCTAAAACTAAAGGATTAACTTAGTGTGATTGACAGAGCATCTTGGATTGATTAGTAATCACCCGAATCGAACCTAAACTTGAAGTCTCGTCTTTAATTATTGTTTTAAAAACAGTTTAATCTTGATTAGTGCTTGCTTGCCTTGTTTAGTCTTGAATTTGAATAGTCTCTTGCATTGTTTATGTTTTGTCTTGGTTAGTTATAATGTCTAGCCTTGTTTTGGTCTTTGTTTAGTTCTAGTTTGGATTGTCTTGCTTGTTGTGTCGTTAGTTTGAATTGCTTAGGTTGTTATAATTAAACTCTTAATACTTAATTACTTAGATTAAGTGGAAACTTGTATTCCTAATGCGTTGATTCTATTCCTTGTGGTTCGACATCTAATTACTACAATGTTTCACTTGCACTTGGGTGGTTAGAGATATAAATATTAAAACTTGCGTTTGAAATAATTCTCTATCAATTTCCATGTTGTGTTCCATGTCTCCGTTTTGAGAAAGGTAGTGATGATGGAGCCAGAGCTCATCATCACCGAACATCCAAAGTACATGAGGAGAAATATTGTAGTGCAACGACAACCGGTATTCTTGAACATCAAGATACCATCGTCAATGTAAAGACAGGAAGTAAGTCTTGGTTCGTTTGTTAGAGGGATGGGATTAGGGAGGAAATTTGGGAACCTGAGAAGTAGATGAAGTTGGAATGCCGCGATATCTTTAGGGATAAGAAACGAAGCTAAATTCGAGATGAATTCTCGTGAAGTGAGGGATAATTGTAACATCTCAACCCGAAGACTATTTAATGTGACCCAAGTTCCAATCAGGGTTAAGGGTAAATTGGACATTTCCCCATAAACCTATTTAATTTCTTCACAACATTTAAGTGGTGAATCCCTAAAACCAATAGTGAGAGAGAGAGAGAGAGTGTCACCGCCATAACCCTTGTCAACCTCCGTCGTCGTCGTCTATGAGCCAGCCGCTGTTGTTGTCTGCTGTGAATGAGATCTTAACTCGGAGAAAGAAACCGAGCCAATAAAGCGAGCTTTATTCTGTGAAATATAGTCGGGATAGGTACATTGTAGGATTGCATGTTCGGTCCAAGATGCATAGTGGGAAGGAATATGATGCGGCTCGTTAACGGTAGATGCCACAGATAGAGACAAGTGCACAAAACATTCATTTGCTTAATTATACTTGATTGTTGTTTGATGGTAGTTGCATGTTAGCTTTGTTTGCAAGAATATGATAGTCATGTGAAACTTGTGATCTATTGATCGTGTGGACAAGAAAATTCTCATTTTAAAAATATATGATATTTAGTCTTTGGAAACTCCATGAAAGATTTTTTCTGGACATCGAGTTAATTAGAAGAAGCTATTTGATAGAGAGTACACCATCTAAAACGACACAATGGGGTCAGTGTGACCATTGGCTGAGCTCAATGACTTGTCATAATTGACTTTAAACTATAGAGACTTTCGCATTGCAACCAACCACACCTTGTGACAAAAAATATTGCCATTCACATCTGACTAGTGACCAAAAAACCATATTAATAAAACCTCGTTAATAATAACAGGTAAAGAAATAACATCGATGTTATATTTTGAAGAAAAATTACCTAAGATAACCTACTTTTTAATGGAAATAGCTAGGATAACTTTCTTATCTTTTTATTGCTTGAATAACTTAATTTTTATATTATAATTTCTATAATACCAAAACTGTCCTTTAAATGTTTTAATGTTGAAAAGGTTATATAAAAGGAATCGTTAATTAGTGACAAAAAAAATTGTTAATTCAAAATCTTTATCATAACTATGAAAATAAATATATATGGATATACTTAAATGACAAAATATTTCCTCTCTCAATAATTTCAATAAACCTAAAACTACTTTATTAACATCGACTATCCGCCGTTTTACTCCGACAAGAAGCCCTCTTCGCCGACAACACCGCCATTGAAGTCTGCTTTGTTGACGACTCTCGTCCCGCGGACACCACCCCTCTTATTCACCCTCTCTCTCCACTTTGGTAAGATCTTTGTCACTCTTCCGTAGCCGAAAACTCCACCATCGTAGCCTACTTCGTCGTCGACACCAGCCCTCTTATTCATAAATTCTCTTCACTTCAGTAAGATCTCTCTCCCACTTCTCGCATCTTTCATTTTTGGGTGTTGTCAATTGCTCCTCTGTTTATCGTTTGAGAAATTGTACACAAAAAAAGATTTGAAAAATTGTACATGAAAATTTGTCGATTGCTAGCTTTAGTATAATAGTTTTGATCGAAGCTAGTTCCAATTTGATATTCATAGCTTAAACTTTGATGAATAATTTATCACACAAGCAACAAACTTTTGTGGAACTAAAAAGTTGAAGTTTGTGAGATTGTTTATATCAGTGGAGATTCCTATAATCATGATTGATAGAATCTGGCTTTGAGTTCATCATTATGTAATTTTGCAAATACTTGTGTGTGTTTCGAATTTACAGCTTCCTTTTGCAGTTCCAAAAGGGTAAAATAATTTTCGATTGACTTGATGTTGTGTGCCTGTGACTAGTTCTTACTACAAATGTGGTGAAATTTACTCGTTTTTACAGGATTGTTATTGATTTTTTGAGAAACTTAAATTTACTTTTAATTAATGTTATCTAGGATGACAACTCAAACAAATATGGATTTGGGATTTCCCTTGCGGTTATATTCTCTTGGTTGTGAGCCGGAGCCTAAACGAAGCATCAATTATCACAGCAAGACTGAGTTTCAAATAAAAGTTGGAGACGCTATTGGCGAAGAAGTATGGAATTACATCCGTGAGTCGCCTTTGGGAATAGTTGTGCGGTTTGTTGAGCTAGAATTCACTTGGTCATCTAAGCTTGTCAAACACCTTCTTGTAAGACAACTTGTGTGTAGGAAAAAATACGAGTTATGGTGTTTATTTGGTGGCACACCAGCTCGGTTCTCTTTGTCAGAGTTTAAAGATATAACGACTCTGAACTGTGAACCTTTCCATGAGAATAAAGATTCATTGGAAACCAGTGCCCATGTTGAGTTGTGGAGACAAATGAAAATCGATGAAAAAAAAAATCCAAGCAAGAAACAGTTGATGGCTGTGTGTAAAGAAGTCAAGCGGTGGTTGAATAAAGAAGACAAAATTCGCTTTGCGTATTTGTCTATTTTAGCAACTGTTATCATAGGCAATGACTGGAAGACAGAGCTTTCTTCTCCTCTAGCCCGCATGGTTTTTAATTTGCCTAAATTTGAGAAATATCCTTGGGGAACAGTGGCATTTGAGAGTTTGATCAAATCTGTGAAGGGTTTAAAGATGGAGGCAGATACATACACAATTCACGGGTTCTTACAAGTGCTTCAGATTTGGGCGTACACTGCTGTCCCCCATCTTGGAGCAAAGATTGGACGTCCATTAAACGTTGAGGGCCCTCCCCTTCTCAAGTTCAAAGGTGCTAAAGGAAAAGGTAATAAATTCGTTATTGATGCCATCTCAGATATTGATAAGGTATGTGAATTTCTGTTGTTGTATTCATATTGTATAAACTTGTTACATTCTTAAAGTTAATTATGTTTTTTTTTTCAATTATCTTGTAATGTAGGATACAATTAAGAGTGTTGTTATTAACAACTCGGGACCCATTGGCTGGGAGCATGATGAGGATGACATGGAGATAGACACTCTTTTGCAAGCCATATGCAAAGAAGGAGGATTTGAAGTTGTTACATGGGCAGAACATGGATCAAAAAGCACAAAATTGGAAGAGAATAAAGAAGGGGAATTGAGAGTTGATGGAGGTATGAAGGCTACAGAAGATATATTAAATGACGATGCTGAGAAGGTGTCACAAAAACGTCCAAAAGAAGGGTCAAAAGCTTCAAATTCTTCCAAGGAGGTTGAAAAATTACGCTTGATGGTCGAACAACAAGCAAGGAGTATTGAGGCGCTTCAGGCTAATCTGGAATATATGGGCAATCAGTTAAAGAGCTTTGAAGTGATGCACTCAAAGTTTGAACTTTTGGAAAATGAGTTGAAGATGATGAAAGAAAAGGTAATAACAAATGATAAAGGTGACAAGCAACATTCTTATATTGGAGATAAGCATGATGCAAAATCATCAAAGGTTCGTCGACGTACTCGTTCTTAAGCATAAAAATTAACTATGTGTTTGCATGTTTTGTTGTTCAAATTCTGCTTTTGTATCAAGTGTATTAATATGCTTTGTTGCTTTCGTTTAGTGCTTTTCTTTTATGTTTTTAACATATTTGTATTAAGTGAATTGTTACAAGTGGCTGACGTGTAAGTGAATCTTGACTTTTTCATAAGATTGTTGATCGTAAATAGAATTAATGATGTATATATGCTTACTGATCATATTTGCATATGTAGAGTTCTAAAAGGTATCAGCTAAAAGATTGTAGTGATGAAGACATTTCTATGGGTGAAGATATGCCTATAGGTGATCTTATTGATAAGCTAAATGCAGTAAAGGCTGCAGGACAAAAGTTGCTTGAATCAGATGAAGAAAGCACGGTAGATGGATCATACCCGACGATGAAAATTCGTAAAGAGCAACCGCAACAATCTTCGCCGGTGAAGATATTTCAGCCTACTGTCTCTCTTACAGAGAAATTTAAAGAAAAAAAGCTTAGGAAGACATTAGCGGTTATGGAAAGAGACAACGATACTAAAGATGCACGAGCAAAGAGTACAAGGGTGATAAAACCAGGACCTTCCTTACTAACACCCTTTCGTGGAACAAATCATGTTGTAGGCATCACTAAAACCGTTAACCAGCCTATGACAATAGTTGGACGTGGATTTGATCCATTTGCACCAGTAGATGTGCAGAAAGTTAGAGTTTTAGATGATTGGTTAAAATTGGATGAGTAAGTTTGTTTTCATGACTACCATTTTACTAATGTAGTAACAATATAATTCTTCTAAATAATTTTTTTTTTATGCAGAGAATACCCAATTGGCTCCCAAAACAGTGGTGTTGAGTTTTTTAAAATTTTGCGAACTCCTCAAGATTGGCTTAATGGAGAGGTTAGTGTGGTCTTATTTCTTAGTATTACTTGTAACAATCAATTTTGATTATCGACATATTTTCAATAACAGTAATATTTTATCATAATATTTACTCTAATTTACCATGTTATTTTTGTAACAGCATATTAATAGTGCCATGAACATGCTGCGATTGAGATTTATGAAGAATGAAAAAGCATTCAGAAGTGAGAAAATTGCTTTTACAGATGTTTACTTCACTGCAGTTTGGTCCAATGGTTATAAAGAGTTTCTAGGCTCTAAAGATCTGCCAATTTTTCCTAACGGAGCATTCGACTACGCAAGTGGTATATTACCTGCATTTGCTCAAACAGGAAAGAAGTGGAGGGTCGACGTGGATGATATTTATGGTGTTCTCAATGTCAAGAAAAATCATTGGGTTGCACTTTTCATTTCTATCCCTCAGCGCTTGATTGATGTCTTTGATTGTGGGCTAAAAGGTAGTACGAACGACGAGATTTCTGCGGCGGTGCAGCCAATAGCTCACATGCTACCACATCTACTTAAAGCAACAACACCACAGTCCGAAAGGGCAAAAATGAGTGTCAAAAAATATAAGATTCGAAGGCCTCGACGAAGAATTCCCCAAATGCTGAAACTGGGTGATTGTGGAGTTTATGCCATAAAATTCGTCGAATGTCATGCGTTATGTGTTGAGTTCACTACACCTCTATCAGATGCTTACATTAAGATGATCAGGGAAAAGCTTGCTGCAGAGGTTTTTGATGAGACAGAGCAACATGGGCGCTCAATTTCTAACCCTTTCCCATTGGGAGAAAACGATCGCGAATTGTTATATCCTTATTGAACTTGCATTATTGTTATACATTTATTCCTAAGAATAAGTTTTTCACCTAAGCGAGGATTCTGTGATTTATGATCTCTGTACTTACAACATTTTTGCGTGACAAAAATCACGAACATATGGAATTAAAAATCACGAATATCTTCTGTTTCGTCGTCATTAATTCAAATTAAAAATGGAACAGCTAAAAAACCCAGAAAATTATGAAACTTGGTGGACAAATCAATAACAGTCATACAAAATCACAGGAAAAAAGCGGATCATGATTTGAGGTTACGGTTTGAAAGATATGACCAAACCTGCGAACTGATAACCTGCAAACTGTTAAATTTGCATTATTGAATGAACAAACTAATATTTAGATCCTAGAAAGCAAATTCTCGTCCATTTTTTAAGTGTTAATATTTAGATCCTAGAACTCAAGAAACCTTGCGTTCCAATCAATCCTCACAGTTTACAAATTGATTTCCCTAACTCCTTACATTATTCTCATCCTCTCTTTACCCTCCTTTTAACCAACCACATGTTTTAATCACACAAATTTGAATAACTTTCAAAACCTTAAATATTTAAATAAATTTTTGAGAATCAAAGCACTGTTTTATATAGCATAATACAAGATAAAAAGTATCAGCTGAGATCACAAACATATCTCATCACCAAGACATCGTCGTTTTCGTCGTCATGAGTTCGAATTAAAAATGGAGTAGCAAACGAACCCAGAAAACTATGAAACTTGGTGGAAATATCAATAACAGTCATACGAAACCACAGAAAAAAACGGATCATGATTTGAGGTTACGGTTTAAAAGATATGGTCAATTTTCCAAAGCAGATTCGGAATGATACAAACCTGCGAACTGCTAACTTTAAAAGCAGTTCCCGTCCATACATGTGGCACGATTATGTCCTGCTTTCTTACACTGTGAACATGTATACTCCTTGTACAATTTTTGAGTTGGTTGTTTCTCTAACAACTTCTCTGTTTTCATCTTTTTTTGTGGTGGTTGTTTGCCCATCGCTTTTTCAAGCGCAGATAGGTATCTTGACTTCTTTGGTCTACCAGCACCACGTCTTTCTTTAGGTGGAAGACATTTTTTATTTGCTACTTCTGCAGTAGACTCTAACTCGATATCTTCTGGATTTATAGACTCTGCATATGCATTGTACCAATAACTCTTTGTATAGTATGGGTCTACTAGACTTTCTAAACATAAGTTTCGTCGCTTCCCAGCAGCAGCAAGAGCGTGCTGACAAGGTATCTTATCAACCTCGTAAACGCGGCAAGAACAACACCTCTGTTTCATTTGAAAAAATTCATCAAATTAACAACATAATAACTTCTAAATAATATGAATAAGAGAATAAAAAATTTTCCTGTTGTAGATCAACAATACAATCAAGTTCACCACCAGTAACATGACTACGTTGTGCATCGACGTGTTGCACATAAAGAGTGTTTCCAATATCGTTTCGCTTGGCCAAAGTATTTTCAACCTTAGGTGTGAAAAGTGTTTGTAGCGACATAGCATGTTCTCTACGTTTCATAAACCACCTTGAAATCACCTGTCGCAACTCTTCTAAAAAGAAAGCAATAGGATACTCGCGGGCATTCTTGAGAACATTATTCAATGACTCGGCGATATTGCTCGTCATTATGTCAAATCCATTTCCTGGAAAATTTGCGCGAGACCATAAACGAACATCAGCATTCTCCAAATATTTTGCAAGACCAGGGTTTTGTGTTCGTATCTCATCCCAATACGTATTGAACTCAGAAACCCTATAGGCCTTTATGGCTTTTTTTACCAAGTACAGTTTAATGATGTTTTGATGGAGATGATAGGTACATATTCCATGATGAGCCAATGGAAAAACCTTTCTAACACATTTTCCAATGGATTTGTGTCTATCAGAAATTATCACTAATTCTTGCTGGTTGACGCAAATCATACGCAGCTGAATTAGGAACCATTCCCAAGAACCATCATCCTCAGAATCTACAATCCCAAAAGCTAGAGGGAATATATGACCATTTCCATCTTGTCCAGCAACTACAAGCAAAACACCCTTAAACTTTCCTTTCAAATGAGTACCATCCACCACAACGACATTCCTTATAAACTGGAACCCTTTTATACATGCACCAAATACAATGAACAAATACTTGAACCTATCATCGTTATTGCATTCAAGCCTAGTTATTGTACCTGGATTTGTTGCCTCAATCCGATATAGATACGAAGGCAAATCCGCATACCCACTCTCCCATGTACCTTGTACCAACTCACGTGCATGCACTAACGCTTTGTATGATTTCCAATAATCAATGTCAATACCGTACACAACCTTCATGAAATCCATGATGTGCATAGGCCTTATTCCCACACCAACTTTCCCAAAATTTTCCAAATATAACTCTCCGATACATTTTGACGTAGCTTGTCGATGATGAGAACACCTTTCAACAACCGAACATGTATGAACGTCAATGTACTTTCGAACTTTAAACTGAGAAGATGCTTTAATTTTCGAAGCACGAAACCTCCAAAAACAATCAGGGACATAACATTTCAACACCAGCAAAGCTTTTGTCGACTTGATAGTCCTATAATCGAAATTCTGAAGAACAGTGATCATACGTAACTTAAGCTGTAACTCCTCCTTGCTACTATATATTTGGCCCACTTTCATACGTTCTAGGGACTGCGAAGTAGATTGTGTTCTCTCTAAACCACCAATCAAATGCTCTTTAATTTTCTCACTAAAAGATATGTCTGAAGAAGACCCATCACAACCATTAATAGAACCACAAGGGTTTTCATCTTCGTCCATTCGAGCAAAGGTAAAGCTGTGTGTCTCATCTTCACCCCAGCCATTTGGTATACCACTTTCTGCCTCATCATCAACACTACATTTTTGTCTTCATATTCACCACCATCTTCAATGGTACCACTTTTTTCCTCATTTTCACCACTTCCATCAAGGGTGCCACTTTTTTCCTCATTCTCATCTCCTTCATCAAGGGTACTACTCTTTTTCTCATCTTCTCCTGCTGCAACAAGAGTACCACTGTGTTCTTTATCTTCACACAATTCCTGCAAAATTATAACTTTTTATTAGAAACTAATAAACAAGACATAAAACAGAAAAAATGCTAAATAAATGCATAGATCGTAAATAAATATTATTGCAAAATATTTTGAATTACGGTAGACTAGCATACTTAGATTTTTTTTGCTCTAGTCTGTAAAGTATTATCAAAGTCTATTAAATATCCATAGAATTTGCCAAATATCAGCAAATTTTGATAAATATCCGCAAACTCTGCTAAATGTCCATAAATTCTGCCACTTATCCACAAAGTCGACTTAATGTTCTAAAACTTTGTTACTTGCCCATAGGATCTGCTAACTATTTACAAAGTATGCTAACAAATTCTGCAAAGTTTACCAAATAATTCGCAGACTCTGCTTTCCATTTGCAAAGTTTGCCAACTGTTCAACAAAGTCTGTTATGTGTTAACTATTAGCAAAGTATGTTATGTGTTAACTATTAGCAAAGTCTGTCAAATATCAACAAAGTCTGCCGAAAATTCGCATAGTTAGCTTAATGTTTGAAAAGTCTGCCAACTATTTCGCAAAGTTTTCTAGCTATTTCGCAGAGTCTGCTGACTATTAGCAGAGTCTGCTGACTATTAGCAGAGTCTGCTGACTATTAGCAGAGTCTGCTAGCTAGTAGCAAAGCCTGCTAAATATCAACAAAGTCTGCCACAAATCCGAAGAGTCAGCTTAATGTTCGAAAAGTCTTTTACTTGCTCGTAGAGCCTGCTCACTTTTTGCAAAGTCTTACAACTATTTCGCTGAGTTTTCTAGCTATTTCGCAGATTCTACTATCGATTAGCAAAGTCTGCTAACTATTAGCAGACTCTGCAAACTAGTAGCAAAGTCTGCTAACTAGTAGCAAAGTCTGCTAACTAGTAGCAAAGTCTGCTAACTAGTAACAAAGTGTGCCAAATATCAACAAAGTCTGTCTCAAATCCGCAGAGTCAGTTTAATGTTCGAAAAGTCTTCTACTTGCTCGCAGAGTCTGCTAACTATCTGCAAAGTCTACCAACTATTTTGCAGAGTTTTTTAGCTATTTCGCAGAGTCTGCTAGCTATTAGCAGAGTCTGCTAGCTATTAGCATAGTCTGCTAACTATCTGCAAAGTCTGCCAACTATTCCATACTATTTTCTAGTTATATCAACTACTCGCAGAGTTTGCCGTACATATGAAATTTTGTGAAGATTTAGGCAGACCTAGGCATAATTGACCAAATTCTTGAAAAAAAAAAGGGAATAGTTACCTATTTCTCTATTAACTTTGAATTGTGAAAAAAATTGAGGCTACGATTTTGTTTTTTTTTCACCATGTCCTTTAAGCAGATGAATCTCTAAGACAAAGGTAAAGTTAGGAATAAAACTTATAAATTTATACAGTTTAATTTTCAAGAAAATCATTAATTTAAAAACATGAAGGAGAAAACACTAGATAACTTACTGTTGTTACTTCAATGATGTTAAAGTTTTGAGGATTTAACACGCGATCATTGATGTTTCTTTTGTTTATAAAATGGTGGATAAACAAAGATAAAAATTCACAAAAAGATGAACATTCTTACTGTTGAAGAAGAGATTGTTTTTTTTTTATATTTTAACAAAGTTAGTGATTTCTTAATTTAATTCATTTTCGTTTTATTAAATGCTAAATCTAAACTTTCTTTTTTTTGCATTAATCGTTTTATTATAATTTAATTCAAATTATTTTGTTTTAAAAAAATAATAATAATTGATGGCAAAGATGGTAAATATGTAATGTCATAAAGGATATTTAAGGAAACAAATCTTCTCCAAATTCTTAAAATTTGGAAGAGTTATTTAAGCTATTTCAAAATTAATGTAGGTTATTTTGGCAAATCTTCCTATTTTAAATAAAGGCATCAAATTCAAGGATCAATGGCTCTACTACCACTTTTAGATAAAGTGGAGTCCTTAATGCCACTTTCTTTTTTTTTATTTTTTTTTACATTAATTTTTAAATCGAAAATGAAGTCAATGACCAAAAACCCAGGGTAAAATAAAAATAATTACCAAATCCAACCTAAAGAATTCGGCCCAAACCCAGTAACCCAACCCAAATTCATTAGATTTACGGATCCAGTACAACTACCCTAGTTGTACTTTGTTGAACATAACTAAAATATGAAGAAAAAAAAACAATCACCGCCTCCAAACTAATGTGAGATTTTATTAACACATTCACATAGGTGTCTAAAATAGTTAAAAAAAAATATGTACAACATTGCATAGGTGTCTAGAGAAGTTAAAAATGTGTACAACATTCACATAAATGTACTTTGTTGAACATAGTTGTACTTAAAGCAGAAGTAACGAGAACGAAAGTGACATTTAACGACAACATTTCACATAGTTGTACTTTGTTGAACAAAGTTGTACTTTACCTCGAAGTAAAGATATGACATTTAACGACAACATTCGCATAGTTTTACTTTGTTGAACATAGTTGTACATAGTTGTACTTTACGCGGAAGTAAAGATATGGTAAACAATAAATTACATTCCTCAACTACAAAACATTCAAATAAAAAATTGACATGTATCAAAACCAGTCAACTTTGCCACGGAACTTTCTACAAAACTAGTACATTTGAATTATCCAAAAGCATGAATCACACATGCTTCCTCTTTCGCCACCTTTGAATTCCTCATTCCAATCGTATTCCCAGTTATTTAGTGGAGCACACTTACAGTTGTAGAGTTTACAACCATCAATTTAAGCATCACTCTCCAGAAACAATGGAAGAAGTTCATAAGGCCATGTGTAAGGAATGATTGCTTTCACGAGTCTCCTTCTTACTCCTCTAACAAAATCCCTACTCGGACTAGTATGATTTCTGTCAAAAGGGTCTCCAGGAGTCATAAACCTACGAAGGATTGCATAACTGTAGATAGCCACATCATATCCTTTAAGGGCAGCATCTCTAAGAGTTAAGAGCCCTCGATCCAAATCGCTTTCCCGGAAGAACTCAGACATACCTCTCATGAAAATGGTAGAAGGATTATTGTTTTCAAAACAATATACAGTGAACTTATCTAGTTCATGAAAGAAGTTCCACGGAGGACGCATAAGGTAACAATCAATAGACCTCAAGAACACATGATCTTCCACTATTGCCCGAAAACACTTACAAGTCGCTTTCACCATTACCATTTCACCGAGTTCGTTTTGAGACATGATCAACAGAATGATAGTGAGAAGATCTTGAGGAAGATCTAAGAAATTCATGAAAGAAGAGTGTCTCTGCCTCTTAGATTTGGATGACTCGCCAACTTCAAAGCGTTTCATTATCTCTTCTTCTTGGATATGAATGACTTTTCTTCTAGGATTTGGATGACTCTTCCACTTCAAATATATAACCTAGCCATTACCATACCAAAAAAAACATATGTATGTGGTAAAAAACGAAAAGTGACCAAGTGAAATAGAAATGTCGCATACCAAAACCGAAACATCGCCATTACTAATTTAAGTATTTGGTACAACTAGGTTTATTAGGTATAACTGTGTCAAATATTATTATGTAAAAAATTGAACCGAAACTGAAGAGTCTCAAAACTAAATGATCTTAATTTCAAAAAATATTAAAACATTCTACGTGTACTTTTTTGGTGGGGCGAGATATTAAATAAAAATCAGTACACGTGTGATAAAGTGTACTTTTGCGGCGAGATATTAGTTAAAAGCACAACACGTGTCATAAAGTCTATCTTTGGCAGCGAGACATACACATAGTTGTCCTTAATTGTACAATAGGAAGTTCGTCTTCATAGTTGTATTTTGTAGATTTTTGTGTATTTGTAGTTGGACATGTATATACATTATTATTTTCTAGTTGGGCACATGATTTTTCACTATTAGTAAGCACTTAGGAGGGTTTCACAATAGAGTATTCAATAAATCATAGGTTTCACATCTTTTGTATCAAAAGAGGGTGATGACATAGTAAGTGTTCCTTATACTATAAGGGATGGTTTAGATGAAAACAATAATATGTATAATATATATTTAGTATTGAATGAATTTTTTTTTAATAGTTTAAGATAAATGTTGAATCATTAGAAGTCTTCCTTTGAGGTTTTTAATAGCTCAAACAAATTTAAATACTAATTTTAATAATTAAAAACTAAATAAATTAAGTACAAAATATTAATTTTATAATAAAATAACTTCAATTTTTAATAAAATAAATATGTATTACTATTAAAATAATACCTAATTTTCTAACACTTTCAAGACATTTTTAAATCATAATGAATAAACGTAAACATTTCAAGATTGTTCAAGGTAAATAAAATACAAAGATGTTCTTAGTTGTACATAGTTGGAATAACATACAAACACGTTCATAAAACAATTACACAAATACAACTAAAGGTAAGTTTCCCATGCATCATTTTCGAACTGCAACCACCTCTCCAAATTCATACTAGGCACATATTTGTACTTACTCTTTTAGGGATGTTCCCCGGTGGATTGAAATCGCATTTTTTGTTTCCTTCCAGCGCTTCTTGGTTTTTGCAACTCGTAAATACCAATTACAGCCTTGTGAAGCTTGACGGCATCGTAGCAACATACGCTATGGTATTAGGCTTACCATGATTTTCTTCTACGGGACATGGAAACTCACCATTATCTGACAGTTATACAACTTGTAACAAATGTACTAATATCTCACAGTTATAATAAATGTATCATTTGTCATATATGTAAATTTGTCAATTACAAATTCCAATCGGGGATTCTAATTGCCAAAGATTCAACAACTGTATTCGACAAATAATCAATGTAAATATCTTATCGACTCACTGAACATGATTACTAACAAAAATTGCATATCCAAACAAGCAAATTCATAAATTAAATCTCTAAATTTAAAAAAATCCTAAATCCTCAAATATTCAAATGTGGATCTCAAATCTAAATGAAATAACTGATGACAGAGGAGGACGAGGAGAAGAAACTGGATATAAGAGTTTGAGGAACCGTCGCCGGTGCCGACGTCTCGGTTTTGTGCTGATGAGATTTGAGATTTTTTATTTTTGTTTTTAAGGATTTATGTGCAATTATTAATATTTAATAGACTTGTATGCAATTATTTTTAGGGACTTGTATGTAATTATTTTTAAAGACTTGTAAGCAATTATTCAAGAGAATTCATTAAGGGCAAAATAGGTATATCATGTATTGAGTGGCAGTCAGATTATTTTGTGGCAGCCGAGATCATTTTGTTTGTGAAAGTGGCATTAAGGCTCATCGCTCCAAATTCAAGCTGCATAGAATATTTCAACTTAAAATTTTTTTGGCATGTACATGAAAAGTAGATCATAGATTGACAATGCTTAAAAATTTCATTTTTACTATGATTGACAAGGTATATGTGTTGGCTAAAGAGTTAGCAACTTGACATAATCGACATAGACAAAAAGTTTGCAATGGTGGTTCAAAGTGATAGGTTGCAAAGAAGTTGATGAGGATGAGGCTAGAGAATGAGGATATTTTTGAGAAATTGATCCTCCAAAAAATTAACATGTCGAGAGAAAGAGATCTTTCGAGAGGTAAATTCTCGACAGCGGTAACTTTTGTGTTGTAACGACTAACGACTAACCCAAGAAAACGCACATGATTTCATTGGAAGCAAAATTTAGAGGCGGAGCAGAAAACATGTACATAAATTATTAGCATCTAAATACAAAGGAAAAATTCTGAGACGTGTTTATCTAAAAGACGCATAAAAGGAATTCGATTTGAATAAAAGAGAAATAAGTTATTGTCGGATAGTACGATGTACAAACTATATAGTTGATTGTGCTTAAAATACGCTTGATTGGACCATTTTATTGTGAATTGTATGGACGTGACCAACATATCTCCATGCCGGTTCTCCTGAAAAAAATTAGGAGTTCCCAGTTTGTGTTCTTTCTCTCGTTGTCACATATTAGGATTTTAACTTTTCCAGTAGATTGGTATTGAACATAGGTTTCAAAAGAAACTTTCAAAACGTACCACTTTTTCGATGGAGAGAATAAACGCAAATGAAATAAGAATATTGATCAAGAAATCGAAGATAATATTTTTATACAACCAGTATTAGTTATCATAGAGGTTTAGTTGGTAGAATAAATAACTTAAAAAGGTTAATATAAATTATAAAAAGAAATCAAATACGGGAGACTAATATGTTAACCCATTTGATACGCATGACATAATATTGTTATCTTGTCAGTCATTTTATTAGAAATAAACCCAAATACTGAAAAGATTGATAGAGAAAGTTGCTCGGATAACCCAACATATGATGTGAAAGTGTGCTATCCAAGAAAGAAGAAAAAGAACCTTGAAGAGAAAGAGTAGTGGATGGAGTCGCTGGTACAAGGCCCAAAGATGTCAGACGTAACACCCAACAAATACTTCCACAACACGTCAAGTCAAATTAACTTAAAATTCAAATAATACAATTATTAAATCAGAAATAACTAACAACTACGATTAAACCAACTTAAATGTCTTTAATTCTTTTAAAAGAAATGTATAAGTAATTAAAATGATTCAAAACGATCTGAAGAACAAAACGAAAACTCTGGAACCGATACCAATTGACATCTCCAGAACTAGTTTTCAAGATTACATGCCAGGAGAAGAGGGGTGAGTAATCTTGCAATCAAAGATTACTCAGTGAGGGTAACCCTTAGGGCTCACGAATTTTCCATACAAAAACACATCTAGACAATCACAAAGTCTAAACCTAAGACAAGCAGGCAAGCACGTGTCAACGACACACAAACATCACACAAATGGGACCACGTCCCATAACCGCCCTAACACGGCCCGGATTCCACGAGTCAACACACGCTATCCCTCGTGCATAACAGATCCCTCGTGCCTTAGCACTTCATCTTGCACCACACTCGTACGTAACAGATCCCTCGTGCTGAAGCACTTCTTCCCGCACTTTTCACACGCCGGCTCGTCAGCCATCCTGACCTATCCGAATCTACATCCATAGGCCACCACACAACTACAAGAATTTCTCCTTGCAGGCATCTCTGCGGCTCATCCGTATTTTTTCACACAACCATTATTTTATCACTCAATAACATGCTTCACGGAACCACGCAACACGCAGAAAACGATTCATTTTTAATGTCTATCTCCATTATATTTATCATTCATTTCTCTACGTTCATTCGAAGAATATTTATATATTTATATGAAAATAATATTATCTATAAATATATATACAGCCAACAAACAAAATACTTGGCTTAACCTTAAACTAAGTAATTATCTAAAAATATTTATATATAAAGAAAACACCATCTTGTCCTCACCTTAGCAAAATGGTTCTGAATTCAAAGGTAAACTTGCAAAAGCGGGAATCCGATTCGATCTCAAATCTCAATCTGCAATCGTTTAGGTTAACCGATCAAAGATTAAATTATAATAATAATTATAATTTAATCTAATAAACCTAAACAGATTCAAAATCCCGATCGTATCTAATTTGGTTCTCTCTAATTAAATTAATTAGAATTGGTTCAATAACTAAACACCCATTCACAACTAAATTCACGAGGCCAACAATATACCAAGCCAAGCTCATAATCGATTACTTATTTTAATTAACCCAAGCAACCATTTTAATTAACAAGTGGCCTTACCCTCTAATTCATTTATCCCGCCCTACTCCTCCGCAGTTTAACCAAGTCACTTTAATAACCAAATAAACGAGCCCACATCCAATTAATAAATCGGCCCCTACAAGCCCAACAGTTGTCTTCGGTTATTAATCAAATCAATTACACGACTCTTGGTTTAATTGGTTCAAACTTGGTTTAATAATCTGCAACAACACAACAACAACAACCCGTGATTAGGTTTTTGGCCAAATACCTTCGCCGGCGAGTTTCCTTGACGGTTTTGGATGACGGTTAGATCGTCAGAGACAGCGGCTCGGTGAGACAGATCTGCAACGTTTCATGCCATGGTGATTAGATTCAACCATCAAATTGAAAGCATAACTCAAACGGTTCACCGTTACCTTTTCGGTGAAGACAACGACAAGGGCTGAACACTCAAAGAACCTCTGGTGGCTAGCGTGATGCTGCAATGATTTACAAACATGGCTTAGTGTTATGACAATCAAACCAGCGAACTTAAGAGAGAGATTGTGGCCTACCGTGAGTCACAAACGCTCGGCGCTGGTGAACTCGGGTGAATGGCAACAAGGGCGGCTTAAGCTAATCGACGGCTAGGGTTTTCTATGGTTGGCCTCGACAACTGTGTCCTTCTCTTATATACGTGAGGGAAAAAGAAGGGTTCACACGGGCTTGAGTTGCTAACGGGCTCGGTTTAGGCCTCGCGATTTAAATCCGAAACTGGGTCGTTACAATTCTCTCCCACTACAAAAGAATTCGTCTCCGAATTCGGCCCATGACCTTGTTTATCACTTTGTTCCTTAAAGAGATTAGGATAATCCATCCGCATTTGTTCTTCTGATTCCCATGTCTCTTCTCTTATTCCGTCTCTCTCCCAGCATATTTTGACAGACGTAATTATTTTTCCCTGTATCTCCGCTTCCTTACGGTCCAAGACTTCTACAGGAGTACTCAATACAGTCAAATTCCGTTACAGATTTGTTAGCGGGCTTGACAAAACAAACTCCGATTCTCTGACAACTTTCTGCAAAACTGACACGTGGAAAACATCATGGAAGTGAGATAGCTCTTGAGGTAAAGCTAAACGATAAGCTACATCACCGATCCTCTCTGTGATGATATATGGTCCTATATATCTCAGCTTAAGCTTTTTCAACTTCCGGCTTTTATCCGCTTCTCTGAAATTCCTCATTTTTAGGTATACTGCATCACCAACAGCAAATTCCAAATACTTCTGGTGTTTGTCTACATAACTCTTCTCTCTATCATGGGCTTCGTATAGCCTTTCCCAAAGTAATTCCACTTGCTCTATAGTCTCCTCGACCATTTTTGGCTCCAAGTCCTTACGATCCCCTACTTCGGGCCAACAGAGCGAGGTGTGACATGGCCTACCGTACAGAGCCTCATACGGCGGCATCCCTATGTTGGAGTGATAACTGTTGTTATACGCAAATTCTACCAATAGGAGATACTTAAGCCAGTTTCCATCCCAATCAAGTACACATGCCCTCAAAATGTCCTCTAGCGTCTGAATATTCCTCTTTGATTGTCCGTCTGTCTGGGGATGATACGCTGTTCTAAGACGTACCTTTGTTCCCAAGGCCTTCTGAACGGCCTGCCAGAATATAGATGTAAAATTTGTATCTCGATCAGAAACAATGCTTACTGGCACTCCATGCTTCTTGACAATCTCGTCTAGATATAATTGCGCTAAGACATCTGCACTGTCTATTTTCTTGATGGGTAAGAAATGAGCAGTCTTGGTGAGTCGGTCCACGATCACCAAAATAGCATTCTTACCGCCAGTGGTCGTTGGCAGCCTGGTGACAAAGTCCATTGTTATCATATCCCATTTCCACTCTAGTAAAGGCAAACTCTGAAGTAAAGCACTTGGATCTGTGTGCTCTGCTTTTACTTGCTAGCATGTCTGACACTTCATTCGATACCCAAGCAACCACATCATGCTTCATATAATCCCAATTGTAATAGCGTTTCAAGTCATGGTACATCTTGGTGGTTCCCGAATGAACTAAAAAACCCGAATTATGAGCTTGTGCTAAGATCTCGTCCTTTAGACCCTTATCATCTGGCACTCTAATTCGGTTCTTATACATGCACGTAACATTCTCCGCAGTGTGAAATCCCTCCACATTGTTATCAAAATTATTCTTCAAGTCAGCATCAAGTTTCTGTTCTTCGCGGATTCTCCAAAGTAAGTCCGCCTGATTCACGGCTTCTAATCCGACAACATCCTCTCCAGCAGAAGTTGCACAGATACCCAGACTACACAAGATACCTTCCTGCTCTCGCATCTCCTTATCTCTTGAGACATCAATTCTACACCTGCTCAAGGCGTCAGCTACCAAATTAGCCTTCCTTGGATGGTAGGCAATGTCCAAATCATAATCTGCTAACAACTCCATCCATCTCCTCTGCCTGAGGTTAAGGTCTGACTGAGTGAATATGTATTTCAAGCTCTTATGGTCTGTAAATACTTGAACCTTCTTTCCATACAAATATGCCTGCCAGATCTTTAAAGCGAATACAACGGCTGCTAACTCCAAGTCATGACTAGGGTAGTTAATCTCATGCGGTCTTTGTTGTCTCGATGCATAAGAAATTACATTTTCATCTTGCATCAACACACACCCTAGTCCAGATCCTGATGCGTCTGTATACACCACATATGGTACTCCTATCCTTAGTAGTACTAATACTGGAGTTTCAGTCAAATGTCTTTTCAGAGATTGGAAACTATCCTCACACTTCTCTGTCCATTCAAACTTCACATATTTACCTGTGAATCGTGTCATCGACTTAGCTATACTAGCAAATCCTTCAACAAATTTCCGATAGTAGCCTGTAAATCCAAGAAAACTACGGACCTCAGTAGCGCTCTTAGGTGTTGGCCAACTGGTTATCGAATCTATCTTCTATAGATCCACTGATTCTCCCGCTTTGGAGATAACATGACCATGAAATCCAATCCTTCTTTGCCAAAAACTGCACTTACTCCACTTGGCATATAACTTTTGTTCTCGCAATTTATTCAACACCATCCGTAGGTGTTCCTCATGTTCTTCCCCACTCTATGAGTATACACCAGAATGTCATCGATGAATACTATCACACACTTATCCAAGTACTCTCAAAAAATATTATTCATCAGTTTCATGAACGCAGCTGGCGCATTGGTTAACCCGAAAGGCATTACTACGAATTCGTAGTGTCCATACCTAGTCCGAAAATTGGTTTTCCGTATATCCTCCTCTGCAATAGAAATCTAGTGATACCCTGATGCCAAATCAATCTTTGAAAACCACGAACCTCCCTGCAACTGATCCAATAACTCGTCAATACGTGGCAACGGATACTTATTTTTGATGGTCACCTTATTTAATCCCCGATAGTTGATACAAAGTCTGAAACTCCCATCCTTCTTTTTCACAAATAAGACTGGTGCTCCCCACGGCGAACTACTCGGCCTGATAAACCCCTTGTCTGAAAGATCCTCTAATTGACTCTTTAATTCTGCCATTTCTACAGGCGCCAAACGATAAGGTGTTCATGCAACTGGTGCCATCCCTCGCTCCAACTCTATAGTGAAAGCGTCCCATCTACTCAGTGGCAGTTCTTTTAAAGACTCAAACACATCTGCATAATCAGCCACAATAGGAATATCTTCAACTCCAAGTTCCATTTCATCCTCCACAACAAAAATAGTGGCGAGAAAAACATCATTACCCTTCTCTATAAGCTCCTCTGCCTACAACATGGATATGATCGAAAATCCTTCACCCCTTTTTACACCCTGAAATACTAACTTCCCTTCTGGCCTTGCAAAATGTACACGAGCCCGATGACAGTCCAGAACAACTCAATGTTTCTTTAACCAGTTCATTCAAAGTATCAAGACATAATGATTAACCTCCATTTCTGTAAGGTTGCCCAGTAATTCTTCTCCGTTTATCATGATAGGCACACCTACGTGAACTCCAGTGGATCCCATTCGTTCCTTTCCAACTGTCTCAATCTTCTTAGCTTTCGGAAAAATTCGCCATCAAAAGTCCAATTCTTTGTCACTTTAGGACTTACACAGCTAACTGTAGCACCGATATCAAACATTGTGTAAGCTGTCCACCCTCCCACTAAAACCGATCCTACATGGTTATATTATTTCTTAGCAAACAATACATACACGCAAGGAAAAGTCTAGGATTCAGATAAATACAAAAATTCTTGATTAATTGAACATTTACGTACCAACAATTGGGTCCTCTTCCTCAGGCTCTCCAACCATCATCACATGAGGTCCAACATTTTGACGTTTTGGAGGTGGCGGCAAAGGCTCTCTGAGACGATCTCCAGTTTGCTGCCTCCCAGCATGCTGCTTCCCCGTTTTTTGTGTGTAAAACCTCGCAATGTGTCCTGGTTTTCTACACTCGTTTCCTTCGCGACATGGGTCCAAATATTTCAAATTAGAAATTCACCGACTATCATAAAAAGAAATAGACCATCATATAACCTGCTCAAACGGTCAAACTTTTCCTCGTACTCCCTCACAGTCTTATTTCCTTGGCGGAGATCTAGGAATTCATTCTCCATCCGATCCATAGCTTCTCTGGGAAAGTACTTCCTGGAGAATTGTGCCTTAAAGTCCTCCCAAGTCAACTCATACCGCCCCTGCACCTGACCTACCACTTTCTCCCACCAAACCAATGCTTCATCTTTAAAATATCACCGCCAAGTCCTTGCGATATTTTTCTGGGCACCTGGCATTCTCCAAATTTCTCTCTAACCTTTTCATCCAATTATCAGCAGCGGTCGGGTTGGATTTGCCACCAACGTACTCCATACCCATGTCCTTCAAGGTCCTCATAGCTTCCTAGTATGAGGGTCTTTGCACGTGGATCTGCATAGGAGGTGGCAGAGGTGGCAGAGGCGGTGGCAGATGCTGAGGTAGGACTGGCTCATTCCGCGCATCCTGCTGTGGTGCATTGACTTACGGTGCCTCTCCTGCAGCTGCTTCCCTCCGCATGTATTCTCGAAACCTCCGAAACTCCTCAAACATGGCCACCTCAACTGCAGGGATATTGACTGGTGCTCCTCCTGCCTGAGCCAAGTTAGCCCCCACATGCTCCAAGTGCTCACCTCGCACACTTTCACTAGAGGCCACTGTGCTCTCAGCCCTCGCTCTTAACTGTGCAGCAGCTCCTACACGTCCTCGACGTCTTGCTTTCGGCGGCATCTGA
The DNA here is from genome assembly GCA_004349715.1 of Crucihimalaya himalaica. NCBI lineage: Eukaryota > Viridiplantae > Streptophyta > Magnoliopsida > Brassicales > Brassicaceae > Crucihimalaya > Crucihimalaya himalaica. The sequence goes on from SMJT01000143.1 coordinate 303,298, forward strand.
ACACAAAAATAGATAATCAGTTCCCCTCCCCAAGACTGTCTCTCAGGTCAGAACCGGTTTGACATAACCTAGAGCTCTGATACCAAATTGTAACACCCGAAAAATTCTTCCACAACACGTCAAGTCAAATAAACTTAAAATCTAAGTAATTGCATTATTAAACAAGAAATAACCAACAACTACGAATAAACCAACTTAAACGTCTTAAATTCCTTTAAAAGAAACATATAAGTAATCAAAATAATTCAAAACGATCTGAAAAACAAAACGAAAACTCTGGAACCAGTACCAACTGACATCTCCAGAACTAGTCTTCAAGATTACCTGCAAGGGGAAGAGGGGTGAGTAATCTTGCAATCAAAGATTACTCAGTAAGGGTAAGCCTTAGGGCTCACGAATTTTCCATACATAAACACATCTAGATAATCACAAAGTCTAAACCTAAGACAAGCAGGCAAGCACGTGTCAACGACACACAAACATCACACAAATGGGATCACGTCCCATAACCGCCCTAACACGGCCCGGATTCCACGTGTCAACACACGCTATCCCTCGTGCATAACAGATCCCTCGTGCCTTAGCACTTCATCTTGCACCACACTCGTGCGTAACAGATCCCTCGTGCTGAAGCACTTCTTCCCGCACTTTTCACACGCCGGCTCGTCAGCCATCCTGACCTATCCGAATCTACGTCCATAGGCCACCACACAACTACAAGAATTTCTCCTTGCAGGCATCTATGCGGCTCATCCGTATTTTCTCACACAACCATTATTTTATCACTCAATAACATGCTTCACGGAACCACGCAACACGCAGAAAACGATTCATATTTAATGTCTATCTCCATTATATTTATCATTCATTTCTCTACGTTCATTCGAAGAATATTTATATATTTATATGAAAAATAATATTATCTATAAATATATATATATATATATATATATATATATATATAGCCAACAAACAAAATACTTGGCTTAACCTTAAACTAAGTAATTATCTAAAAATATTTATATATAAAGAAAACACCATATTGTCCTCAACTTAGCAAAATGGTTCTGAATTCACGGGTAAACTAGCAAAAGCGGGAATCCGATTCGATCTCAAATCTCAATCTGCAATAGTTTAGGTTAACCGATCAAAAATTAAATTATAATTATAATTATAATTTAATCTAATAACCTAAACAAATTTCAAATCCCGATTGTATCTAATTTGGTTCTCTCTAATTCAATTAATTAGAATTGGTTCAATAACTAAACCAAACCAATCTAATAACTTAGTTTTAAACACCCATTCATAACTTAATTCACGTGGCCAACAATATACCAAGCCAAGCTCATAATCTATTACTTATTTTAATTAACCCAACCAACCATTTTAATTAACAAGTGGCCTTACCCTGTGATTCACTTATCCCCGCCCTACTCCTCTGTAATTTAACCAAGTTACTTTAATAACCAAATAAACGAGCCCACATCCAATTAATAAAACGGCCCCAACAACCCAACTATTGTCTTCGGTTATTAATCAAATCAATTACATGACTCTTAGTTTAATTGTTTCAAACTTGGTTTAATAATCTGCAATCACACAACAACAACAACCCGTGATTAGGTTTTTAGCCGAATACCTTCGCCGACGAGTTTCCTTGACGGTTTTGGACGATGGTTAGATTGTCGGAGACAGCGGCTCGGTGAGACGGATCTGCAACGTTTCATGCCATGGTGTTTAGATTCAACCATCAAATTGAAAGCATAACTCAAATGGTTCACCGTTACCTTTTCGGTGAAGACAACGGCAAGGACTGAACACGCAAAGAACCTCTGGTAGCTAGCGTGACGATGCTGCAACGATTTTCAAACATGGCTTAGTGTTATGACAATCAAACCAGCGAACTTGAGAGAGAGATTGTGGCCTACCGTGAGTCATAAACGCTCGGCGCCGGTGAACTCGGGTGAACGGCAACAAGGGCGGCTTTAGCTAATCGACGGCTTGGATTTTCTGTGGTTGGCCTCGATAACTGTGTCCTTCTCTAATATACATGAGGGAAAAAGAAGGGTTCACGCGGGCTTGAGTTGCTAACGGGTTCGGTTTGGACCTCGCGGTTTAAATCCAAAACCGGGTCGTTACATCAGATCAAAGTAGTTGGGTTCTTGTAAGACTATCCTTAACATTAAAAACAAACAGGTCAAATTCAGTGGAAAAATCATTGTTATTCACCAACCAGCAAACGAGGCAAAATTCTTATTGACTGATGATAAACAAAGCAAAACATCATTTACAATAAGGAACTTGAAAGAAAAAACGAAGAATACCATGACCGAAATGACTAACATGAGTCATACAAAAAAAAATAACTAAGATGAGTATATGATCCATAACAGAAAAATTAGTTAAAAATGATGCTCGAATAAGAAAAAATGTGAGTACCTAATTATGACGTAATGTTATTTGTGTCTCCGTTACCAATGTACCATGTTTCTTTTATGGAATCCGAGAGGGCGATTGAACTAAATGCATGAGGATGATGAGATGGAATAAACGATGACTGCTCTGTCATGGATGCCGAGACATCATTTACATTAGCATCACCAGGTAGGTAAGAATTATATGCCCTAAGTAGGTTGGTTGGTGACTCCTTGTGTAATGTGGTTGGCATGTAAAGTGGCAATTGTTGCGCAGGGTACATTTCGTTATGGAAGAATTGTGCACCCGACTTTAATGATGGTGTTAAGAAGTGAATAAAGTGATGGTTCCATACATCCACATCTTGACAAGTCTATCACATTCCTTGCACTTTTTTTTCGGTCACTGGAATCGGTGTCAAAGATCCATCGATGTGACGAAGGACACCAAAGCTTCAGTAATGAGTCTCGAAAAGCTCTCGCCATACCTCGTAGTTCAACTTATTCAAGTCAAGAGTGACGAAAATATAGGCGTGAATTTGCGTAATTCCGAGTGATTTTTCGTATGCAGCTAGAGTAGTGTAAGCCATCGCGAAACAATGAGATAAAATGAAGAGATCAGTTGGCAGGTAGAAATAGAAAATGATAAAATGAGAAGGGGTATTTGACGAGAACAACAACAATAACAACAACAAAAATCTAGGTTAGGTTTAGATACCATGTAAAATATATAAAACTATTTGGTCTCTTTTATTCGTTAGGTAATCAATATTTCTTTAAAGAACATTCTGTTTGGTGCGGATAACACGTCTTTAGAGTTCATTACGGCAACGAAAACGTGTGTTAATCTACCTCCAACTGGTTTGGTAATCTCCTTTTTTCCTTGCATCTGTTGGAACATATGGACGACAAGGAACCAACTGGTGTTCGAACAAAAAAACTTCCCAGCTACAGGCGTTATATCAAAAGCTTTGGCTGATGCTAAAGCATGGAGTTTAGCTCATGAAAGCATGAAGCGCATTGTTCCTCCTAATACACCAGATATAGGGGCCGATTGGTAACTGCTGTTACTTCCAACTATAAACACTTTAACCGTAGAGACTTTGACTGCATAAACTTTGGTTGTATAAAATTTTATTGTAAAAGTTCTAAAACTGATTGGTAAAAAAACTGTAACTTTAAATAATACAAATTATACTGAATTTAAATCTCAAATCTTGAGTTTTTCTTTATTTTTTACATATTGAGTTTTTAATATTCTATAAATTGTCAACTTTTAGGTTTTTATCAATTTTATTCATATAGATTACGAGTTCTTCAAAAATGAATTAAAAAAAATAATAAGAAATGAATCTCAAAAGAACAAGAAAAAAATGTTTAGAATTAATTAATTAAAAGTATTATGTAATTAAATACATATAGATTTGTAAAAAGATTTTAATTACTATTGGGATAAGAAAAAGAAAGTTTTGAGTTTTAGTTTTTTTTAAATCACGTTTAGAAAACTTAAGAAAACAAAGAAGAAAAAAATAAAAGTGGTTGTGGTAGCTTTTAAAACAAAAAAAAATTATAAAAATCTGATTGGTGAAAAATAAACTGCAAGAACTTTAAATTGTACTTAAATCCTTGACAACCTTGAGCCAATCACTCCCATAGTTGATCAAGGCACCAAACAGATCACTAGTTTTGTGGATGCTTCTTGGGATTGCTCTTCTCGCCAATTTGGTCTAGCTTGGATACTTTAATCCAACTTGACAGGTGTGGATTTTTAAGAAAGCACAATGAGAAAATATGTTCACTCAGCCTTATCAGCAGAAGTGTGGGCTATTTTTTAGCAGCTTTTGAAGTCGAAAAATTCTCATAATGATATCTACGGACTCCTTGATGACATAAAAGAGTTTGTTCATTCTTTCTCTTCTATTGTTGTCTCTTTTATTTCTCGTTCTAATACTGCGGCGGCTGATTCTCTAACCAAGGCGGCTCTTTTATCGATTAATTCGATTTCTTCTTGAAATAAAGTCGTTACATAGTCCTAGGGTAAACCATCTCCTATTCGCGGATGATACAATGTTTCTGGTAAGACAAATCTTTCTACTGCGAAGAATCAGCTATAATTCTTAGGCATATGAGATGGTATCGGGCCACTGTATAAATCTGCAAAAATCGTCGATCACTTTCTCCTCTAAAATACCTAGAAGCCAGAAGACGAAGGTCATGAACCTACTTGCTATTGATACGGAACGAGAAACATGCAAATATTTAGGATTTCCAGAAAATTTCGGACGCATGAAGAAATATGTATTCGCTATATAGTAGATAAGGTTTGACAGAGAGTTCATTCTTGGACCTCAAGATTTTTATCCCATGCAGGAAAGAAAGTTCTACTAAAGTCTATCCTCTCATCAATTCTTATTCATTCCATGACTTGCTTTAAACTACAGGTATCTATATGCAGCTTCAATCACTAATAAATCGTTTTTGGTGGGAAGATAAACCGGAAGAGCGGAAGATGAGCTGAATTGCTTGGAAAAAACTCACGCAACCTATGAATGCAGGACGCCTAGGTTTCCGAGTTCATTGATGTGGAAAACGAGTTCATTGATGTGGAGAGTGTTGGGTATGAGAAGCTCCTTGGCTCTCACAAGCCTATCGAAGGAAGCACATCATTCTTAGAACTCATCCAATTTGCACACAATGTGAGTGTGGTTGAAGTAGAAGATGAGATTGAACTCAAGGAAGCTAGCAATGGTAAGTCTAGCATTGGAGATGATTAGAGTGAACTCAAAGCTCCAAAAGTAGACCTCAAACCACTAACAAAATGGTTAAGGTACGCATTTCTTGGAACAAACTCTACTTACCCGGTCATAGTGAATGAGGATCTTAACGATGAGAAAGTAGCCACCATTCTAGGTGAATTAAGGAAATTTAGAAAGGCTATAGGTTATTCTTTAGATGATATTAAAAGAATTGCTCAATCTTTATGCATGCATAAGATACATCTAGAAGAAGAATCAATGACTTCCATTGAGCATCAAGAAAGGTTAAATCCTAATTTGAAAGAGGTTGTTAAGAGAGAGATTCTCAAGCTTCTAGATGCGGGGATAATCTATCCTATCTCGGATAGTACTTGGATTTCCCCGGTTCATGTAGTTCCAAAGAAGGGTAGAATAACGGTTTTTAAAAACGAAAAAAATGAATTGATACCTACTAGAACTATCACCGGTCATAGGATGTGTACTGATTATCGCAAACTTATTGCCTCAAATAGAAAAGATCACTTCCCTCTACCTTTTATTGATCAAATGCTAGAACGGGTAGCTAATCACCCATACTATTGTTTTCTAGATGGATATTCGGGGTTCTTTCAAATCTTGATATACCCTAGTGATCAAGAGAAAACGACTTTTACTGTAAGACCCCACCCCGGATGCTCCAACTTCCAGGAACACTAGTCTCACGGTCTAGCCTTCTTCCCGGCCGAACTTCTAGGATTTTTTATTTCTAACATAGGTTTTTCATTTACGAGGTTTGAACTCTATAATCCATTCTTTACTACAACGAAAGTCTTTCTACTCTTGGCTTAATTCCAACCAACTGTTGTACTGAATTGATCATCTTTGTCACTTAGACTTTAGATTGATAATTCACTCGACAAGTCATGCATTATGTTCGCTAACCACCTAGGCTTAACGAGTGCATTTACTTATCTATTTCCATCGGTCAATTCCAAAATGTCCATTTTAATCAATAAGCTAGATCGTTTACTTACCTTGGCAAACATGAGATGTTCACTTCCATTTGATCCATCCATTGATCTGAACATTAACATGTTCGTTTCTTTATTCCCATCGTACATTGATTCACACTAGCTTGTGTACTCGGTGGACCAATCCCTTTTGTTACTTAGCCATACAACCAACCATCCCCACTAGTTAAGTAAACGATATAGATTGGGTATCATATGTTTCCCTTGGTTCATGGTGGCCATCCAACACTCGGTTATATGGTCTATCCATCAACCAATATAGGCCCCTTCAGTTTCATAGTATTTGATCAAGCCCATGACTTGTCGTTCAACCATGTTACCTGATTTGGTTGTTTGCCACCTTGGCCGTCAACGGTGTATTTACTGTTTGGTTCCGTTATTGTGTCACATTGTTACGTGTTCGGGTCCATCACTGGTCCTTCACCGTATCACGATGGTGCGTGTTCCTTGGATCCTTTTGTGGTCCTTCAACGTATCCACGTTCTATCCTCGGATCCTTGGTTCCATCCTTAGAATCAATCGATCATACTCGGTACCATCTTGTGTAATTGTGTATCACTGCATATCACCTGTACCACGAGTATATTGTCGCGTATCACCGTGTACCATGCTTGGTATGACGAAAGCTCGTATCACAGTGTATTCCTGGTACTATCACATCCCTTGGTACCATTGTGTTCCTTGGTACCATTGCATCTCTTGGCACCATCGTGTCCCTTGGTACCATTGCGTCCTTTGGTACCATCGGTGGTCTGACATCGGTACCATCAGATCATTCTTGGATAATTCATCGATCATCCTTGGTCTACCCTCGATACCATCGTATCCGTCGTTGATATGATAATCATCTTCTATGATTCATCGTCGATCCGGTGTTGATTCACTTGGTTTATCCTCGAACTTATCATGGTTTGTCCTCGGATTCACCCGTAGTTTATCCTCGGATCTTCCTCAGTTTATCCTTGGATTCATATCGATCAGTCTACATATTTATATCGAGCCATCTTTGGGTTTACGTCGACCATCCATGGGTTAAGCGGTGATACATGTTCGGATCTATCACGACCCAACATGGTATTCTCGCTATTCCTAGTACCATCATACACCTTTGGTATTACCGTATCACCCTCGGATTCATGATGATCCTTCCTCGGTCTGGTGTTGTACCCCATTGAACACTTCTTTGGATTCTTGTAATCCACCATCAAATTCCACAAAATCGCCCTTAACTTCACCACAAACTAGATGAACCGCCGTCACACCAATATACGACGATGATCACATCTAAGATGTGTTTATGTTCAATGTCATGAAGAAGTATTGTGAAATGTATCTCTGGTGCGTATCCACGAGTATCCACGAATACTTTCTCTATATTCACCCTCGGATCCATTATTTCTCCTCCTGGATTTTTCGATCCATCCACAGATCCCTCGTGATTTATCCATGGATCCCTCATGGTTTATCCTCCGATCCCTCAGTATTTACCCATGAATCTCTCGAAATTTATCCACAGATTCCTCACGATTTATCCACGGATCTCTTAGAATATATCCACAGATTCCTCTGGATTTATCGATGGTTTGTCCATGTATATCCGCGTGTGACCACAGTAAATCGATGGTCAAGCTAGCACACCAGCTAGTGGAGCTACCTTCAGCTGGCCGAGTTAGTGTACCAACTGGTCCAGCTACTTTAAGTTGTAGAACAGCTTCCCGAGCTAGTAGCTAAGCTATTTTATCTCGTCCAACTCATATTTTTCTCGTAACAATCCCCTTGTTCGAACCACGGAACGCGGGTGTTACAAGTATCTTTGCTTATCGAAGGATGCCATTGGACTATGTAATGCACTGGCAACCTTTCAAAGGTTCATGATGTCGATTTTCTCAGACTTAATAGAAGATATGGTTGAAGCGTTTGTGGATGAATTTTCCGTGTATGGTGCTTCGTTTGGTGGTTATCTATTTAATCTTTGTAGGGTACTCAAAAGATGTGAGGAGACCAACCTAGTGCTCAATTAGGAAAAGTACCACTTCATGGTTAGAGAAAGAATCGTTCTTGGACATAAGATTTCGTAAAAGGGTATTGAGGTTGAAAGAGCATGATGTAATGGTTAGTTTGGAGCCTCCAAATTCGATGAAGGGTATTAGAAGCTTTTTGGGTCATGCGGGGTTCTACCGTAAATTTATAAAGGAATTCTCAAAGATAGCTAGACCTCTACTAGGCTTCTTTGCAAGGAAGTTGAGTTCAACTTCGATCAAGAGTGTTTAAAAGCGTTTCTAGATATCAAGAACGCTTTGGTAACCGCACCCATTGTTCAAGCACCGGATTGAGATCTACCATTTGAGATCATGTGCGATACAAGCGATTTTGCGGTAGTAGCAGTTTTGGGTCAGTGGAAAGACAAGAAGCTCCACGTGATCTACTGCGCAAGTAGAACTCTTAATGACTACAGAGAAAGAGATCCTAGCCATTGTGTTTGCATTTGAAAAGTTTTGGTCCTACTTGGCGGGTTCAAATGTTATTGTTCACACTGATCACGTGGCCTTGACACATTTATTGGCAAAGAAGGATGTTAAACCGAGGTTACTTAGATGGATTTTGCTTATACAAGAGGTTGATCTTGAGATCAAGGACAAGAAAGGTATCGAGATCGGTGTCACGGATCACTTGTCACGTTTGAGAATTGAAGATGGTGTTCCCATTGATGATTCATTACCCGAAGAATAACTTATGGCAGTTCGTTTTGTAAACGAATCCATCAAGACGGGTAAGAGACTAGAAGAGATCTTAGGGATGTATGAGAAATTGCCTTGGTATGCGAATTATGTAAACTTCTTGGCATGTGGGAAAGAGCCTCCTAACTTGGTGTGCTATGCTATGAAGATATTCTTCAAGGACTTGAATAGGTTCTATTGGGATGAACCATACTTATACACACTTTGCAAGGACAAGGTTTATAGGAGGTTTGTGTCGGAAGAAGATGAAGTCGCGTGTATATTGATACATTGCCAGGGTTTGGCGTATGGAGTTCATTTTGCATCATTCAAGACGGTCACTAAGGCATTACAAGCGAGATTTTGGTGGCCAACAATGTTCAAAGATGCTCAAGAGTTCATTTCGAGATGTGACTCATGCCAATGGAAAGGCAACATAAGTAAGAGGAATAAAATGCCACAAAATCCGATTCTCGAGGTTAAGTCTTTGACGTGTGGGGAATTGAGTTTGTGGGACCATTTCCATCTTCTTATGGTAATAACTACATCCTAGTAGCGGTCGATTATTTGTCAAAATGGGTTGAGGCTATAGCTAGTCCAACGAATGATGCTAAGGTTGTGTTGAAAATGTTCAAGACTATCATCTTTCCGCGGTTTGGCATTCTTTGAGTTGTTATTAGTGATGGTGGTACTCACTTCATCAATAAGGTCTTTGAGAGTTTGTTGAAGAAGCACGGGGTCAAACACAAGGTAGCAACACCGTATCATCCTCAAACGAGTGGTCAAGTTGAGATTTCTAACCAAGAAATCAAAGCTATTCTTGAGAAGACGGTTGGTACAACAAGAAAGGATTGGTCTATGAAGCTAGATGATGTGTTTTGGGATTATAGAACCACTTTCAAGATGCCTATTGGGACGACTCCATCCAACCTCTTTTATGGGAAGTCGTGTCATCTTCTGGTGGAGCTTGAGTATAAGGCTATGTGGGCATTGAAACTTCTTGACTTTGACATCAAGACAGCCGCGGAGAAGCGTTTGGTGCAATTGAATGAATTGGATGAGATTCGTCTTGAGGCCTATGAGAAATCAAGGATCTACAAAGAGAAGACTAAGGAGTTTCACGACAAGAAAATTATTTTGCGGGCCTTTAAGGATGATGACAACATTCTATTGTTCAACTCTCGGTTGAAATTGTTTCCCGGGATGCTCAAGTCAAGATGGTCCGGTCCGTTTAAGATCATGGAAGTAAGACCTTATGGTGCGGTAATTCTTTGGAACAAGAACAGAGGAGAGTTCACGGTGAGTGGACACCGTCTTAAGCCTTACTTGGCTTACGAGTTCATAGAGGAAGAGACCATGGTTCCTCTCTCGGATCCTAAAACTGCCTAAGGCGATGAACCGTCAAAGCTTTGTGACGTAAAACAAACGCGCTTGGGAGGCAATCCCATAGTATCTTTGTATATATCTTCTTATTTATGTCTATTTTAGTGTTTTTGGTTGCTTGGTTTTAGGTTCCAGATGATGGTGTTAAAGGTTAGGAGGCGAACCAATCTTCAGGGATTTCAGCATATGCATCGGGTAGTGGCATCGGTATGAAGCTTGACGGTGGGGCACATCGGGTCACAGCCATTGGTTAAGTACCGACCGATGCAGATTCTCGACATTAATTAACGAAACACACCCGTACTTCCATTGGTTAGTGGCATCGAAATGGAGTTGGACGATGGGGTACATCAGGCAACTGCCATCGGTTGAGAGTTGACCGATGCAAATTCTTGACAAAACTCAGCAAAATACACCCAGAATTGTATCGGGATGGTGCATCGGGTAAAAGCCTCTCGATGAGGGTCATCGGTTTCACCCATCGATCAAATGTTGCCCGATACATTCGCCAGGTAAGTCAACTCCTCCCTTTGACCGGTTAATTCTGGTTCAATTTTAGTAACCCATCTTATTTCAAATATATTTTGGCCAGTTTTCTCTCTCCTTTTCTTCCCAAAAATCGATTTTCTTCTTTCCTCTTCACCATTTTCACACTTTCAAACAACAAAATCACTCTTCCTCTCTCAATTCTCAAGCGATTTTCACACTTTCAAATCCTACAAACTCAATTTTCTTAGCTTTTTCAAGTAATCCTAGCCTAGCTATTAGTTTCGTCACCCATCGAAATCACGATAAAAATTCAATTTCTCTACTCTTCACTTTAAAGGTTTGAATCTCCTTTACTTATACTATCGATTTAGCTAATGTATGGGTCCGATTATGCATTTGTTTGAGCTATAATGATACCCATTATTAGTTTAACTGATTCATATGGTAAATTTGAGGTTGCAATTGAGATTTTGAATTTTGAATAAGTAGGGTTCTTGAAAATTGGGTGAAAACAAAATTTTGGGGAAACTTGATGTATATGGTTTCATTGGATGTCATTGAGTCCCTTATGTTTATTTCTAGAAGACTAGCAAGTTTGGAGGTTGATAGACCATGTTTAGTGAGTGATTACCTTGAAATGATGAAATGGATTGAGTGTTTTAGGCTTGTTCATAAATGTGCATCACCGTGGTTGCTTAACTTGTATCTCTGCACCTTATAAGCACTCTCTTGAATCCATTTGAGGTCCTATGATTATGTTTGTGTGATTTTGCATTGAAAATGGTGAATGAAGTGGTTGGTGATCATATTGTGATATCTTTAATCTCTTCAGAGACTGATGCATTCGTTTGAATCGTTTTGTAGATCAAAGATGACGAAAACCACGACATCTTATGGTTCTCAACAAACTTTAAAGAAGGGCATGGGCATTGCTCAACCAACGAGTGAAAGTGAACAGGATGTTCCGTAACTTGTGAGACGCACGGGTAAAGGCAAAGGAAAAGCCAAAGCTCCAAAAAAAAAATGCTCCTAAGAAGAAAGCACCTGAAAAGGAACCGGAGAAGAGTTCCGCTTTGACGAAGAAACCTACCTATACTCAATTGTTGGCAAAGCTAAAATCCATCGCTTTTGTTCTTACTCGATATGCGGACCGAGCCACTGTTCAAGAACTTGGAATTTATGAGGACGTGGCGCTTCTATTCGAGCACATGGGATTGTGCACTTTCTTCAACATAGAGCACCCCGCCTACAAGGACCCAACACTTCAATTCCTTGCTTCATTGGAGCTACAATTTGACACCGCCGAAGATAGTCTAGTGGGTGAAGACGCTCATATGTCATTTCAGATTGATGGAAAAGTATACAAGATCACACTTCAAGATGTCAATGCCATCTACGGGTTTAGGAGAGGAAGATATCTTTGTCTCTCTACGGGGTCGGATCCTAAACGAGTATGGATGGCAATTGGTAATGGTACATATACAAGCGGAGTGATGAAAGTAAGTGGGATTAGAAACCCGGCCATCCGCTATGCTCACAAGGTGTTGGCTCACACCTTCTATGCTTGGAGGGAAACCTAGTATATCATAGAGGATGAGATGCATTTCTTGGTTGAAAGGATCAAACCATTCCTCCAATACACGAGAAACGGAGAAGGGTTCCACGATCGTAACGCCAATGTGAATCTTGGCACCGTTTTCCTCATCCAACTCTACTCGTACAAGGATTGGGCTTGTACAACCACGGACACGACTCCACAATTGAGTGTGGGAGGTCTCATAACACCCTGGTTGGAAGCTCGTGGAGTCGAGTTGACAGAGAGCCTTGCGAAGATCACACGCATTAACACATCCTACCTCACTCGAGCAAATTTTATTGCAAGGAGCTTTGGGAAGAGCCATGGATATCGTTTCTGCTCTTATGGCCCCGATGGAAGGAATAAGGTCCTACTTTCAAACTGTGAGCTCACTTCACTACGAATTTGAGACAACGTGCTTTTCCAAGCGATGACCTTCTCTACGACCCAATCACCATACCACCCTTAGGAAAAGAAACCAAGAATAGGCACCACAAAGACTAGTGCCATGGAAGGAGAGAACGAGGATGTCCCTCCACCACACCTCTTTGGAAGTGAGAGGTATCATTTCCGCCCCTATGATGAACCATTGGCCGAGGGAGGGCTCTGCGAAGCGCATGATCACATTTTTCTTCTCCAAAAATAGAGCAAATAGCAAGATAGAACCATCCGCAAGCTTGTCGAGACGGTGAAGAACCTCAAGAATAAAGTCATGGGTTCGGGTGCTAGCTCCTCTACGCATAGAAACGTTGATGAGACGGTTGAGGAAACGATGGGCGAGGGCGATGGTCTTGATGAAATAGAGGTCGAATCTAGGCACTCTTTAGGTGTTGAGCCAAGTCTACCTACGGTTCAGTACGCACCATCACGCCATTCCTCTTATGGGACTCGCCAAGCCAAGAGACGAGCTATGCATTCCCCGACTCCGTGTTCAAGCAACCCGTCCTATTCGTTGAGTGACTCCTCCTCCTCTTACCAATTCTAGAGGTACCAAGTCCACCTTGTATATATTAGTCTCATTTCATTTTGCTTTTTGTTTTTGTGTTGCGTTTTTGGTTAGTCCTTCTCTCGGGCTTACTTTCACACCGAGACAGTGTGATTTAAGTTTGGGGGAGGGATGTGCTACTTACAATGTGTTTTGTTTTGATTTTGCATTTTTTGAGTCTTGCATTGTTAATAGTTATGTTTTGAGAAAAATCAAAAAAAAAAATTTGAAAAATTTGAAAAAAAAACAAAAGAAAAATTCATGTAGGTGCATTGCATTCTTGCCCTTAGGATTGAGTCTAGTAGCATTTAGGTTGCATTGCATATGCATAGGGGATAATGATGATATTGCCTTGTAGAAACTCGAACTTAGGATTGAGATCAATGCCCTTGATCATGGTTATTTGTTGCATTTGAGTTCTTTGAAAAATCAAAAACGCCATGTTTAGCTCGTTTAGACTTCGGAAGCACCTACCTTTGTGAAACTTGCATGATCTTCAAGCGTCTCTATGAACTTGGACTTAATTTGAATCTAATCTTCTTGCTTAGAGAGTTTAAATGCGTTCTCATGGTGCATCATTCAGGTTTTCTAATTCACTTCACCACGCTTATGCTAATCGGAATGACCATTCTATCAATTTGAATGGTTCCCTTACCCTTAGACTTTGCCATTTCTTTCATACCTTGTGATTAATTGTTGAGTGAGGCCTTGTGTTGTTTTGTGCTATAGATTGTAAAATCTTGAGAGTATTGAGAATCACAAAGGAATGCCTTTCGTTTTAGCTAGCTCTTGGAATATAGTGAGGCTAGCAATTAGGTTGGGAATGAAAGAAATGAGTGTTTAGATTGGATATGGGGGTTTTGGAGAGATTGATTAGGGTTTGAAAAGAAAAGTTGGATCACTAGCCTAACAGAAAAGGTCCCTAGGGAATGAAAAGTTAAAATAAAAACGCTCTAAATCTCTAAGTGTAAAACATTAAGTTAGTTCCCCATAAAAATAAGAAACCAAAAGAAAGAAGGAAAATGAAAAAAAAAAAGATATGGGAACAAAGAAAAGCTAGAAAAGAGATAGAAAAAGAGCTAACGATTAAGTAAAAGAGTTCTTCCTTAGGAGGTCACCAAAAGATAAAAAAAGGCTTGATTCATGAGAGTTGAGGGTTGGGTTTAAAAAAGGGCTTGAAAAGATAGTGCAAAGGGGGTAGAAAAATACATTTTGTATCATAGGACGGGTACAACAACGAGAGGAATTACTTTCTATGCATAAATTGTTCTCGGTCTTAGATAGATTTTTCATTTGTCAAAGAAAGACTTCTTGTTTGAGAGTGAATTACTTCTTGTTTGAGAGTGAAACCACCAAAGAAAGACTCCTTAGAAACCACCTTAAAAAGGCCTTTACCCAAACCGATTGAGAACGATTTGAATTCTCTTTGTGAGACCACACTTGAAACTTTAATGAATGTGAAAGAGATGCTTTAGTTTGATTGCTTGGATTCGGTTTGGTTTCGAAGTTTAAATAGAAGTTTGAATTGAACTAGTCATAGCAAAGTAAGAATGAGTAGATGTTTGTTTCTTGCACCGTCTAACAATATTAAAGGCATTGTTTTGAATTGTTTGTTTGGGTTTTGTGGCTTTGAATCCCCGCTTTCAAACTTCCTCTTCGATTTGTTCTTTATTGTTTGCTTGCAGACAAGCAAAGAATAAGTTCGGAGGAGTTGATTTGATCTTGGTCTTGCATTCTAGGAGTTTAGATTTGTGTCCATGCATTTGCATTGCATTTGGTATCTTTTATTGGGTTTGTTGGAGTTGGGAGCTTTGAGGATGGATTTGAGAAGAAGGAGATCAACAAATGGGACGTTTGAGGAGACTTGGAACCGCAAAAAATACATGAGAATGAAGAGAAGATCACCTGGATTCACATCGGGACGGTTCCATCGGCCTAGTGACGATCGGTGGCTCACATCGGGAAGCTTCCGTTGGTCAAATGCTGGTCGATGCAAGTTTTAGCAAAATCACCCGTATTCATATCGGGAAGCTTCCATCGGTCAAATGACGATCAATGGCTCACATCGGGCTCCTTCATCACTATACTGCTGACCGATGTAAATTGCTGAAAACACAAAATAACCGGGTTTGTCCTGGATTGACCCAGATTGACCCGGTTTGTCTCCGGTTGACCCGGTTAGTCCCTTCTACTATTCAAAGACTCTTAACCTAATTTGTAATGATTATGCTTTGTTTTAGACTCTCTTAGCCACATTAAGAACTTTGTAATGATCTTTTAAGTTTAATGTAATTTTCTTTCTTTTCATCGTGAATTTCTTTAAGTACTTCAATGGTCATCATGATTAAGCACTTAATATTTGTAGATCTTGGTGTTTATGTCATGATTAGTGAGTAGTTCCATCAAGATCTTTGGGTATGGTATATTAGGGTAGGTTTAGATTGATTCATGATGTTTAAGGTTTAGATTGTTAAATATCCTTTTTTATTAGGTGTTCTTAATGCTTGATTAGTCTTGATCAAGTTAGTCTAGATCATAGGTTATTTCATGCCGAGAAGGTGTTTGTGAAAATGCTTGAATGAACTTAATGAATGCTTAGTGTACCTAGCCTATGGGAATAGATGATT
The DNA here is from genome assembly GCA_004349715.1 of Crucihimalaya himalaica. Lineage (NCBI taxonomy): Eukaryota > Viridiplantae > Streptophyta > Magnoliopsida > Brassicales > Brassicaceae > Crucihimalaya > Crucihimalaya himalaica. Next base: position 319,258 of record SMJT01000143.1, read on the forward strand.
AGGGTGCTAGGTGGTTAGTTGGACTTGATATTAATGCATATTAGTCTTGTGATTACGGATGTGAATCTTTGTTAATTACTTGATTAGTATATGGATTAATGCCATAGAAGTGGATTAGTCTAGTTTAGTGATCTAAGACCTAAGGATTAACACTTGTAGGTTGAATAAGTATCATAAATTAGCTTGGATTTGCCTTAATCAATTACCTTAGCCAAGGATTCGTTTGGCTAATTATATTTTAAGAACCGTTTAGTTTTGATTAGTAGTTTACCGCTTTGTTTGCTTTTGAATTTGGTTAGTATTTAAGGTTTGCATGTCTCTAGTCTTTTGATTTCTTTGTTTAGTACATTTGCTTAGTTCTAACTTGTTTACCTTGCTTCTTAGTTCTTTGTTTGAATTGATTAGGTTGTATATTTATAGTTAAACTATTGAATATTTTATATAGTGGCTATTTTGTGATAACGAAACTAGAAAATTTAATCATAAATATATAAATTAATTAATAAAAAATATAAAAACGAAAATTTCCAAAACAAAATGAGTAATTTAAACTAAAAAGTTCCTAACATATTGGTAAAGATATGTTGTAGATTGTGTTTATAACTTTATTTTCAAAACTCTTTTGAAATATAAGTAAATGTGAGTACTTACAAAATTTTATAAAAATCTATTATGTAATTAAGTACATAACTTCGGTTTTATTCAAAAAGTCGAATTTGTATCTTTAGTAAATATATTTTACAGCTGTTTTTATTTTATTTTCTAAATTTTAAATTTTAGTTTTTATACAAGTTTCAAAATATTACACTTTAACCACGGGACCTAATTTAGTTTAGTATAAAGTTCGAAAGTTGTTATAAAACTAAAAGGTGATATTGTATATTAAGTTAATATTTTATACATTGATGTCAACATATATATATATATATATATATATATATATATTAATATATAAAGCTTAATTTTCAGAATTAGTAATTCACAAGATCGTGACACGTGTCACGTTTATCGATAAGATTTCGACATGTGTTAAAGATTTTGACCAATTAGATTTAGACATTACGCTAACATTAATTTAGAAATTTTCAAATCCATAAATGAAAAAGTCATTAAAATGTAAAATAGTTATTAAAAGAAAATTATAGAAAAAACTAATTCTATAAAAAATTGTATTTTAAAAAGAATAAATAATGCTATTATAATTAAGAAATTTAAAATCGTGTTTGCAATTTTACTTTTAAAATCTTTTCAAAACAAAAGTAAATATTATGAATGATACATAAAAGTTTTTAATGATATATCTTGTAATTAAATACATAACGAAGGTTTTACTCCACAAAATTTTATACGTTGTAGACATATTTTCACGAGTAATTTTATTTTATTTATTTTTCTAAAGTTTAGATAATATTTATGGATTTTATATAATATTACATTATATCACATATATATGCGGGACCTAATCTAATATATTATACATTGCGGTTATGCAAAAAGAATATTGCTTTTCAAATATAGCCTTTTCCGCTATTGCTCGACTTGTAATCATTTTCAGCTTTATACTTTTCCTCCAAATTCATCTTCCTGTAAAAAAAAAAAAAAGAGAATAATACAAAAACTTGTAGCTCAATGAGAGACAAAAGCAGCTTCTTCACAATCACATTCTTTACTTCAACTTATAAACAAGCTTCTTTCGTGCTTAGTTTTATCAGAATAGATACCTTTCTTCCACGATTAGGTTTCTCTCCTCAATATTCTTTTCCTTTTAAATCTCCCTTGCACCCCAAGAAACCAAGAAAACCCACAATGAGAAACCACAACAAACTGGTCGTGCACGTGGTTGATGCTCAACATCTTATGCCCAGAGATGGCCAAGGCTCAGCAAGTCCATTTGTAGAAGTTGATTTCCTTAACCAGTTAAGCAAAACCAGAACTGTACCTAAAAGCCTTAACCCAGTTTGGAACCAGAAACTCTACTTTGATTACGACCAAAGTGTGATAAGCCATCACAACCAACACATTGAAGTCTCTGTTTACCACGAAAGAAGACCAGTTCCCGGCCGAAGTTTCCTCGGTAGAGTCAAGATTCCTCTCTGTAACATTGTTTACAAGGACGACCAAGTGTACCAACGCTTTGTGTTGGAGAAGAAATGGTTTCTCTCTTCTGTTAAAGGTGAGATTGGTCTCAAATTCTACATTTCATCATCCGAACAAGACCAAACCTTTCCTCCTCCTCTTCCTTCTAAACCTTACACCAACCAAACACAAGTCTCTGCCTCTGGAACAGAAGAAGATACTGCTGATTCTGAAACAGAAGATTCTCTCGAGAGTTTTGCATCAGCAGAGCAAGAAAATCTTGCTGATTCTGTCAGCGAGTGTGTGGAAGGCAAAAAGAGTGAAGAAGTTAAAGAACCAGTTCAAAACTTACATAGACAAGAAGTTTTTGCTCGGCCAGCACCAATGCATTCCATTCGCCTGCGGTCTCGTGAAAACCCCCATGAAGCCAAGAAACCACTGTCTCGTGGAGCCAACCAGCTTCACCCTCAAAACACCAACCACTTACAATCATACGGGGACACTGACCTAGATGACTTTAAGGTGAAAGACATGAACTTGGATCTTGGAGAGAGATGGCCAAACCCAAATGTTGGAGAGAGATTTACGGGCACTTACGATCTTGTGGAACAGATGTTTTATCTCTATGTTCGAGTTGTTAGAGCCAAAGAACTTCCACCTGGTTCAATCACAGGCGGATGTGATCCTTACGTGGAGGTCAAGCTTGGGAACTACAAGGGAAGAACAAAACATTTTGATAGGAAGACAACTCTTCCTGAATGGAACCAAGTTTTTGCATTTACCAAAGAACGGATTCAATCATCAGTTCTTGAAGTTTTCGTGAAGGACAAGGAAACAATAGGTCGGGATGATATTCTTGGAAAGGTGGTGTTTGATCTGAACGAGATCCCAACAAGGGTTCCACCAAACAGCCCTTTGGCTCCTCAGTGGTACCGATTAGAGGATTGGAGAGGAGAAGGCAAAGTAGTACGAGGAGAGATAATGCTTGCTGTGTGGATGGGAACTCAAGCAGATGAAGCTTTTCCTGAAGCATGGCACGCCGACTCTGCTTCTGTTAATGGAGAAGGCGTGTTTAACATCAGGTCCAAGGTATATGTATCGCCTAAGCTATGGTACTTAAGAGTCAATGTTATCGAAGCTCAAGACATGATCCCGAGTGATAGGAACCGGCTTCCTGATGTTTTCGTCAAAGCTAATGTTGGAATGCAAACTCTCAAGACCAGCATTTGTCCCATGAAGACAACAAATCCACTCTGGAATGAAGATCTTGTCTTTGTAGTTGCTGAGCCATTTGAAGAGCAGCTAGTGATCTCTGTCGAAGACCGCGTTCACACATCGAAAGATGAAGTGATTGGCAAGATCAGCCTGCAGATGAACGTGTTTGAGAAGCGGTTAGACCACCGTCCAGTCCACTCTCGCTGGTTCAATCTTGATAAGTACGGTACTGGAGTTTTTGAGCCAGACTCAAGAAGGAAGGAACATAAGTTCTCGAGCCGGATTCACCTACGAATCTGTCTTGAAGGAGGCTACCATGTGATGGACGAGTCAACAATGTACATAAGCGACACAAGACCTACGGCTAGACAGCTGTGGAAGCAGCCGGTGGGAATGTTAGAGATCGGGATTCTCGGAGCAAACGGGTTGGTGCCGATGAAGTTGAAAGATGGTAGAGGAAGCACAAACGCTTATTGTGTGGCTAAGTACGGGCAAAAATGGGTGAGAACCAGAACCATTCTCGACACATTAAGTCCAAGATGGAACGAGCAGTACACATGGGAAGTATATGATCCTTGTACTGTCATCACTCTCGGAGTTTTCGACAATAGTCATTTGGGTTCAGCACACTCCGGAACTGCAGATTCTAAAGATGCAAGAATCGGAAAGGTGATCTCTTTCTGTCTAAATAATCTTAGGGTGACCCTTAGCTTTTAAAACCATTTGGTCCCAATCTTACAATTTGCTTCTTCTGAAACTAGAACTGAGTTTTTACATTTTTATTTTTGGTTCGGTTTGATTAAAAAATATTTTCAGTTCATATGATTTTGAGCAAAATATTAATAAAAAATACAAACAAGTATAATATTATATATTTTAGTATAATCATATGACTTTTTGTATATAATTTGTTATAATTTAACAATTTTAAAATCAACTAATTTAGTTTCGATTATTTTTGTCTTGGTCTAAAAATTTATTTGGTTTGTTTAAAAAATAGCATTTTTAACTCGGTCTGGCTATTATGGCCATCCCTACCATAGTCATACGTAAAGATGCATTATGTTTCACTTCTAACTTTCTGGATTTGAAACTCTTGGCACAGGTTCGAATTAGGCTGTCTACACTAGAGGCTCACAAGATCTACAAGCATTCATTTCCGCTTCTTGTTCTTCAACCGCACGGCCTAAAAAAAACAGGCGACCTACAAATATCTGTCCGTTTTACAACCCTCTCTTTAGCCAACATCATCTACAATTACGGCAACCCGCTTCTCCCCAAAATGCACTATCTTTTCCCTTTCACGGTAAACCAAGTAGACGGCTTAAGGTACCAAGCCATGAGCATCGTTGCAGCCCGCCTCGGCCGAGCTGAGCCACCACTTAGGAAAGAGGTCGTCGAGTACATGTTGGATGTAGATTCTCATCTATGGAGCATGAGAAGAAGCAAAGCCAACTTTTTTCGCATAATGTCGCTTCTCTCAGGTTATTTTTTGGTGGGGAAGTGGCTAGAAGATGTATGCAACTGGAGATACCCGGTTACTTCGGTTCTGGTCAATGTCTTGTTCTTCATTTTGGTTATGTACCCTGAACTGATTTTCCCCACCATGTTTCTCTACATGTTCTTCATCGGATTGTGGAACTTCAGGTCCAGGCCGAGACACCCTCCTCACATGGATATGAAGCTCTCATGGGCGGAGGCTGTTGGTCCTGATGAGCTTGATGAAGAGTTTGACACATTCCCAACGTCTCGGTCACAAGAGTTGGTGCGGCTGAGGTATGACCGGCTCAGAAGCGTGGCAGGTAGGATCCAGACTGTTGTTGGAGACATTGCAGCTCAGGGAGAGAGAATTCAGTCACTTTTGAGCTGGCGGGACCCCAGGGCTACAAGTCTCTTCATCTTGTTTTGCTTGGCTGCCTCGGTGGTCCTTTACGCTATGCCGTTCAAAGCAATATCTCTGGCTAGTGGGCTATACTATTTAAGGCACCCAAAGTTTAGAAGCAAGTTACCTTCTCTGCCAAGTAACTTCTTCAAGAGATTGCCTTCTCGTACCGACAGTCTTCTTTGACATAAACTCTTTCTTGTGTTACACTAAATGACTTTGTTAAACTTTTTTTCCACTCTCGATATGCAATAATATTACGAACAGAAAAGTAAACAAAATATAAAGAGAATATAAAAGTCATAGAAGCAAGTGTTGCATTCTAGTTTCTTTCTACAAGATAATGGCATAAGGTTTGTAAAACATTAACCAAAGATAAAAGGAATTTAAATATAGAAACGAAGATGAACGCTTGCTTCATTGTTCTAAAACACGTTATGCGCTATATTGCGGTGGACAATCGCGTAACGCCTACCCGTATACGTGAACGTTTAAGCGGGGCGCCTATGACGGATTATATATTTTAGATATATATACAAAAAATTTATTTACACAACATATTATATATCGTAACTAGAGAGTTACCATGCACCATGTGTGGGCAAAAACTCGTAAGAGATGATGACATTTTTGTTTCTGATGGAAGTAAATGTGATATCTCACGTTTCAAGATTTGTATTATTACTCACTATTCATCCGTAATTGATAAAAAATTAAGAAATTTTAGTAATTGTTTATTGATTCAAATTCTTGCGTGTTATGTTTAGTTTTACTTTAACAAATTATGTTCAAGATCATTTATAAATAGTATAATCTTTATTGAATATTTTGTATATGTTATTATCTTGACATTTTTTAATCTATACTATTAAAGAGGAAGCACACTTAAGTAAAAATATAAAAATGATTTTTTATTTACATAAAATGCCATTGTATAAAAGTTTTTCACGTTTGTAAAATAAAATTTGAGTAAGGGCAAATTTGGCATATTCGACATTAAAAAAAACATTGGAATCAGTGATATTCGAGTTATTTTCATTGATTAAAATATTCGGATCCTGAATATATACACGCGGATCCTTTTATATTCTCTATTTGGAAAATATTCGATCCAGAAAATTTAGGAAACATATAAATTAATCTGCGGACGTAATAAGGAAAATCCGAAATCAAATATACAATCTCGAAATTATATGAAACAGAAAAATTAATCTGTTGACATAATAAGGAAAATACGAAATCAAATATTCGATTCCAAAATTTTAGGAAACAGAAAAATTATTCTGCTCACATAAGGAAAATCCGAATTCAAATATTCTATCCCGAAATTTCAGGAAACAAAAAATTAATCTGCTGACAAAAAAAACATAATTAATGACGTCGCATATAATTCCTAACAATATGTAATGTAGTTATAACTCAGATCCCTAGAATATTAGTATTCTATTTTATAATCAAGTTCATGAAATCCTATTAATTTTTAAGAAAAGAATTCATTATCAAATTTAACAATAATTTTGTAGTTAAGGAAATGGGAGAGTTGCTAAAAGTAAACCCAAAATTGAGTTTGCTAGAATCCAAATTGAAAAAATGCAAAACTAGACGACCATGGTAAGAAAATTATATTAACTCTTTTATTTGCAAACATAAAAATAGAAACCGCAATTACAGTTCTAACATTTGCGCGGCGTAGAATTCATGATCGAAGTCTCACAGTAGACTTCGTCCATGACATCCATGAAATCTGAACCATAATTAAACCTTAGATTTAAATTAGGAAAATAATAAAAAATAATTTTAATGTAATTTTTTTTACAGAAAATAAGATTATCCAAATATGAACTTTATAAATTAAAATTTCAGAAACTTTCATAAAATTAAAGCATGTAAGGTTGATTTTTTTCTAGATACCATAAAAAGTCGCAGAATTCACTAGCAAAGTCTCGAACCATAATTAAATCTGAATTTAAATTAAAAAATTAATAAAAATATTTCGATCAAAATTTTTGAAAGATAAATTATTTTAAATCAAAGCCAAATGTTTAAAAATAAAATTTCATAAAACTAAGCTATTTGATGTAAACAATGTGAGACATAATAGGTTTAGAGGTTGCCAATGGGTAAGAATCCAAGCATATATCTTTAGGGTTAGACTTAGTTTGATATGTTTTTGATATAAAATGGCGATCATTCATATAGTTGCTAGATTTTGGATATATTATACTATTTTTATGTCAAATGTTAGTATTTGTTAACAAAAAGTGAAAAAAACATTCGAAATTTAGAGTTTAGGGCTTACAAACTTCTCGGGTCTCGGGTGAAGTCTCACAGTAGACTTCGTGTATGAATTCTGTAACATTTTGTTAGCGTAGACTTTTATGTAGAAGTCAAAAATTCAAATAAATAAAAAACAAACATTAAAATAATTGAAACTTAGGTTCTTAAACACAGATTTAGATAGATAAATTCTCTATCTAGGGACAATTGACATGTGTCTTGCAGCTATCATATCAAACATCTCAAAGTCGTCCCTCAAATCTTCAACCTCTTCCATTGCTGGATTGAACAAAATGTCCGATAAGTCTTCTTCAATTTCCAGCCAAGTGTCATCATCACCACCTGTGTGAATTAGATTAGTATTGTCGAGATCAATTACGATATGTTAAACTAATTGTAGTGATAACACACTTACGCGCGAACGGATTGATCCTCCATAATTTAAGCACCACGATCACCTCTCCACCTCTCCTGTTCTTAAAGCCATTCCAGAAGTTTTAAACGTGTTTGCTGGTTGCCAAACACTTTAGCATATTGTCCCTATTATGATTAATAAAAGGTGATTGTAAATTACAATAATGTGAGTTTCGTCATGGTGTTATTATTGTTTGGTTTAAACTTACAAGACATTTTTGATGTGAAACACACTTTTTGTATGTGCACGGCCATGTGGATTCTCTTGAAGGGGGCTGGTGCTGCAAATCATGCCCATAGTATCTACATCATAAATGTTCTCCTTCAGCTAAAAAAGTAACGTACATATAAATTATGGTTTAACAAATTAGCATGCATACCTATAACAACGTTTGTTTTGGTTTTGATGTCATGGATTTGGGTTAAACTTAAAAATTCCAAGTAGTGCTTATCGTTCAAAAGATCGATTTTTCGGATTCCAGCCTTTGTAGACAATATTGTAAGTATGAAGCGAGACTTTGTTGCACGAAACCCTGCAAATCCTGGCCGTACTACTACTTTGTGTATTTCAATCCAGTGCTCTTTATACTTCTCCATTCCAGAGAACGTTGACACATGTACTGGAGTAATCATCAACTCCATCTTAGTTCCCTGCATAAGAAAAAGTATCACCAAAGTATTGTATTGTCAGATCCATGTGACTGCATGTTTGCATGTAAAAACATAAAACCTAAGTGAATATCTCTTACCGCTTCATCTACTAATATGTAGGACCAGTAAAGACCTTCATTGAGAACGGAGAAAGAGTAGGCGCGGAATATCTTGACTTTAAAATGCCAATCTGTTTTGCTTCCATTGGCTCTTTCAATGGCTTCGGTTAGAAGGTTGTAGGGATCCATCATATATATATATATATATATTTTAATGTGAGTTTTTTTCTGAGTTTTTATTTTTGATATCTTTTTTTTTTTGTGATGTAGAAATAAAAGTAGTGAAGAAACGACTTAGTCTATGGAGGTGGAGTGATTAATAGATGGGAAACTAAAAAGACGGGAAACGGAGGAGACGAAGTTGTTAAAACTGGACGTGACTTTTTTAAAAATAAGGGTTTACAGACTTCTTTGGTGAAGTCTGTATGTGAAGTCTGTAAGCGAAGTCTTCAAATGAACTCTGAAAATGACAGACTATAGAATTCATGCACATACTTCACACGCATACTTCATTCAGAGACTTCATGCTCATGCTCAATCATTATGTCTATTCAATAATGACTTTTGGGACATCGGAAAGGGCAAAGAAGAAGTCATTATGAATGGACTCAAAAGCCAAGGTGATTCAGTGTATCTAGTTAGTAATTTAATGTTTTGTTAATCATAAGAATAAATTTAGGGTTTACAGACTTCTTTAGTGAAGTCTGTTAAGAGACTTCGTCTGTGTAGTATGACAAACCGACTTATCAGACTTCGTTACAGAAGTCTAATTTCAAAAATTTCAAATTTCAAAACATTTCGGGTTAAAAAAGTTTTGAGGCAAAAAAAATTACATTTACTAAACAAGAGATAAAACAGAAATTGCAATAGTTAATTTGGATAAAAAAAACAAAAGAAAATCTCAATCGCTCTCTTTCTCCTCCAAATCACTAAACGTCGCCGGTAACCTCTAAACAAACGCCGACACTCTATCTCATTCTCCTAAGATCGTCGCCGTCGTAGGTAATCGATATTCCTCTCTGCGGAAAAACACCAAACTCTATCTTTTAGGGTTTGCTCGTCTTGCTATCGCCGTCGACAAAACGCTGACTCTATACTCTTTCTCTGATCCGTAACCACCAACAAAATACCAACTCGACGAGACGTAACCGTCGACTAGGGTTGCTATTCATCACCAAACGATGACTCCTTCTCCTCACTCTTTAACCAAATCGTCGCCGTGGACTAGGAATTCTCGCCGGAAAATCACCATACGACAACACCCTCTCTACAATGACACCCTCTCTCTACTCTTTCTCTGAACCGTTTCTTTTTTTTTTGTATCTAATTCCATCTTTTATTTGATTTGCAGATCTAGGAATCGCAACCGTCGAGACACATCTTCAATCTTTATTCATCTTCAAATTTCATTGCAGTTTAGTTTCTTCGTCCGTCTTTTTTCTGATCTCAGATTTATAGTTACTAGAGTGTACGAGACTTCATAAGGGAAGTCTCCAACACAGACTTCTCCATTGAGGTCGCAAGAACAGACTTCACATGTGAAGTCTCAATGAAGACTTCACCGGCGAAGTCTCGTACACTTCACAGTTAGCTAACTTCCTATTTTGTTTTCCAATGACATAGGTTTGTAAAATGGCTACTACGCGCAAAATAATTGAATATGAACCGAGGCCAGATTTTCACCTGTAGCCAGAGTTTCCACCCAGGCATTTCACCAAAGACGCTGAGCCAGAGCATGATAAAAGTATAGGCTACTACAACGAAACACCTAAGCTTCTTGAATCTGTCAAGCGCGCACTAACCCAAGACGAATTAGATAGGATTTGGACTTCCCCTCTGGGTGTCTTCCTAATGTACCACGAGCAACAAATCACATGAGCTTCATGGCTGGTCCGCTTTATGCTCGGTTTCCAACTTGTATGATTGAAGAAGCATGAGATTTGGAGTCTAGTCATGGAAATCCTAGTCACATTCTCTATTCACAAGTTTGAACACATCACCGGGCTCAACTGCGAATATGTGGAAGATCTTATGACTCTAGAGCCTGAGCTTGAGGTTACGGATGAGATGAGAGAGTTTTGGGTAAAGCTTGAAGTAGCTCTAGAGGGTGGACCATGCTATGAAGACTTGGTATCGGCGTGTAGACGCTGTTCTCAGTGGGTTCCGAATGATCGCGGGAGGTTGGGTTATCTAGCCATCCTTGCCAGCTGCATTGATGCACACCCTCACCATCAGGGTATTAATGTAAACCTTGCTAGGCTGTGTGATGGATTTGGAAAAGTTTGCTGCATACCCTTGGAGAAGAGTAGCTTTTAAGATTTTGATTTCTTTGGTGAAGGCTGTGAATATCACCAAGATTTATCACATCAATGGGTTTGTCCAAGCGTTGCAATCTTGGGTTTTCTTTACGCTAACATACTTTGCAACAAAGATGGGGGAGCCGTTCCCCGGTAAACCAACGCCACCTCTGCTAGCTTACAAAGGATCAAGGGGGAGGAAAAACCTCAAAAATGGCATCGTCAAGCAGGTATATTATCAAAGCACTAATACTTGGTGTCATCAGAGACTTCTTTCAAGAAATCTTATCTTAGACTTCACACATGAAGTCTGTTATGATATTATCTGATCTCCTTCTATTCATTTTTATGTTTGTTGACCACCATCTACAGCTTTGTCTCGAAAGAGTTCGGGAACATGTTCCTACGGTGGGATGATGATGAGGAGATTACAGTACTAGAATGTTTTTTTTCCAGAGATTACAGTACATGCAAGCTTCTAATTTCTTACCAAATTCTTTTAGGACATGTGGCCGATGACACTTCCATTGGGAAGGTGTGATCTTTGGCCGTCTTGGCATCCCTTATGCCGGGGGGGGGGGGTTTCAAAGTGATTATTCATTTTCCGGTAGAGTACCCGCTGAAACCCCCACATGTAAGTTTTGATCATATTCCAGTTACACAAATGGAACTTACTAAGTATGAAAAATAGGAAAATTTGGTTCGACCTTATTCAATTTTTAAAATATGGCCTTACTTTACATGTAATTTTTTTTTTAAATTGTGCCCAAAAATACACCAGATTTTGTGTTAATTTAAAATTGGCCATGTACAAATGTTCATCTTGCACATGCTCAGATCCGCCCCTGGGACTTAGGGAACGTACACATGTTTAATAATTAGTAAAACACATAGGGACACATCGGAAATGTTTAATTTCATTCATGAAATCTATTGCTCAATCTACTTCGTTCGTAAACGACATTAGAATAAGTCCTTTTCATGTAATTGATTCTTTAAATATCGTGACAGTTCATATGGTTAAAATAGGTTGGTTTCACCACCGCGATCTACCATCCTAATGTCATGGATCGCGAGAATATCCTCCTAATGTCATAAAAACACAGTCCCTCAAAAATGCCCTGAGCCATATAATATAGATCAATAATCACAACCAAAGATTTTAACCTACACTGTTATCGCGAATATGTCCAGGTTGTCTGCATTTTGAACAACTATATTGCTTATGAGCCTTATGCGGTTTTGGCGTAGCCTTTCTTGCGATTTAAAGCCATGTTTGCCACCTTGCCTTCTTCTGCCTTCCAAGAGGACACCGGACTAGGGGAGGAAAAACCTTAACAAACTCGGGCTCTTTAATATCGACAATTTTGGGGAAAATGTTGCTTGCGTACGTCACATACAAATATTCATTTGTGTATGACATACGAGAGCGGCCACATCCATTTTAAGCTCAGGAGCAGCAGCAATAGCATGCGAGCAAGATATTTTCTCAACATAATACACACAACATACAAATATTAAATGTTGAAAATCAAAGATACAATCTATATGTCCTCACATCACATGAAATCGCCAACCGTCTATGCGTTCGACAGTCATCTGTTCAGCATAATGCTGACGAATATTAGCAAATATTCAACTCTCTTGCTATGTTTTGTTGTGAGACTCATAGCGTCTTCTCGCCTTTTAAAATAACATCTTCCTAACTTCTCTCGTATGAATTCCAAAAGAAATGGTATGGGAAATCCTCGAGCTGGCTTAAGTGCGGAGTTTATAGATTCAGTAATGTTGCTCGTTTGTATGTTTTATCGTTCTCTTGGAAAGTGAAAGCAGGCCCATTGATTAACATATGCGTTCTCCAAGTAAGCTGCAAGCTCGGGCTTCGTCTCCTGTAAGGCGTCCATGTATCTGTCAAAATCATAATGCGTATATGCATACACAGCGCCTCTCACCAAGTACATAAGATGCTTTCCCTTGTACTTTTTGATTATGTTATTCTATAAATGATCATAACATATCTCTCTTGTTGCCCATGGCATAACAGTTTCAATAGCATTCTTAATTGAGGCGTGCCTGTCGGACACTATGACCAAAGAAAATTGATCGGAGACACATCCACTCAACTTGGTGAAAAACCATTGCCATGATTCATCATTCCCGTCCTGGCTGCAAGCCACTAGCAGAACACCACCATACTTCTCTGATAGATGACACCCATCCACCACCATAACTCTTCTCAGAAACTGAAAAATGGTAATAGAGGCTCCAAGAGCCATAAATAGATATTTGAATCTATTTTGATCATCAACCACAAGATCAGTGATGGTTCCGTGATTGGCTAGCCCGATGCGATAGAGATAAGACGACAACTGTCATATCCATCTTCCGCTGTTCTCCTCACCAATTGTTGTGCAAATATTAAAACTCTATAGGAAGTGGTATAATTCATCTGCATACCATATTTATTCTTCATTGCAGATCTAATCATCTTCGGCGTTACTCCATCGATTGTTCTCCATTCATCATAAAACAACTTAGCAATATATCTCGAAGCATGACGTTTGCGCAGAGAAATTCAATCCACCACATTACAAGTATGATCTTTTTTGTACAAAGTAACCCAAAAGCTTTTTGGTTCGTTTTTCACAGCCGCTCTAACCTTCCAATTTCATCTTTTCACACTGCAAATGGTACAAACAGCTTTTGTGTAGACTTATGCACTTTGAACGTGAATTTTGACATTATCACCGTCAATCGCAGCTTGGATACAAGCGCATCCTTTGTAGGAAAACTCCCAATCGTATAGATACCGTATGACCATGTCATGTTGGATCTTGAGCCTTCACCAAGACACGTATTATCATCATCATCATCATTTTCACTAACATCTTCATCCTTAACTTTCCAATATACAATATAATCCTCAAGGTATTCGTCTTTAACCTCACTAGCATGAGATTCTTCCTCATCATCATCATCATCTTCATTGACCTTACCCTCACCACCATCAGATATATCCATATCTTCGTCTTCAAACTCTTCTGCATCGTCCTCAAGGTCTTCGTCAACACTTCCACCAACAACCTCATTGCCAATAGCCATACCAAAACGACTCGAGACGCAAAGGCGTACAACATGCGTTTTACATAACTCAACCAAGGACCACACTTGTCTATCATTTGAGACATGCATAAGTGGTGTAGGAAAATCCGTGTCCGTTAGTTACAACATTGAATACGGCAACGAGTAAGTTAACTCGACGAAGTCGTTCTTGTCCAGCTCGTAGTCTGCTTGTGCCATCTCAATGAGTTCACGATGAGTACAAGAATCACTCAAGAATAAAATTCTCCCTCCTTTGAGATTATCCACCTCAAAATGCCACTTACAGTCTCTCATCACCCATTATCCATAGACAGCAAGTACTTGAACCATTTTCTGAAAAACATTTGAAACAACACAAATGCAAACTATTAGTTTGACAATACACTACAAAGGTGAAGTCTATTGATAAATAATATCAGAAGTTCATAAAATCGATTTAAGATAGAAAATAAAACATTGAGATGTAAAATTCATACATAAACAACAACAATAACTAATACACATGAAAAAATTATAATCTCGGAAATACAAATTATATATGATACAAATCCATTTTTTAAAAAGTTAGTGCAAGAGACTTCTCAAACGAAGTCTCCAGACAGACATCCTCTATGAAGTCTAAAGTTTATAAGTTAAACACCTAATAAGTTAAGAAAAATATATAAAAATAATTATGCGATAATAATACTTCAAATTTCTAAAACATCAAAAGCCATACGTAACACACATGTTAGGAAAAGAAAATAAAAATAACTAATTACAAATAAGCTAAAATTTTTTTTTACTAAAAGTATCATTAGAGACTTCACAGACGAAGTCTCTTAGTAGACTTCTTGGATGAAGTGTGCTTCGCTATCTAAAGGAGGCTTCGCTATCTAAAGGAGACTTCGCCCGAGAAGTCTGAAGCAGGGGTCTAGTTTTGCAATTGACCAGAGTTTGACTTTTTTAGCAGACTTCACAGGCGAAGTCTCCTACACAAGGAGACTTTGTCAGAGAAGTCTATACCAGTTTGGGGTCTATTTTTGCAATTGACCACAGTTTTAACTTTTCGGTAGACCATCTAGGAAATCTCTTTGGTAAGAGACTTTGCATGGGAAGTCTATTACGTAATTAGACTTCCACGATGAAGTCTTTTTGCCTTCAAAGACTTCTTCGGCAAGTCTACCCATAAAGTAGGGTCTAGTTTTCTAATTGACAACGTTTGACTTTTACATGAGACTTCGTCTAAGAAGTCTGTGTAGAAAAATGTTTACATTTGCAACTGACCAAAGTTTTTGATTTTTTAAATTTCAAAGTTTCCCATGGTTGTAGACTTCATCCGAGAAGTCTACGAATTGTCAATGTTTCAGAATTTCGGTCAAATGCAAAACTAACCTTTTTCACGCAGACCCTTCAGATGAAGTCTCGATAAAAAGTCTTCATTTTGGTCAATTGCAAAACTAACCTCCCTTTTCGTAGACTTCACATGAGAAGTCTTTGTACAAAGTCAAACTTACGGTCAATTGCAAAACTAGACCCTTTGTAAGCAGACTTCGAATGTGAAGTCTCAACACCGTTTTTTTTATTTTCAAAGGAGAACTTCAGACTTCATCGTGAAGTCTAAGACCCTAAAAGTTAATTGCAAAACTAACCCCCAGTTGACTATTGAGACTTCACCCATGAAGTCTGCCTTCTGTAAAATCGTAGAAAAAGAAGCAAAAATTACCAAGATTCGGTTTGAGCGTATTTTTACTTTCTTAAACGGCCAAGAACTGATCACACCACCAATACCCAAGCAACCCAGACGTTATTATGCCCAAATCTTAGTGAATCACAAGATATATGGATGGTAAATATTGAAAACCAGATTGTACAGTTAAATGGTTGAAATGAGAGAGGAGATCGACAAAAATGGAGCTTTTAACTCAGTTTTAGAGCATTAACATCTCTTAATTTGGTTGTTTAAAGCATTTAGAGCTCAATTTTGTTTGGTAATGGTGGTTGGGAACTATTGAAGACGGTGGTATTTTCGTAATTACGTGAGAATCTTTGGGTTATTAGTTTTTAAATCCAGCTACCAGACTTCACAGAAGAAGTCTGCACTAGGTATTTTTGTGAAAAGAAAGCTTGTAAGGGTATTTTGAGGGCATTTTGAAAGAAATGAGAAGAGGGATCTAGTTTTGCAATTGACTTCAAATAAAGGTCTAATTTAGCAGGAAGTCTTAAGGGAATAATTTATTTTTAACACAATTTTTTATTAAATGAAAAAAATCAAATCGTAGTACTACAAAACTTAGAATCAGATAAGTTTATAACGGGAATCAAAAATTATAAATATAGATAGTTTTCAAAATTTAACTATAAAATCGACATATCTTAGAAACTAACCTTAAAAAATAAATTCATTTTAACGGGAGTTCGGCAAATTTTGTAATTAAGGAAATAAATAATATTTTTATTTAGATTTTATTGATTAAACTTAAATTGCTTAATACACCTACTCTCTATAAATAAAAGGGAAAAATGTCATAAAAAGGCTCACTTTTGTCATTTTAGCCATTTGATACATGTACTCTCGATTTTTTTTTTAAAAACCCAAACTTTAAATTGACTTCCGTTTTAATCACAAACTTTGCGTTGACTGAGCCATAAGAGGCACGGCGTTAGGTCAACTGACAGACCAAATTAATGGGGTTAAGTCAACGTTAATAGATTCCATTAAACTATTGTCTTTTTAATTTAAACATAAACTTTTAGTTGACTTTCATTTAAATCATAAACTTTGAGTTGACCGAGCCATTTGAGGCACGTCGTTTTAGGTTATTTAAAAAACACAAATCTGGTATTCGAATCCCTCACCTTTGACACAAAACAATCACGATTTAACCACTTGAGCTATAGTGTTTATTGATATTTTATACAAACACACATATACATATAACTTTATATAAATATTAAAACTAAAACAAATTATATATATGTATATAAATTATAATTATATATAAGTTTCTACTTTAAAATAAATATATAAAGTTATATATATACAAAAATACCCAAATAAAATAAAATATATCATATACATTATAACCTTATAATTTTAGTTTGTGACTATTTTGTCTAAATTATAAAAATGTATATATAAAAAAAAAAATAATTAAAACATTGGATAAACTATATAATTTAGTTTGTGACTGTTTTGTCTCAAATGTGAGGGGTTTGAATCCCATATTTGTTTTTAGAAAAAGCCCAAAACATACTAAATTATAAAATTTAAATATTAACAAAATTAGTTAGCACTGGATAAATTTTATAATTTAGTCTGTGATTTTTTTTGTCTCAAATATGAGGGGCTCGAATCTCATTATTGCGTTTAAAAAAATAATCTAAAATAACGTGATTATAAAGTTATAATAATAAGGTTATAATGTATATGAGATATTTTGCTTATTTTGGATATTTTGTATATATATAATTTTATATATTTATTTTTAAAGTATAAATTTATATATAATTATAAGTTATATACATATATATATAATGTTTTTCTTTTTAGTTTTAATATTTATATAAGGCTATATATATGTGTGTCTATATAAAAATATTAATAAAACACTATGGCTCAAGTGGTTAAATTGTAATTGTTTTGTGTCAAAGGTGAGGGGTTCGAATCCCTGATTTGTGTTTTTTAAATAAATAACCTATGATTTAAATGAAAGTCTACTGAAAGTTTATGTTTAAATAAAAAAAGAAAATAGTTTAACGGAATCTGTTAACGTTGATTTAACGACTTGCCCTTATGGCTCAGTCAACGCAAAAGTTTGTGATTAAAATAGAAGTCAATTTAAAGTTTGGGTTTAAAAAAAAAATCAAATAGACATGTATTAAAAGGTCGAAATGACAAAAGTAAGACTTTTTATAACATTTTTCTCAATAAATAAAGGGACATTTGGAAAAAAAGGTGTTCTGAAAAAAAATTTGTCCATCTACACCTTTATTTCTAAATTGTTATTTTTGACCAATTTACCTCTACATAAAAATTTTGACACTTTTAAAATGAAAAAACCACAAAAACATGTAGATAGACAGGTTTGAAGAAGATTTAGTGAAAAAATAATTTTGATTTGGTCGCATATAAGTAGGTTATTAGATATTCAAAAAAGTGTAGAATTCGTTTTCTAAATTTTTTGTCTGTTCTAAAACATTTAGAATACGTATTCTACGACTTGTACATGTTCTGAAAATTTTAGAACACATATTTGTTCTGAAATTTTAGAATACATGTTCTACGCAATTTAGAATCCGTATTCTGAGAATTCTCTATGTTCTACGAATTTTAGAATACGTATTCAGGAGTTTAGAATACGTATTCTACGGTGTACTCTATGTTCTAAAAAAATTAGAATATGTATTCTACGAATTTTAGAATATGTATTCTGAAAATAATTAGATTTCCTTAAAAATAATAACTGAATCTACAAATAAGGAAACGAAATCTAATTTATGGAAAATCGAATATATTGTTTAGATTACGTATTTATTGTTTTGATTATGTTATGAAAAAATTTAGAATCCGAATTCTAAAAATTTTAAATCGACTTTTTTTCCTAAAAATGATGAAAATCGATCAAAACCCTTAAACTTTCCCCTATTTTCTTCTTCTTCCTCCTTTGCCATGAGTTCTTCTTAAGTTTTCAAAATTTTGATCAACATGCTGCAAATCTACGTAATATGTGGTGACTGGAGATTGTATGACAACAAAGAATGGAGATTTATTGTTGATGAAGAAAAACGTGCTAGATTACTTACTTTGCAATCCACCACAACTCTTAAGAACTGAAGATATGGTTTCAGAAGACTTTGGAATAAAAGAGAGTGAAGTTGATGTGGAATTCAGTTACTTACCCACAGAACTTAGTATTGATTCCCCACCGGTTGTTATGGTGAATGATCGACAAGTGAAAAATTTTGTTGCATATTTGAAAAGCAAAAACACTATAAGGTTATGTGTGACGTTTAAAGGTATAGTTGACG
The DNA here is from genome assembly GCA_004349715.1 of Crucihimalaya himalaica. NCBI lineage: Eukaryota > Viridiplantae > Streptophyta > Magnoliopsida > Brassicales > Brassicaceae > Crucihimalaya > Crucihimalaya himalaica. The sequence continues at coordinate 338,241 of SMJT01000143.1, forward strand.
ACTGCAAGAGTGGAGTCAATTTTGACTTGAATAAGGAGACAAGTGATCCAAGTGATGGTGACGAAGATGGTACTATGCTGGAAATTCAGCAGCAATATTGGTGGACTGAAGATAAGCCGGATGATGATTTCGTCAAGAGTGCAAATGACGCTAAATTTAGTGATGGGGTTGGTTCGAAGGTGGAAGATTCAATGGTAACTAAGGGCAATATTTCAGAAGCAAGGGCTTTACAGGCAACTCTTGAAATTTATGCGATGAGGTATAACTGGGACTACAAGATTACAAAGTCTGATACAAGATTATGGTGTATACGCTGCATAGATAAGGTTTGCAAATGGAGTCTTCGTGCTGAGTGTTTAAAGGGGTCTACATATTTCAAAATCAACAAGTATGTGGGTAACCATACTTGTGCCCCTTCGAAGAAAAAAAGTTTTTGTGAGGACACCTTCATCAAGAACAATTGGGCATCTCATTATGCATAATTATGACGGTGTGAAGGAAGGCCTAAACCGAATGATATCATTAATTATTATTCGTACAGATTACGGATACGAGCTAACTTATTCCCAAGCTTGGGAGTCTCGTGAGTATGCAATTAATGAAGTTCGAGGAATCCCGGAGAAGAGTTTTGGCAAAATACCAAAATACTTGCACATGTTAGAAGAAGCGAATCCTGGCACGCATACGAATTACGAAATCGATTCTGATGGTAGATTCAAATATCTTTTTATATCTTTTGGTCAATCAATAAGAGGCTTCTACAAGGCAATTCGGAAGGTCATTGTAGTTGATGGAACGTTTTTGAAAGCAAATACAAAGGAGTACTGCTAATTGCTACAGCTGTTGATGGTAACTCTAATTTGTATCCAATCGCATTTGAAATTGCTGATACAGAAAATGATTGTTCGTGGGAGTGGTTTTTTATGCAGCTTAAAATTGTTATAGCGGATGATGAAGGTTAAGTTTTTGTATCAGATAGAGATATGTTGCTTGGTAAATCAATTGGAGAGATCTATCCATTGGCTAAACATGGCATTTGTATCCACCACTTGATTAATAATGTGGTGACATATTTCAAGGAGAAAGGGTGTGGCTGGTTTGGTTGTAAAAGCATCAAAAGCGTATAGGATTGGTGAGTTTGAAAAAATTATTTGCACAAATTTGCAATATCAGTCCGTCTATTGCTGGTTATCTAGAGGATGCTGATGTGAGAAGATGGGCTCGATGTCATTTTCTGGGCTACATATATGACATTAACAGCAACAACCCTGCGGAATCGATAAATGCAGCTTTGAGATCACCTCGAGAGTATCCAATAATTCCTTGTTTAGACAGCATCAGAGAATTGTTAACACGTTGGTTATATGAGCGTAGAGCATTAAGTGCAAAGCATAGTGATCCTTTAAACTATTACGGTGGAAAAAAAGATTGATAAAAGGATAGAGAAAGGTAAACTATATAAAGTTTTTTCAATTACCGAATACCGTTTTCAGTTAAGGTAACGAACAGACTATGTAGTTGACTTGGAAAGAAGAACGTGTTCATGTGGAAAGTTTGAGATAGGAAAAATTCCTTGCAAACACGCTATAAAAGGAGCATTTGATGTTGGTAAGATCTATACCAATACGCCGATGAGGTGTATACAACTACCGCATGGAGATCATTATATGAGGAAACGATTAATCCAATAATGTTCCTGAAGATGAATGGCGCGTCCCAACACATGTTGAAATGTAAAAATCCTACCACCTGAAACAAGAAGAGCTCCTGGAAGACGAAGAAAACGTAGGCATGAAACAGTTGAGGACAAGATAAGATCGTCACAAGGATCACAAGGGTGTAAAAGGCACAAATGCAGCCGTTGTGGTAAAGAGGGACACAACATATCCACATGTGATACGGCAATATAATCCAGTTTGTGCCACAACTCAAGATTTATTTTATCGTTTTTCCTATTATTAGTGGAGGCTTAATTTCATTTTGTTTTTGTTTTTTGTTGAAGATGGTCAATGCTTCCTTAATTGATGACAATCATACAGGGGATCAGAAGTTTGACTTGCGTTATGTATACTCTTGGATGATCTATCTCTTTCACATCTCTTCTTTAATTACTATCTCTATTTTATTATAAGTGAAAACGTGTGACATACCTTAGGATCGATCGATCTACGTATGATTGATCGTTCTAGTGTGTTTGAGTTTTGTCTGGAAGAATGATCGATCGATCCACATATCGGATCGATCGATCGGACTGATCAGAATCCATCTGTGGAGGGTGATCGATCGATCCGTGTTGGATCGATCGATCTGATGGTCCAAATCATGTATGACAAGAACGAACGATCGATCCACAAAGGGATCGATCGATCTTATAGTCTTGGGTTTAATTTTGTTCCAAGTGAATACAAGGAAATGTTTTTGCTGAATTTTATTTTCCTTATATATCTGCTACTTGTTGAAGCATATATATATATATACTAGTAGATAAAACCTCTTATAAGATGGAAAATGAAATTCGCACAAAAAAAAAAGAAGATAGAAAATGAAAAAGAAATAAAACAAAGTACAATACGAGGAGTGATCAGATAAGATCTAGTGCTCAGTGATGATGCGGAGGACCTCACTTGCGCTCTGACTCTGTCCTGGACGGTGTCTCCGGCTCCTACCAAGGCGAGCGTCAGGAGAGTGCCTTGGTGCATGTGGTTGTGTGGCTCCGCTGGGTCCAACAACATCCTCAGCAAGCTTGGTCATAATCTCTCTCTCAGAAGCACTGCCAGCATCCTCAGAGTCATGGGTTCTCGAACCAAAGAACACGTACAAGGTCTGATGTTCATCAATGCGTCCACATACGGCGCATCATCCGGTTAGTCTCCTTTGCGACTTGAAGATTCAGTCAAGTCGTCCTGACAATTCATCTCTGGTGGAGGTGGGCGTGGAAGGCGGTAGTGTTCTGGAAGGCGTGGAAGGAGCTGGAATGGCTGGGGTTCACCTGAATGTTGTGGCTCATCCGCAGAGCTCTCCTCCTCAATCTCTTCGGGCGCGTGGTGTGGAGGTACGGTGGAGTCAGCCGCAAGTGTAGGAGCCTGGCAAGGTCTGGAATACCCTGACGACGAGATGGTGGTCTGTGACCGTCTGTAGGGTCAATGGTAAGGAATTCATCACTCGGAAGAAACTCCAAGTTCTCTCTCAGAATGAGAGTGGTGATTCCTGTTTCGGGTAGCCTGCAGAAACGAAGGAATCCCTCTCGATCGTGAACTGATACACCTTGTACTTCTTGAGGATATGGCAATGCTCCAGATACTTCATGTCCACCGTCAGAATAGTCGTGATCTTCTCAGACTTAGATAAGTCGAGCTTGGTGTGCAGGAGGAGCGGTGTAATGAGTGAACCAACGCAGATCTGATTCGACTTCGGTGGACTTCGCTTCACATGCACCAAATTGTCGCACATAACTGCTGCAAGGTTGGTTAAAGGTGTCTCGTAATACTTGAACTCATCCATCAAGTGCTTAACAGCAAACCACAGCATAACCAACTCCTCATTGTGCACCTCACCTGCCTCAGACTTGAAGAAGAATGAGTTGCTGAGGATCTTAGCCACAATGCGCAGAACCGGGTTTCTAATTTGAGTGATCTTCGCCGTACGCGGCTTGTAGGTGCCTTTGGCAATCAGATTCCAAAAAGTAGTTGAATCTTGCTCTTCAAGCTTTCCGAGATAACACCTATCTGTCTTGGTGAAGCCGTAAATGTCGCAAATCTCATAAAGAGAGTAAGAAAAGTACTTCTTGTCAAGGAAAAAGAGAATCTTCCTTCGCTTGCCTTAGGATCGTCAGGATCCTTGTAGGTGAGACGGCAAGTAGCAAGAAGCTCTCTGACATACTTCGAGAATGTGTGGTGGCAAAGACGCCACAACCGTCCAATCCCCATCGTCTCGAACACATTGATTGCGTCTTGTAAAAGACCCAAATCGTGTAACGTATCCTCACAGCCGAAGCGCATAGGTAAGATCTCGATCTTCTTCATTACGGCGAGGTGCTTAGTGTCATTTGTCGTCCATACTCTCGTACTAGGAGCAGCCTCTGCCACAACTGGCTCCTTGTCTTTGGATGGAGCTGTAGTCCTCCCCATCTCCTGAAACTTCAAAAGAACACAAGACAAGGCAACAAGAATGTGAGTGAAGTTTCTTTGGCACATAAAATCGGATTAGAGTGCCAACATGTTTCTAGATTCTCAACATTGATATGATTTTGCATTTAAACAGTCAAAGGTATTACCATACACAATCTAAGCTAGAAATCGATACAAAATCCATGATAAATGAGCAATATCCATCAAAACCTATCTTTGGAACATAAAATCGAATTGGGTTGAGGAAATTTCGAGAACTTACCTTAGTAGATCGATGAAATTGATACTAGAAACGAGAAGAACACCAAAAATCTAGTGGATTAGAGCAAAGAATCGTTGAATTTAAGTTAGAAATGAGAGAGTTATGGGAGAAAGATGATGAAGAATGGGAGAGAGTTATGGTGATTGTGAGCGGCGGATCGAGCGAAAGAGATGAAGTCTGAGGGTTTTGTAAAGTCGATCCGGTTTAATCCGGTTTATTATAAGTGAAAACGTGTGAAACATACATTAGGATCGATCGATCTGCGTATGGATCGATCGATCCACTTATTGGTTCGATCGATCGGTATGATCAGAATCCATCCGTGGAGAGTGATCGATCGATCCCTTTGTGGATCGATCGTTCGTTCTTGCCGGACATGATTTGGACTCCTAGATCGATTGATCCAACACCGATCGATCGATCACCCTCCACGGATGGATTCTGATCCAACACCGATCGATCGATCCGATAAGTGGATCGATCGATCATTCTTCCCGGACCAACTCAAACACACTGGAATAATAAGCTTGTTTAATTAATTAATGACTTAGAGCTTCATACATAGTGAGTTACATAGTGGCAAAAGAATAAATATTAATCTCAATCAATGGATACAATATCAGCAGGTATCAGAAGAGGTACATAGTCCTCATTCGATCTATTAAAACGGGGTCCTTTGCTGCTTCCCATAGATCAACGGCAATTCTCACCCGCGCTTCTCTAATGTTTTCATCATTAAACAAATCCATATCATACCCATTAAGATGACACTCAATGTATTTAAGCGCATAAACTCCACAATCACAACATGATTTATTTAGTCCTTTTGGCACAGGGACATGTATGATCTCGTATGGTGACAAAAGTTGAACTTTCCCATTAACCTTTCCGTGAAGTTCCTTCAAAATGCGAGGGATGATGACTGAAAACGCCTCCACGTACCTTCGGTTGTTGTAACTATTACAATCGAAGACCTCAACAGTTCTTAGATTGAAGTTAACGCAAACCGAAATCTAATGATTACCATTGACAAAACACGGAGCATAAATTCTGTCAAAGTCCGTAGCCCACTTTTTCTCCGTCTTTCCATGAGAAGGCAACTCACCGGTGGCATAAGCTAGAAGATGAGTATCCCACTTGTGGCTTTTTTTATTTGTCAAACTCGTATACTTCAAGTGTTCGTTTTTGATTTGCATGCTAAACATACAATTCATAAAACCAACACGATGTGACTTTAGTCGACCTAAAGATGTATACTCCCGAAATATATAATCAAAATAAATGTCAGAATGAAATAAGCTCCGCTCTTGAACTTGAAACACAAATATAAAGTAAACCAACTGTCGTTGCGAAGACTATCTATGTCTAAACCTAGAATCCCAAATTTCTTTGCAGATTCTATAAATTCAAACAAGCATTAACGATCAAGTTCAATTGTTCACAAAATCCTAAACCAAATTTCTTTGCGAATAGGTCTTTTGCTCACCAAACACTAGTTCAGGAAACCAATCACACTTTCGTGCCAATTAATCAACCTAACATCATATTCTAGTTCGCGAAGCTAGAATAAGCATTAAACTCAAGTCTAGGTGAAAAGCTCTATGGATATTCCTTAACAAATCAATCAAATCTAATAATTCATCAAATACCTTTTAAACAACCCTAAACCTAACAGGGAATCTACTCAGACATGGTGAATGAGACAAACATCATGAATAAAATAGATATCATAAGTAAAATAGAGTAGGAATACAAAAAGGGTTCAAGGTTCTTCTCCCAAAAACTCAATTGCAGAATACTCTATCTCCAGAAATCACAAGTGTCCTTTTTGGAGGCTCAAAAACCTAATTATATAGCTAAAACACGTTTTTGGAGTCTAATCAAAAATTAAGGAAACCTTCTGGTTTATCTTCGGGACTTGTATCGCGTTTTGATCGCTGGTATCGATCGATACTGTAAATGGTATCGATCGATACTGGGAGCTTTATTCGTGTCTCTTCCAAATGAATGGTGTCGATCGATGCTTCTCAGGTGTCGATCGATGCTTCTCAGGTGTCGATCGATGCTGAGCTTCAGCTCCCCGAACTGCTTCAGCTCCCCGAACTGCTTCAACTCCAGATTGCTTCAAAAGCTTCCAATAACCCAATTTAGCTCCATATGTGCCTATATCCTGAAAAGAACTTGAAAGACTCTAAAACTACTGGAAAGACTCAGAAAAAGGACTTATATCATGGTTAAAAGTGGATAAAAACCATGATATATCATGTACCTAAGAAAGGAGGATTCAGTGTGGTAAATAATGAGAAAGATGAGCTAATCCCGACAAGAACGATCACTGGGCACCGCATGTGTATCGATTACATGAAGTTGAATACTGCTACTAGGAAAGACCATTTCCCATTGTCGTTCATCGATCAAATGCTGGAGAGGTTGGCAAGTCACCCATACTACTGCTTCCTGGATGGATACTCAGGCTTTTTCCAGATCTCGATACATCTAGACGATCAGGAGAAGACGACGTTTACATGTCCCTACGACACGTTCTCTTATAGGAGAATGCTGTTTGGGTTGTGTAACGCTCTAGCCACCTTCCAGAGATGTATGATGTCAATTTTCTCAGATATGATCGAGGAGTTCATGGAGGTGTTTATGGATGACTTTTCAGTTTACGGATCTTCATTTAAGGGCTGTCTAGACAAATTATGCAAGGTACTTCAGCAATATGAAGAGAAACATCTAGTTCTGAACTCGGAGAAGTTTCACTTTATGGTCCAAGAAGGCATCGTTTTGGGACACAAGGTTTCTAAGGCTGGAATCGAAGTTGATAAGGCTAAGATTCAGGTTATGACAAGCCTCCTGCCACCAACATCTGTGAAGGTCATTCAGAGTTTCCTTGGTCACGCCGGATTTTATCGCAGATTCATTCAAGATTTCTTCAAGTTGGCTCGGCCACTTACTGCCCTACTCTGTAAAGATGTCACCTTCGATTTTACACTGGAGTGTCTTGTCGCATTCGAACAGATCAAGAAGGCTTTGGTTACTGCTCCTATTGTTCAACCACAAGATTGGAACCTCCCCTTTGAGATCATGTGCGATGCGAGTGATTTTGCAGTTGGGTCAGTTCTGGGTCAGAGAAAGGAAAAGAAGCTTGATGTCATATACTACACCAGCAAGACGTTGTATTACGCTCAAAAGAACTACAGCACTACAGAGAAATGGTTACTAGCCGTTGTGTTCTCCTTTGAGAAATTTCGTTCTTATCTGATTGGGAGTAAGGTGACCGTTCATACCGACCATGCTGCTCTCAAGTATCTGCTACAGAACAAGGATCTAAAGCCTCGCCTATGCCATTGGGTTCTACTGCTCCAAGGTTTTGACATCGAGATTAAGGATAAGAAAGGGGTAGAGAATGGAGTTGTAGATCATCTCTCACGAATGAGGATCGAGGAAACCGTGCCTATTGATGATTCTTTACCTGAGGAGAAGATCTATTTCATCAAAACTGGGATTCGAGACAACTCTGTTACAACTCTGCCAGTGCAAAACGCAAGCATCGATCGACACCGAAGTAGCATCGATCGACACCCTCATGATATTTTGCAATCTCCCCGTGTCCAAAATGTCGGCATCGATCGACACTCATCCAGTGTCGGTCGATACCAGTTATCTGGCAGTGCTGTTTCGACTGCAGACCACTTTTCTGTTGAGGAATCTTTGGCTGTCACCACTCCTGTTGCACCTTGGTATGCTGACATAGCTAATTATCTTGCTGCAGAATACGAACCAAATCATCTCAAGAAGTATGAAAAGAAGAAGTTTATGTGAGATGTCAGACAATTATTTTGGGATGAACCGTACTTGTACAAGCACTGTTCTGATGGGATTTACAGAAGATGTATCGCTGAGACAGAAGTGCCACAAATTCTATATCACTGCCATGGATCTGAGTATCCTGGACACTTTGCCACATTCAAGACAGTTTCCAAAGTTCTTCAAGCTGGCTTCTGGTGGCCTACACTGTTCAAGGAAGCTCATGCTTTTATCTCACATTGCGATGTATGACAGAGAAGGGGGAAGATCAGTAAGCGACATGAGATGCCACATAACTTCATCCTTGAAGTAGAAGTTTTTGACTGCTGGGGTATCGATTTTATGGGACCGTTCCCTCCAACGCGACAGAATAAGTACATCTTGGTTGCTGTCGATTACGTCTCCAAATGGGTGGAAGCGATTGCTAGTCGTACCAACGACTCTTCCGTAGTTTTGAAACTGTTCAAGACCATTATCTTCCCTCAATTTGGAGTAACTCGGGTTGTGATAAGTGATGGTGGCAATCACTTTATCAACAAAATCTTTGAAAAGCTGCTGAGGAAGTACGGCGTGCATCATCGCGTCGCAACACCATATCAACCTCAGACAAGCGGAAAGGATGAGGTCTCCAACAGACAAATAAAAGAAATTTTGGAAAAGACAGTCGGCGCTACACGGAAAGACTGGGCAATGAAGCTCGACGATGCACTTTGGGCTTACCGGACCGCTATAAAGACACCACTAGGCACCACACCATTCCATTTGATGTACAAGAAAAAGTGTCATCTTCAAGTTGAGATCGAGCACAAAGCAGCCTGGGCTACCAAATTGATGAATTTCGACATCAAGTTTGCTACTCAAAGACGATTGGTTCAACTAAATGAGCTAGATGAGATCAGACACCTCGCCTATGAAAAGTCCAAGCTGTACAAGGAAAGGACTAAGGCCTATCACGACAAGAAGATCCTTTCTCGCCACTTTGAACCGAATGACCAGGTACTTCTATATAACTCTTGTTTACAGTTATTTCCTAAGAAATTGTGTTCTCGTTGGTCAGGTCCCTTCACAATCAAAGAAGTCCGTACACATGGGGCAGTCGTGTTGATGAATGCTGAAGGAAAGGAATTCACTGTCAATGGACAGCGGGTGAAACACTATTGGGCAAATGCCGCTATTCCAGATGGCCACATAATGCCTCTGGTTGAACCACCAGCTGCCTAAAAGATCCAAATGTCAAGCTAAGGACATTAAACAAGCGCTTGGTGGGAGGCAACCCACTGGTGAGTCTGTACATAAGTTTTTCCCTTCTTTTTCATTTTTGTTTTTGTCTTGTGTCTTCACGTGAACCAGGTGCAGATGAGCAGTATCGATCGACACCAAGGAGCATCGATCGATACTGAAGACTAGGGAAGAGCTGTGATACCATGATGCGAGTATCGATCGATACCACTTACGGTATCGGTCGATACCCTTCGCCCATGTAAGTTTTTCTATAAAACCCTCAGGTTTCTTCTTCATTTCTCTCATCTCCATCGATCGACGCTGCCGCTCACTCCGATTTTCTCTCACCATTTTTTCATCTCTTAACCGTTTTCATTGATTTTAAATCCTATTCCACTCGGAATTTCGTCCCCATTGTCATCCTACCATTTACTCTCTCAATCTGCAAGGTAATAAACTCGAAATTTTAACTATTGGATTCGTTGGCAGGTTTGGAAAATTTCGATACTATCTCCTCTGTTTTACTCTCCTGCATCGTCTCACTTCGTGGATAGCTCTAGAGGAATGAGGACATAATAGATGGATTGAATTAGCTTGTTTGCTTGATAATTTTCCTGAGAATTTCGACAACGTGTTGTGATCGCTGAATTAGAATGAGATGAATATGTTGATTGTTGTTGAGTTGCTCACTGCTATTATACGTTCTCTATGCGTCGATGTAGTGATTTGTGTTGACTTGTTTTACTCGCAGATGGCTCTCCGCAAGAAGGCACGACACTCGGAAGCCTCCGGTTCTAACCCACCACACCGCGAGTTTAGTCTCTAGGACGAGGTGGAGGCTTTCGACGGATCGTTCTGGCATGCCGGCGTCGTGACAGCTTGCCTGACCAGAGATCGTTACAGAGTTCTGAAGGGAGGTTTCACAAATGACACGGGTCCTCAGAGTTTTCTTGAGGTCCACTACAGTGACCTGAGAGCTGCGCCACACCGCACACCATCTCCCACCGCCCCCACTGTTGCTACTCGGCCTCCCTGGCCTAAGTTGGAAAGGAAGCGGATTATCCCGAGGTGTGATTGGGAAGGTTTGCCTAAGGAGGAGACCAAGAGCGAGGCCTGCATCTATAGGCCTATCGCGGAAGAGTGGGAAGACTACGACACGTTGTTCTACAACGAGTGGCTGCGCGTTGCTGTGGTACCTACGCGTTTCATTGACCCTCACACCATGCGCCGTCTGGGTATCGACGTGGAGCTCTCCGCCATGCTTGACAGGATCGGCTTAGGGACATTATACTCGTGATAACTATATATTTTATCACTTTATCATAGTTGTAAATATCTATTTTATTGTGTTTTATTAGCTTTTTCTTTGTGTTTTGATGCATTTAGTGTCTAACTAAGTATTTTTGCATTTTAGAAGTTCTTTTATGTTTTTGTGTGTATTTGGTATGTGTTTTGTGTGTTTTGAATATTTTCAGGTTGTAATAATGGGAGATGCACATTTGGATGCAAAAGGAGAAAATGATAATGCAGAACCGGTTCAAAGTGTTTCAAAGATCGAGTCATACGAAAGCCTTCCCTTGGGATTTAGCTTTGGAGCTCTTCATGAAAGTCATAGTAAAGTGAGTTAGATTTCCAATGGAGGTGGTTTCAGAGCATTTGGATACGTGGTTGAAAATTTATGGTTGATTTAGTGACGACATGTCAAAAATCGGTCCGAAACCGATTTCCGTGACCGTTCGACAAAATGGCTGAGGAACACATCTGGGAGCAAAAATCGACCCAAGGTCGAATTCCATGTCCGAATTCCTCCAAAAATCGGTCTATGACCGAATTTCACGACCGAATTTTGACTTTTTCTCTGTTTTCTCCACTTGCGAACCCACTATCCTTTAAAAGCCTCAAAACATGCAACCACTAAAAAGGGCGCACGCACTCTGCAACCTGAAGTCTTCTGCTTCATTTTCTCTCAAGTTTTCATATTCTTATGCTTTTAAAACTTATATCTACTCATATGTATTGAAGATTTGTCAAATATTTTTATATAATCTCAATTATGTCTTCATTATCTATCATTTGTTTGGTTTATTTTTGTCATTTGAACATGTGTGAGTAGACTTCTTTTGGATGGTTGGTTTGGAAGATTTAGGATGTTTGATGCTTGATTTGTGATGTTTGGTGTTTGATTATTGTTCATCTTCACATATAGATTATTCTTAAGGCTAGAAATGAGCTTCGAAAGAGAGTTTTCTAGATTTATGATTGATTCTCACCCGGAAGGTGTTGAGAATCAATCCGCCCTATCTATATGTGCATATCCATTCCTTAACCAACGGGAGTTGAGTTCTAAGGAGGATTTGATGGCTAATATGAGTTTGTGTTCATTGTTTATGAATCAGTTTTGAGCATTCGGAAGTCTAGCTTCTTAATCGATTTATAAAAGGGTTAGTACCACGGGAGTGGACTAATCTAGTTAAGTGATTCATGCCATAAGTTGAAATATAATCATTTGTTGAAATTGTCATTCATTGAAGCATCATTCATTCTTTATCGTTTGCTATTCCAACCGTCCATACTTTTACCATTAGAAATCAACCATTTAAGTTGTTAGTTTGTTCTGCATTGCTTGTTTAATTCGAAGTTACATTTGTGTTTTATGTTTCTTGTTATTTTGATGTCTTTCGTTTAAGTTGTTTAGTTTTCTTGTTTCTTATTCGCTTATTTAATCATCGTGTATTTAGTTTCTTGTTTATTTACTTTTAGTTACAACATAAAAACAAAAAACATAAATCATTTAGTTCGATTAGTTTCTTGCATTCCTAGTGTTGTTATCTTTCCTTCCCTGTGGATTCGATACCTTAAGTGCTACATACGACATACCTTTACGATTGAGGTATTAGAGCATAATAGGTTTAATTGTGTGCACAAGAGCCCGAAAACTCTTGCGATCAACTCGCGGTAGTACGACCTATATCCCGACCTTGTCTGCCAGTTCCTTGCGACAGCCCGCGTCTACTACCGCGACGAGGTCTATCGTAACGCTTAGGAAGGCACCCTGACCTTCCTGATTCGGGGCGTCCATTACAGGCTGCCAATCCTTGACCTCTGCGACATCTACGGTTTCGACCGCGATCTCAGGCAGGTAGCTCTGCCGACTCAGTTTCCGGATGTCCAGGTTTTCTGGCGGCACATCGGTCTTGGAGCCTACCACTCCAAGACTACCACGCAGATAGAAGTTTGTCACCCCACTCTTCGTTGCATCGTCTGCATACTGAGCACCACTCTCCTCTGCAAGATGGAGCCGAACAAGTTACGGATTTCTTAGCTGATCCTCCTCTACAAGGCTAACGGTGACCTCATTCCTGAGGATCGATATGAGTGGCCCGAGTTAAACCTCACGGTCAACATGGGCGCCGTCTTTGCGCACCACTTGGTCTCTCTGAAGACCAAGCCTTTCTCTGGACGCAACTACGCCACTGCGCGGAAGACCGAGTCGGTTGGCAGCCTCCTCACTCCCATCTTCGAGCATTTCGGTATCTCCACTTCAGAATGCTCGATTGTCACCACTCGCTCTCTCATGGATGAGCAGCATAAGCAACACATGCGTTGGTTGAAGCCAACTCGACGTTGGTGTCTTCCTACGACCAACGGCGAGCTCTTTGTGTATCTCCCCAACCGAGCTCTCACCACCATTGACGGCGATGCTTCTAAGCTACGATTCGATCCAGATCCCAACTTGCTTTCGGTTGCTCCGGCTACATGTGTATGCGCTCCGCTACGCATCCCTTCTACTCTGACTGATGCTGATGCCTCACCCGCAGCTGACTTTGCTAAAAGTCTGCCCCGCCGTTCACAGCGCCGACATACACCTGCTCCTGCACCGTCATTTCCTCCACCACCGGATCTGCCGATGGAGATTGCCACATTTCAGAGGTACATCGTGGAGGGCTTACAGAGCATTTGGGCCACTGTCTCTCGTTGCCGCTACATGTCTTCTACGGACGCCCACTCTTCCACACCCAACCCTTCATCCCGATACGCTGTCTCCGACACTGATGATTCAGATGATTAGACTCTCTGTTTCCTTGGTTTCACGTTTTCTCTTTCCCTGTTCTTTTTTCTTTTCTTTGTCTTTCAATTTGAACTTTTAGGTCTCATTGTCAGTACTCTATTTTTGTTGAACTTGTGGCTATCTTATGATTTTGTTGCTTCTAACTTGTGTTCTAGTGATCTAACAGTGCTTCATCTAACATTTGGCTCTCTGAACACGATTTTGGGCATCAATTTCACGAAAAAGGATCTTAGTATCGATCGACAAACTACTGGTATCGGTCAATACTCAGCAAGCATCGGTCGATACCGGTTAAATCATCGATCGATACCCAATATCACACACGGTAACCTTTGTGAAATCCTTCAGCCACTTTGTTCTTTTGCTTTCTTTTGCCTTCTCTAGGCTAGATAACATTGGGACAGTGTTGTTTATGTCTGGGGGAGGTAGTTACTGACATTGTGTTTGCTTTTCTTAGAGTCAGTTATCTTTGAGTCAAAATTTGTTTTTCTTGAGTCAAAACCTGTTGGAGATTATGAAATTTTGCTTGAATCCATTGCTCTGACTTTGTTTTTAAGTAAACAGTGTTATAGAACCAGCTCTAAGATCGACTAATGAAAAATCCAAAGACTGATCAGTTGACTAGAAGACACCCATGTCTCCAGCAGATTTCTTCTAAATCCTGAGCCAAATTTTGCACTTCATTTATGAGGTTGGTGTTTACTGAACTTGATTCATCATTCATATCTGACAAAGGAACCCATGTGTTTGAAAATTATGGTATACCTCTCCCTTGACACACGTTGATACATGAAATGCATGAAAGATGAGATGATTTCCGCCGAGTATAGGGCTAGGAACACTTCCTGTGATCCCATTGTTCTACTTGGATAAGGAATGATCACACAAAAGTCTGAAGCGAGGGGTAGGAACATTTTCCGAGACCCCGTTATTCGCCTAAGACTTTTGATACTTTTAGAGGGGAGAACCGGGGATTCGGTGGTAATTACCATCAATACTCGCGTCTCGAACCTTGATTTGTATATGCGAAGCTTAATCCAAAATCAAGAGCATAAAAAGAAATAAGTATAGGGGAGAGAAAAACAATACCAAAGTATGAAACTTGGGTGATTCCTTGGTCATGATATCGCATGAGGAAGAGTCTAGAAGGTTCTTGAACATCAGCAACAGTGATGAAACGGCAATGAAGGATTTAGTATGTTGATGTTGTGAGATAATGTGTGGAATCTGGAAAGTTGTGAAATGTCTACGGAGAAATACATGGTGGTTAGATCCAAAACTGATTAGGTGACATCTGGAAAGCTTGGAAAAGGAGTCATTACAATGCTTCAAGAAAAGGTGAGTCTCCGTGTTTTCAAACCTCTTGCTCTGGTTTGGTTTTCTGTTTGCTTGAGGGCAAACAAAGACTAAGTCCGGGGGAGTTGATATATCATGGTTTTTACCTGTTTCTAACCATGATATAAGTCCTTTTATTGAGTCTTTTGAGCATTTTTAGAGTCTTTCAGGGTCTTTTCAGGAATTTGGCACAATTGGAGCTAAATTGGATTTATCGAAGTCTCTTAAGCATCTCAGAGCTGAAGCAGTTCGGAGACTAAAGCTCAGTATCGATCGACACCCATGCAGTGTCGATCGACACCATCATCCGGAAGAAACACGACTGAGAATTCTTGTATCGATCAATACCATTTATGGTGTTGGTCGATACCGATAGTCAGAACGCACATTCTTCAGAAGACCCGAAGAAGAAACAGAAGATTTCCTTATTTTTCCAATGAACTCCAAAGCGTGTTTTAGCTATAAAATTAGGTTTTTCAGTCTCTTGGAGGCAGACACTGATTTTTGGAGATAGAGTATTTTTGCAATAGAGTTTTGGGAGAAGAACCTTGAACCCTCTTTGTATTCTTACTCTATTTTACTTTATTACTTTATGATATCTATTTTATTCATGATGTTTGTTTCATTTACCATGTCTGAGTAGATTCCTTGTTAGGTTTAGGGTTATTCAAAGGTATTTGATGAATTGTTAAATTAGATTTAATTGTTAGGAAAACCTATAGAGTTCTTCACCTAGACTTGAGATTAATGCATATTATAGCATCACGAACTAGAAACTGATAATAGGTTGATTAATTGACACGAAAGTGTGATTAGTTTCCTGAACTAGTGTTTGGTGAGCAAAAGACCTATTCGCAAAGAAATTTGGTTTAGAATTTTGTGAACAATTGAACCTGATCGTTAATGCTTGTTTAAATTCTTAGAATTTGCAAAGAAATTTGGAATTCTAGGTTTACGCATAGATAGTCTTGGCAACGACAGTTGGTTGATTTTACATCTGTGTTTCAAGTTCAAGAACGGTGCTTTATATATTCCTAACATTTTATTTGATTGATAATTCTGATTTACCTGCGAACTTCCCTAGGCCTAGCGTTTTCCTCACTGAGTTTACTACTTGATTTTAATTGTATTGTTATTTTTGATTTCATTTATTTTGCTTAGCTTAATTCACATTCTGGAATTTATTGAGTGACAATCTTGACTCTTTGTGGTTCGACCCCTAGAAAACTACAGCTACTGCTTAGATACTTTAGGGTATTATATTTGAGCATATCAGTCAACAGCCAAGTGTTTGTTCCTATTATCATAGGAAAGTATGAGGATGAGTTTCTATGTGACGTGCTACCCATGGAGGTAAACCATATTCTTCTTGGCAGGCCATGCCAATCCGATCGAATGACGAACCATGATGGATTCACTAATCGGTATTCTCTTGAGTTCAAAGGGAGAAAGTTCAATTTGGTTCCACTAACTCCTCATGAAGTCTATCAAGATCAATTGTTACTTAAGCATATGAGAGAACACATCAACTTCTTTAAGAGAGATTGTGAGAAAAGGAGGCAATGTTTATGAAACAACCAACAATTGTACCTATGTACAATGAGGCTCATTTTATCTCTAACAATCTTAACCATGTTTTGTCTAGTTGTGAAGTCTCTTATTCGTATGATCAGTTCAACTTGGCACACATGAAAAGAAACATTCAAAGGATTTGTGGCATGGGCACTATTTGCAAGAGAGCTAAATCAGAAGGGAACCCACAAGGTATGACTATTCTTGTGATTATTCATAGTGTATTATTGACTGTTTTATCTATGGAGTTTATGCCAGAACATGTCATGCAAGTTGTTGAAAGATTTTCTAAGATGGCATACTTCATTCCATTGCATAAAACTGGTCATGTTTTACATACTGAGTCTGCTTATAACCATTCTATACATTCTGCTACTAAGTTTTCACCATTTCATATTGTTTATGGTTTTAATCCTTTAACTCCATTGGATTTATCACCATTACCTTTCAATGAGCGTGTGAATTTAGATGGCAAAAGAAATGGTGAACTTGTTAAGCAGATTCATGAGAAAGCAGGGGTGAACATTGAGAAGAGGACTGAGCAGTACCAAAAGCAAGCAAATAAAAGACAACGCAAGTTGATATTTGAACAAGGAGATTGGGTTTGGGTTCATATGAGACAAGAGCGCTTTCCGTAACAAAGGAAGTCCAAACTAAAGTCAAGAGGAGATGGTCCATTCCAAGTCTTAGAGCGGATCAATGACTATGCTTACAAGCTAGACTTGCAAGGTGAGTATAATGTGAGTAGTTCTTTCAATGATGCTAACTTGACTCTTTTTGATGTAGGTGAACCTGATTTGAGGTTAAATCCTTTTCAAGAGGAAGGGGATGATACGAATATCATGAGAAGCAAGAACGACCAAGACGATGCATTGCTTGTACCTGTTGGACCAGTGACTATAGCTAAGGCCAAGAAGATCAAGGAGACACTTAACGGGCTGATTGAAGAGCTTTTGGACAAGGAGAGTATCCATAATTCTTTTGTAGAGCAAGTTTATCAAGTCCAGCCCATTTTGAACCTTATTCAAGTCCAAGAAAGTCCAAATTAAATGTCTCATTTTTGTGGCTAAAGAGGATGACGAAAATAGAGGCCAAAAGTCACTTTGGAGGGAGTGGAAACATCAAGAGTTGAATTCTCATTCAACTATCTATCTTTATTTCTTTTAGTTTTCAAGACAATTAAATTTATGTCTTTTCTTTCAAGTTTTCTTTCCCTTTATTGGAGAAAACACACAACTTTTTTTTGATAAAACTTATTTTGAGAGTGATTCTCTTTTGTTCTTTGTGAACACAACTGATTGTTTGGTGTGTAATATCCAACAATCACAAGACCGATCCGTCTTGGTGAGTCGTATTCATGGGATCAGTCTGACTTGGTGCGTCATATCAAGAGCTTTCCGCAACTCTTGTGCGACCATTCGTTCAACCATCCTTGTTGGTTGAGGCTTCATCGTCCATCGTCGAAGGGAATACCCATCTACCAACTTTGAGAGTGAAGAATCCTTGGGAGGATCGTGTTAAATTATCTTCACACAATAGTTAATATTTCATAAAATTTTCAATATATCTTAATTTGTTCATTATATCAAATATATATATATATATATATATATATATGATATACATATATAAGTTTTGGTAAGGCATCAGAAGATTCTTTTTTAAAATATCACAATATTACATTTTTCGTATTTTGTTTTTGGTACAGAAATATAAATTTTCAGTTTCTTTAAATTTTCTAATTTTTATATAACTATCTTATAATAAAGTCAAAATATTATAAAAAGGAATATATCTATGATATAATAAACTTTATCTGAATCAAGGAAAATGAAATTGCATGATATTAACAAAATTTCATGATTTTTTTAAATAATATTTTAACTTTTTTACGAATATTTTTAGTTTATTTTGAAACCTAAACGAAACTTTTTTAATTAAATATTTTTTTAATAATATAGTGGTAATGAACCACAATAAAGTTTGCTAAGCTTATCCAAGCGCCTTCAATAACCCTTTAAAAGTAACAACCAATGGATGCCTCATCTATTAGAGTATCAATATTTTGATACTGAAGTAGAAGAAAAAACAAAAACAGATCAATAATTGCATAATTCTAAAAATTAAAATTTAAACCTTAAATTTTATCTTACATAAAGAAATATAAGTAAGAATAGACCTTTTCATCTACAACGATAAGGTGAAGAAAATTTTCGAACGTATTTAATATTTTGTATTTCCTGAGAATTTTAACTTGTATGGTCCACTAGTGAACAAAATAATTCACTTCTGATACACCAACAATGTGTATCTTTTGATGAATCATTTCCGATAACATTAAAATGTAGTGTAGAAAAAATGTTTGAAGAATTTAGCAAGAAAAAAAATATGTTCTTAAAACTTGTATTGTTTAATAAAGTTTATATAGAGATGAATAATAACTTAATTTTGGATTAGGATTGATTCAAAATAATGAAAGAATCTTTCAATATCTTGTATTATTTTTGTATAGAAAATAGACATTTAAGAAAACATTATTATGTGTTAGAATAATTTAACTTTTTTGAAATTTTTAATATTTTTAATATTAATTCTTTTTCTTTTAATATATTCATATTTTTCAAAAAATATTCTTTTATAGTAATTTAAACTTTACTTGATCTTTAAAAGAATTTAAAAGAGTAATTCA
Organism: Crucihimalaya himalaica; assembly: GCA_004349715.1. NCBI lineage: Eukaryota > Viridiplantae > Streptophyta > Magnoliopsida > Brassicales > Brassicaceae > Crucihimalaya > Crucihimalaya himalaica. The sequence continues at coordinate 357,326 of SMJT01000143.1, forward strand.
AGTTTTTAATATTTTTTAAACTTTTTTGAAAAATTATAATTTTTAAAGAGTAATTCAATTTTTTGAAATTTTTAAACAATTTAAAGAGTAATTATTTACTCTTAATATATTAAACATTTTAAAAAATATTTATTTATAATAATTTAACTTTTATTCGGTTTTTGAATATTTGTTTTAAATAAAAATGGTAAAATATTTAAATAGATGGATTCATTAAAAAAAAGTAGAAAAAATAGTAGTGGAATATTACACTTTTGTTTATGAAAAATTGTATTGTTTAATTAAATTTATATAATGCCGAATATTAAATTAATTTAGATTTGGATTAATTTAAAATTTTCAAAAAATATTTTATACATATCGTAACATTTGGTTTGTATAAAACAGACATTTAATAAAATATTTGGAAGAGTATAAAATACATATAACCTCCGTATCATATAAGTTTTTTCTAATAAAATTTAAAGTAACAAAAATAAAAAAACTTTATCTCCAAAAAATTATAAGAAAATTACCTAAATAATGTTTTTTATTTTCTAATTTTTATTAGTAATTTAAAATTTTCAATTTTAAAATGTTTCAGAGTAATTTAACCTTTTTTATTTTTTTTTTGAAATATTTTAAATATAATATATTCTCATAATTTATTCAAATCTTTTAAAACTATTTATTTATATTAATTTAACTTTTAATCTAACATTAACCCCCTTATTTGCAAACAAAAAAACAGAAACTGCAATTACTGTTCTAACCTCCGCTCGGCGTAGACTTTTTGAATGAAGTATCACAGTAGATTTTGTCCATGACATCCATGAAGTCTGAACCGTAATTAACACTTAGATTTAAATTAAAAAATAAAAAATAAAAAATAATTTCAATGCAATTTCTTCTAAAAAAATAAGATTATCCAAAATATGAATTTTATAAATTATAATTTCCGAAACTTTCATAAAATTTAAGCATGCAAGGTTGATTATGTTATAAAATACCATAAACAGTCGCAGACTTCGACCATGAAATCTGGAACCGTAATTAAATATGAAATTTAAATCTGGTCTGCTATGATAGTCGCTGTCGTAAGTTATCGATATTCTTCCTCCCTGCGGGAAAACCACAAACTCTATCTTTAGGGTTTGCTCGCCGTCGCCGTTGACAAAACGCCGACTCCTCACTCTTTCACCGAACCGTCGTCGTGGACTAGGAATTTTCGCCGGAAAATCATCATATGACGACACCCTCTCTGCGACGACACCCTCTCTCTACTCTTTCTCTGAACTGTTTTTTTTTTCTGTATCTAATCCCATCTTTTATTTGATTCGCAGATCTGGGAATCGCAACCGTCTATTCACATCTTCAATCTCTATTCATCATCAAATTCCATTCACTTTAGTCTCTTCGTCTGTCCCTTTTTTTATCTCAGATTTATAGTTACTAGAGAGTTGGAGACTTCATAAGGGAAGTCTCCAACACAGAATTCATAAGGGAAGTCTATATGAAGACTTCACCGGCGAAGTCTCGTACACTTCACAATTATCTAACTTACTGATTTTCACCATATGCCATAGTTTCCACCCAAGTACTTCACCAAAGACGCTAAGCCGCAACCTGAAAAAAGTATAGGCTACTACAGCGGAACACCTAAGCTTCTTGAAGCTGTCAAACGTGCACTAACTGTAGCTGAATGGGAAAGAATTTGGACTTCCCCTCTGGGTACTTCCTAATGTACCACGAGCAACAAATCGCATGGGCATCGAGGCTGGTCCACTGTATGCTCAGTTTCCAACTTGTATGCTTCAAGAAGCATGAGATTTGGAGTCTAGGTTGTGAAGTCCCAGTCAGATTCACTATAAACAAGTTTGAACACATCATCGGGCTCAACTGTAAATATGTGGAAGATCTTATGACTCCGGAGCCTGAGGCTGAGATCAGAGATGAGATGAGAGAGTTTTGGATAAAGCTTGGAGTCGATGTGGCGGGTGAACTCTATGAAGGCTTGGTGTCAGCGTGTAGATGATGTTCTCAGTGGGATATTGAAGATCGCGTGAGGTTGGACTATCTAGCCATCCTTGCCAGCTGCAATGATGCACACCCTCACCATCAGGGCATCAATATAAACCATGCTAGGCTGGTGATGGATCTGGACAAGTTTGTTGCATACCCTTGGGGAAGAGTAGCTTTCAACATTTTGATTTCTTCGCTGAAAGCTGCGGATATCACCAGGACTTATCATATCAGCGGGTTTGTCCAAGCGTTGCAGTCCTGGGTTTACTTTGCCCTACTGGACTTTGCAACAGAGGTGGGAGATCCTCTCTCCGGTAACCCAACACCACCACTTCTAGCTTACAAAGGACCAAGGGGGAGGAAAAACCTCAGAAATGGCATCCTCAAGCAGGTATCTTATCAAAGCTCTAATATGTGGTGTCATTAGAGACATGTTTCTAGAAATCTTATCTTAGACTTCACACATGAAGTCTGTTATTATATTATCTGATCTCCCTCTATTCATTTTTATGTGTGTAGACCAGAGTCTGCAGCTTTGTCGAGAAAGCATTTGAGGAGATGTTCCCACGGTGGGATGATGAAGAGGATTAGAGAATTGTCAACATTTTGAAAGAAATGTTTGGACGATTGTCAATGAATCCTTGGCAGTGTCAAAAAGAACACTGGCCATCTTTGGGTGTGTTGCCCTCAAAATTCAAGGAAAACAAGGTGAAGGTAAAGGATGAGGTGAAGGATGAGCAATATGAGGGCACATATCATGGCAATAAGAGAGAGAGTTGGAAGCTTCTGAAGAGGGTAGTTTGAAGAAAGCTCGTTTATCCTCTGCTGCAGAATTTAAGAAGCGCTTATGTGATGCATTAAAATATGCAGTTGACGCTCGACTCAACACGTTTGAGGCAGAGTTGAAGGGGCAGTTGGTTGAATTTGGAAAAAAGATTGTCTTAATCAATGAAAAAGTAGAAGATCTGAAATGTGATTTTGATAAGTTCACCAGAAGAGCTATGAAAAAAGAACCCGAAGAAGTGAAAAAAAATCCTCAAGAAAAGAAAGATCAATCTGATGCCAAATCAAATGCACCTGACGATGGGGTTAGTCTTCCTCCCCTTAACCCAAAGATTCCCAAAAAGAACATAAACCAGCTTAGTAAGAAGGAGGATATTACGGAGTCTAAGAACGAGAGGAAAAGTAAAAGAGTAGCTGCCAGGAGTAGTCAGCCACACAAATAATGTGAATTATGAACCTTGTTGGCTTGTTGGATTGTTGTTGGCATGTTTAACTCTTATTTCAGAAACTTATAAAATTTATATTTGAATGATGTTTGTTAGTGTGCCTTATCCATGTGAAACTGCAATAAAACGATGTTTGCTTCCAGCTATGCAGAGTAGTGTTAACTAGGACAGTGAGTCAAGTGTTGTGATGGTGGATACACCCAAAGAAGTAGATATGGAATTTGATAAAGCAAAAAGAGCAAAACATAGCTTGAAGGAGAAAGCAACATCGCCCATGGCAAAGAAAATGAGTGATCAGCTAAGGATGAAAGAAAGGCAGGTTGTTCGCCCTTGTATGGAGACCGTACTTCCAGCTAAGCCGGTTGCACGCGGCAATGGCTATAACCCTTTTTATTCTATTGACAAGGACCAAAAAACAAAGCTGATTGCCTTCTTGGAGACTTTCCCGTAAGTCGCACTTTTGAAGAGTTTTAAACCTAGTTTATGTGACTTGATTTTGAATGTGTGTGTGACTTCATTTTGCTGAGAGACAAAGAAGAAGAACCCCGAGAATCAATCACATTCTGGTACCGCACGTTGTGGTCTCCCATAAAATGGCTTTGGGACCTGGTGAGACTTCGTATAATAAGTCTGAGAGTGAAGTCTGAGGGTGAATTCTTAGATTGAAGTCTGACAGTGAAGTATAAACTTCATTCTGGACGGTAATTCGATACTTCATTCTCAGACTTCGGTTTGAGACTTCACTCTCGGACTTCATATGGAGACTTCTGTTTTTTTATTGTTAATTGTAAGGTTCCTTTACCATAACTAATTATTTTCTTACTGCAGCACATTGATGCTGGAATCAATCTACTAAGACAACGGTTCACGAAGCATCCAGAATGGTTTAGGAGCGACATGATCTGCTTCATTAATTCGATATTCACCACGTTGTGGAAGTCTAAGTACAAAGGATTTCAAACGTCTGCTGATGAAAAGGGGTTAGGCAGAGTGCTACCTCCTGGGGCGTTTGATCTCCACAGGAGAGCAACCAGAATTCTGCAGATCTGACAAGATGTGGGGTTTACATGTGGATGAAATCTACACGTCCCTTAACATCAAGGATAGGCATTGGGTTGCGTTAATCATTCAGGTTCATAAGAGACACATCATAATTTGATAGCGAAATAACTCTAAGCAAGGATGAGGAGATTGATGCTGCCGTATTTCCTATTTGCGATATAATGGCTTATCTTATGAACTTTCTAGCTCCTGCGGATCAAAAAGCTAAGCAGTCTTATGTTCCCTACACATACGAGCGGGTTCTACAAACGACAGTTCCTAAAAACTTTCAGCAGTGACTGTGGAGTGTATTGCTTAAAGTATATCGAGTGTCATGCGCTTGGCATACCATTTCCTCCAAACCTCTTGTGTGATAAGAATATCAAGTCCATAAGGAAGAAGCTGTCAGTTGAAATATATGATGAGCTCGGCATAACGAAGACTATGAGAAACGCAGTTACGAAGGTTTGGACTTATACAACGAACGCTGAGCTTCTCTTTTACACTTACCGTATATTTTTAACTCTTGTATATAATTTACCTCTTTCGGCTGCTATTGCGGGCATGTTTTTGTCACCTAATGAAATTAGCCAAGAAGTTATTGTAACATTATTAAATTAGTTTGTCATATATGATATGTTAAATGAAATACAAAGTTAGAAAACCACAAAAATACAAAAAGAACTAGTCATAATTATATAAGTAAAAGTTTGAAAAGGAGACTTCAAAAGCAGACTTCGCGTGGAGACTTCATATGGGAATCCAAACAACTAGTTAGAGACTTCACGAGTAGACTTCATCTGGAGACTTCATCTTCGAACACCCAATTAGAGACTTCTCCGGGAGACTTCAAGCGCATACTTCTACTGGAGACTTCATCTTCGTACTGAACACCCAATTAGAGACTTCTCCGGGAGACTTCAAGCGCATACTTCTACTAGAGACTTCATCTTCGTACTGAACACCCAATTAGAGACTTCTCCGGGAGACTTCAAGCGCATACTTCTACTTTAGACTTCATCTTCGTACTGAACTCCTGGTTTAAGACTTCTCATTTAGACTTCAAGAGCAGACTTCTATTGTGGCTCGTAGTAAATAAAGCCACTATTACCGATAAGAAGCACGCAAAACAAAATAGATCTTCGTGAAACGTTGCTTCTTATCATTATTACTCCCTTCAAAACATGCAACCTACTTTTTTGAATCACTATTACTGATTTGCAAAAAATTTCAATTTCATCTCTTGGTATCTAAAGAAATCTCTCAAAAAATGTCCTACACAACAGGAATCATCAAAAGAGGTTTGAGGAACCTCTTGAAGAATCCGCATCCTCACTTCACGGTAGGTAATCTCTATACAGCTTCACCAAATATATATTTTTTTTCCAGATATTATAGTTCATGAAAGCTTCTAATTTCTTACCAAATTCTTCTAGGACCTGTAGCCGATGACATATTCCATTGGGAGGGTCTGATCTTTGGCCCTCTTGGCACCCCTTACGAGGGAGGAGTTTTCAAAGTGACTATTCGTTATCCACCAGAGTACCTGCTGAAACCCCCACATGTAAGTTTTGATCATATTCCAGTTACACAAATAGAACTTAGGGAACGCACGCATGTTTAATAGTTAGTAAAACACATAGGGACAATTAGTAAAAGACATTAGAATAAGTCCTTTTCATATAATTGATTCTTTAAATATCATGACAGTTCATATGGTTAATGTAGGTTGGTTTCAACACCGCGATTTACCACCCTAATGTCATGGATCGCAGGAATATCCTCTTGAAGATGCTCCAACCTGATCACTGAAGCTCCGTAAACAACATAACTACACTATTAGAGGCTCTTGTGAATATGTTGACTGAGCCAGAGTTGGGTAAAGGAGATAAGTTTGTGGAATCCATTGCTCAAGTCTACATAACCGATCGGCACCGTTTCAATGAGAAGGCACGAGAAATGTCTGAATCTTTTGTCGGAGGATCAAAGAGCACATGATCCTTTTAATTTCTACGAAACGGAGGGGGTTTATGTTAATTATATTTTCGAACCTTTAATTTATTTGTGTTAATTTCTTTTGAAACGGATTGGAACTTTAATTTCTTTAATTTTATGTTAATTATCTTTAATTTCTCTTATTATTTTTTAAATTTTTAATCCAAAACTCTAACCCCCAAACCCTAAACTATTACTAACTTTTGTAAAATGAAATACAAAGTTAGTAAAAGTTTCAAAAGGAGACTTCATATGGGAACCCAAACAACTAGTTAAAAACTTCTCCTAAAGACTTCACGAGTAGACTTCATCTGGAGACTTCATGAGTGGACTATAGCGTCTAGTTTGAGACTTCTCATTTAGATTTCAAGAGCAGACGTCACCTAAACACTTCATGTGGGGTAAAAAACCTAGTTTTAGACTTCTTATTTAGACTTTAAAAGTAGACTTCACCTGGAGACTTCATGTGGGTTATAAACACCTAATTTAAGACTTCTCATTTAGACTTTAAGAGCGGACTTCTATTTTGGTTCGCAGTAAATAAAGCTACTATTCCCGATAAGAAGCACGCAAAACGAAGCAGATCTTCGTGAAACGTCGCTTCTTATCCTTATTACTCCCTTCAAAACACGCAACCTACTTTTCTGAATCACTATTACTGAGTTGCAAAAATTTTCATCTCTTATTATCTAAAGAAATCTCTTACGCTATCATGTTAACTATCTTTCAGAACCTTTAATTTCTTTAATTTTAATTTTTTTGTTTTGGATTGGAAACTATAAGCTCTTTTTGTTATTGTAATTATTTTCATTTCTCCTATTATTATTATGTTAATTATCTTTCTCTTATTATTTTTTTAAATTTTTAATTCACAACTCTAACTCCCAAACCCTAAACCTTAAACTACTATCTTTTATTGGAACCTTGATTTTGTTAAATAAAATACAAAGTTGGAAAACCGCAAAAATACAAAAAGAACTGGTCATAACTATATAATTAAAAGTTTTAAAAGGAGACTTTAAAAGTAGACTTCTCGTGGAGACTTCATATGGGAACCCAAACAACTAGTTAGAGACTTCACGAGTAGAATTCACCTAGAGACTTCATCTTCGTACTGAACACCCAATTAGAGACTTCTCCAGGAGACTTCCAGCGCAGACTTCTACAAGAGACTTCAGCTGCATACTGAACTCCTATTTTAAGACTTCTATGGGAGACTTCAAGTACAGACTTCTACAAGAGACTTCATTTGCGTCTTGAACACCTAGTTAAAGACTTCTATGGGAGACTTCAAGTACAATCTTCTACTGGAGACTTCATCTGCATCGTGAACTCCTAGTTAAAAACTTCTATGGGAGACTTCAAGAGCAGACTTCTACTTTCCCTCAACCTTGAAACTCTACGTAACACAAAAAAAAACACATTCCCCTCAAAAAAGCCCTGAGCCTTATAAATATACATTCATGGAATCACAAACAAAGATTTTAACTTACACAGTTATCGCGAGTATGTCCAGATTGCCTGCATTTTGAAAAACTATATTGCTTATGAGCCTTATGCGGTTTTGGAATAGTCTTTCTTGCGATTTCAAGCCACGATTGCCACCTTGACTTCTTCTGCCTTCCAGGAGGACGCCGGATTAGTGGAGGGAAAACCTCCAGAAACTCGGGCTCTTTGATATCGACGGTTTTGGGGAAAATGTTGCTTGCGTACATTGAATACAAATATTCATTTGTGTATGACGGGCATACGAGGGCGGCAACATCCATTTTAAGCTCAGGAGCAGCAGCAATAGCATGCGAGCAAGGTATTTTCTCAACATCATACACACCACATCCACATGTTCGATGTTGAAAATCAACGATACAATCTCTATGTCCTCCCGTCACGTGAAATCGCCAACCGTCTATGCGTTCGACAGTCATCTGGTCAGCATAATGCTGACGAATAGTTAGCAAATATTCAACTCCCGTGCTATGTTTTGTTGTGAGACTCATAGCGTCTTCTCGCCTTTTTAAATACCATCTTCCTAGCTTATCTCGTATGAATTCCAAAAGAAATGGTATGGGAAATCTTCGAGCTGGCTTAAATGCGGAGTTTATCGATTCAGCAATGTTGCTCGTTTGTATATTGTATCGTTCTCCTAGAAAGTGAACGCGGGCCCATAGTTTCACATATGAGTTCTCCAAGTAAGCTGCAAGCTCGGGCTTTGTCTCACGTAAGGCGTCAATGTATCTATTAAAATCATAATGCGTATATGCATACGCAGCGCCTCTCACCAAGTACATAAGATGCTTTCCGTTGTACTTCGTGATTATGTTATTTTATAGGTGATAATAACATATCCATCCTGTTGCCCATGGCATAACAGTTTCAATGGCATTCTTAATCGAGGCGTGCCTGTCAGACACTATGACCAAAGGAAATTGATCAGAGACACATCCACTCAACTTGGTGAAAAACCATTGCAATGATTCATCATTTTCAGAGTCTACAATAGCAAAAGCTAGCGGGAATATTTGGAAATTCTAGTCCTGGCGGCAAGCCACTAGCATAACACCGCCATACTTCCCTGGTAGATGACACCCATCCACCACCATAACTCTTCTCAGAAACTGAAAACCGGTAATAGAGTCTCCGAGAGCCATAAACAGATATTTGAATCTGTTTTGATCATCAACCACAAGATCAGTGACGGTTCTGGGATTGGCTAGCCCGATGCGATAGAGATAAGACGGCAGCTACTCATATCCATCTTCCGCTGTTCCCCTCACCAATTGTTGTGCAAATATTAAAGCTCTATAGGAAGTGATATAATTCATCTGCATACCATATTTATTCTTCATTGCAGATCTAATCATCTTCGGCGTTACTCCATCAATTTTTCCCCATTCATCATAAAACAGTTTAGTAATATACTCGGAGCATGACGTTTGCACAGAGAAATTCGGTCCGCCACATTGCAAGTTTGATCTTTTTCGTACAAGGTAACCCAAAATCTTTTTAGTTCGTTTTTCACAGCCGCTCTAATCCTTCATTTGCATCCTTTCACACTGCAAATGGCTACAAACAACTTTTGTGTAGACTTATGCACTTTAAACGTGAATTTCGATATTATTGCCGTCAACCGCAGCTCGGATACAAGCGCATCCTTTGTAGGAAAACTCCCAGTCGTATAGATATCGTCTGACCATGTCATGTTGGATCTTGGGCCTTCACCAACAAAGCCACCTTCCGCAACAAGACACGTATTATCATCATCATCATCATTTTCACTAACATCGTCATCCTTAACTTTCCCATACACAGTATAATCCTCAAGGTATTCGTCTTTAACCTCACCAGCATGAGATTCTTCCTCAACACTTTCACTAGCAACCTCATTGCCACTAGCCATACCAAAACGACTCGAGACGCAAACGTGTACAACATGCGTTTTACACAGGTGGTGTAGGTGGTGTTGGACAATCCGTGTCCGTTAGTTGCAACATTGATTCTGACAACGAGTAAGTTAACTCGACGAAGTCGTTCTTGTCCAGCTCATAGTCAGCTAGTGCCATCAAAATGAGTTCACAGTGTGTACAAGAATCACTCAAGAAAAACATTCTCCCTCCTTTGGGATGATCCACCTCAAAATGCCACTTACAGTCTCTCATCACCCATTCTCCGTAGACAACAGGTACTTGAACCATTTTCTGAAAAACATTTGACAAAATGCAAACTATTAGTTTGACAGTAGACTTCACCTTGAGATGTGAAATTCATACATAAACAACAACAATAACTAATACACATGTAAACAAATTAAAATCTCGAAAATATAAATTATATATGATACAAATCCATTTTTTAAAAAGGTAGTGCAAGAGACTTCTCAAACGAAGTCTACACACATACATCCTCGGTGAAGTCTAAAGTTTATAAGCTAAACACCTAATAAGTTAAGAAAGAAGATATAAAAATAATTATGCGATTAAAATGGTTCAAATTTCTAAAACATCAAAAGCCATACGTAACACATATGTTAGGACAAGAATTACAGATAAGCTAAAATTGCATTTTTATTGAAATTATCATTAGAGACTTCACAGACGAAGTCTCTTAGTATACTTGTTGGATGAAGTCTACTTTGCTATCTAAAGAAGACTTTGCCAGAGAAGTCTGAAGCATGGGTCTAGTTTTGCAATTGACCAGAGTTTGACTTTTTTAACAGACTTCACAGGCGAAGTCTCTTTCAGAAGGAGACTTCGTCAGAGAAGTATATACCAGTTTGGGTCTAGTTTTGCAATTGACCACAATTTTGACTTTTTCAGTAGACTTCATAGTGGCATGGGCTGGTTTGCACATCCATTCATCACCTATATATATATATATACATAAATTTTTAATTAACGAATTAGATTATTGAAATATTGTTGGAATTTATCAAATATGTATAATATCTTATTCTACATACATAATATCTTAACCATCCAGCAAAATTAAGTTCTTTGGACTTCTCATACTCTTTTTCTGGTAAACCAGGACAAGCTTCTCGCATCTGCCTGTCGAATTCACTGTACAAACAAAATTAAATTCGTGAACTTCAAATGAATAATATTACATAATTGTTAGTTAACAAATTTAAATAATTAATTAAGAGATATACCTCTCAAACGGTTGCACTCCCTCACAATTTCGCAATATATAATTGTGCGCCGCACGAGTAAATTTGTGGTCTTCCCACCAAACTTCCTTAACCTTTCCACCAAGTCTCCCTATTTGGGTGAAGATATCTGGGACCTCTACGTTATATGTTGGTGCAACACCTCCATCGTCATATCGGCTTAGACGAGCCTTTTTGGTTCGAACGGTTGGGCTAAAATAATATGACGTGAAATGAGAGGTTTCTTCAGTCAAACTTCCTGCAACGATCGATCCTTCCACTTTTGCAAGATTTTTGGCCTTTCCTTTTAGATGTCCCATGAATCGCTCGAACGGGTACATCCATCGAAATTGCACAGGCCCTCCAAGAGCTGCTTCATGCGGTAGGTGGATTGGAAGATGTTCCATCACATCAAAAAAAGATGGTGGAAATATTTTCTCCAAATTACAGAGCAACACTGGTATATTATTCTGTAATTGCACAATGCCCTCGTCTGTAAGTGTTCGTGTGCATAGATCCCTGAAAAATGCTCCAATGCCTACACGTTCATAGTTATTATAATCACACCACTGAAATAATTTAATAAAATGACAAAACTATTTCAATAATTAATGTAATTAATTAATATGTACCAGCAATTGCTTCGTGGACGGTTGTCGGTAAGAGCTCAGCCAATGCAAAGGGTAATAGTCGTTGCATGAAAACATGGCAATCGTGGCTCTTCATACCGGCAAGTTTTTTGCCTTGTTCAATACATCTTGAGAATTTGGACACATAACCATCCGGAAACTTCACTTCTGAAGCAATCCAGTTAAACAACGTCTGTTTCGCATCCCCAGACAACCGAAAGATCGGAATCGGTAATTTACCATCTCTTGTAATATGTAACTCGCTTCTTGAGCAGATTTCGGCCAAGTCCAACCTTGATTTGAAGTTGTCTTTACTCTTTCCCGTTCCTTGCACATTCAAAATCGTATTCATGATGTTATCGAAAAAAATTTTCTCGATGTGCATCACATCAAGGTTGTGCCGTAGTAGGTGATCTTTCCAATATGGGAGTTCCCAAAAGATACTCATTTTGTGCCAATTGTGAGAACTCCCATATCCGTCAGGCATGTTCGCTGTAGTGTGCCAATTTCCCCCACGCTTACATGTTTCCTGAGCACCATAATAATCAATCTGCTCAAACAAATCATTCCCTGACATATAAACTGGGGGAGGAATACGCACAACCTTGTTCTTTTTGAACAACTTCTTGTTCTTCCGATACGGATGATGCAAGGGAAGAAAGCGACGATGACAATCAAACCAGCACGACTTCCTTCCATGCTTCAGTTGAAAGGCATCTGATCGATCCATGCAATATGGACAAGATAACCTTCCGTGCGTGGTCCATCCCGATAACATCCCATACGCTGGGAAGTCACTAATGGTCCACAATAGCACTGCCCGCATTGTAAAATTCCGTTCCTGTGAATAATCAAATGTGCGTACACCTGTATACCATAATTGTTTCAACTCATGAATCAAGGGTTGCAGAAATACATCAAGGGATCGTTTTGGATGCTTAGGACCCGGTACCAGAATACTCATAAACAAGACTTCCCTTTGCATGCACATTTCTGGTGGCAGATTGTATGGCGTCAATATCACAGGCCATAAAGAATATTGTCTCCCAGACAAACCAAATGGACTAAATCCATCAGTGCATAAGCCAAGATAGACATTCCTACTCTCGTTAGCAAAGTCAGAATGTACCGTCTGAAAGTGTTTCCACGCCTTTGCATCTGACGGATGCGTAATCTCCCCATCATTCGTTGTATGTTCTGCATGCCATCTCATTGCCGCCGATGTCCTTTCCGATTGGTATAACCGTTTCAATCTATCAGTGATAGGCAAGTACCACATACGTTGGTATGGGACACGGCTCCTTCCGGTAGTTGGTTGATATCTTGGCTTCCCACAAAATCGACATTCCTGTAGCTTATCATCGTCTTTCCAGAAAATCATGCAATTGTCAATGCAAACATCAATAATTTCCGAAGGTAGCCCCAGACTAGCAACTAATTTCTGTATTTCATAGTAACTCCCTGCAGAAATATTATCTTCTGGCAAATACTCTTTAAAAAGCTCAGCCCATGCGTCCATGCAATTTTCAGTTAGGTTATTATCACTTTTAATTGTCATCATCCTAGATGCCAATGAAAGTTTAGATAACCCCTCTCTACATCCCTCATAGATAGGTTGATCTGCAGCGTCTAACATATCATAAAAATGTTGTGCTTCAACATTGGGTTCTTCCCTAGTATCATCAGCAAATGCAGGAATAGATTCATGAAATGCATCAGTAACCATATCATAAAACTTATTTCCCTGTTGATCCCTTTCATAATCTTCAATCATATTTTGGCCATAATTATAATTATCATTATAATTCGGTTGATCAACACCATCACCCGTACTACTACTTCCGACACCAAGACTATAACCCTCCCCATGTGAAAACCAGACATAATAGTTCGGCATAAATCCTCTATTATATAGATGCCTCTTCACAATATCAATATCCAAATATTGAGTGTTCTTGCAAGTTTTACATGGACAGAATATGTTACCGTCACCCTTTGCATATGGGTTGTTAGTGGCCTAGTGGATGAATGCTCGCAACCCGACACGATACTCTTTCATCACTTCTCTGGTCTCCGGATCTTTTCGATTATACATCCAACTTCGTAATGCATATACTTCATTATGCGACGCCATTCTTTCTTACCTCTCACAAAACGATATCTCGTTTTTTTTTTAAGTATAATTTTCTCGATTTTTTTTTGTAAGCTAGTTTTTTTTGTTGTGACATGAGAGATCTCACGTTACGGTATTTATAGTTTTTTGCAAAATTTTGTGAGAGAATTGCTATGAAATTGCGTCTAATTTGCGACGTATTTGCGGGGAAACCGGCCCTCGCAATAATTATGTACAACATTTAAAACGTGTTTCACCTAATTTCCTACCCATTTTTACTACCCATGCAATAAAGTCGCAAATCCGTCGCAAATTTCGTCGCAATTTACACGCAATGTACAAGCAATTTGCGAGGGAATGATTGCTCGCAATTTTGCGAGGAAATTGCGACGAAAACAATTTACCCGTGCAAAATCTTCGCAATTCCCTCGCAAATTTGCGATTTTAATTATTCGTCGCAAATTCATCGCAAATAGGAGGCTATATCGTCGCAAGTTACTCGCAATTAGCGAGGGATATGTTCCTCGCAATATTGCGAGGACTTTGCGAAGGAATCCATTTTCCTCGCAATTTCATTGCAATTCCGCCGCGTTTTGGCGACGGAATATTTCCGTCGCAAATATCCGTCGCAAATTGCCTGTTTTCTTGTAGTGAGAACTCCCTGCCAGTAGGAGAAAATATGGTACGACGAAAAATGTCTGAGAATGCTTCTTGTTAACGATCTGGAAAACTTGACTCTACACTACATGTATTCAAAGAGTGCCCATTTGCAGTTGAATTTTGGTCTGCAGCGCCTATACAATGGCATCAGCTTGATGTAGCGGACTCTATTCTAGAGTTTGTATCAAAAAGGGCATCTATGACCACTTACCTCCAACTGGAGTAATAACTTCTATATTTCCATGGGTTTGCTGGAACCTTTGGACTGAAAGAAACAAATTATTCTTTGAACAAAAGTGATTTCCTCCCGGGGAACTAGTTTTGAAATCCATTTTAGAAGCAAAGGCTTCAAGCTTGGCGCATGAAACCTTAAAGAAACCACGACAGCAAGTTTCTTCTAGCAATATGACTCAAGAACATCACCACTATTCTTGTTTCGTGGACGCAGCATGGCATGAGGCTACACAACGATGTGGATTAGCTTGCATCATTCAATCTAGTTGGTCTTCCTTTGAATTTTCGACTTCTACGACAATGCAATATGTGGCATCAGCATTAGCTGCTTAAACTTGGGCTGTGCGGGAGGCATTATTGAATCTCAAAGCTAAGCAGCTAGATGATTTTCAACTCTTCTCCGACTCTCGTTCGTCTATTCAACTTTTGAATTCGGAAGACACTCACAACGACATCTATGGAATTCTAGAGGATATTAGAGATCTCTCGAAGTTTTTTTCTATTCTTTTTTCTCTTTCATTATATGTTTGAATAATGGCTTAGCGGACTGTCTTGCTAAGGCTGCTCTTGTACCTGTTTTGGTTTATTAAAATTTCTGATTTTGTGAAAAAAAAAAAAAATTCTCACCAAATAAGAAATAGT
The DNA here is from genome assembly GCA_004349715.1 of Crucihimalaya himalaica. NCBI lineage: Eukaryota > Viridiplantae > Streptophyta > Magnoliopsida > Brassicales > Brassicaceae > Crucihimalaya > Crucihimalaya himalaica. The sequence goes on from SMJT01000143.1 coordinate 372,515, forward strand.
TTCCAAGCAAATATAACAAAATATTTTGAATGAATCCTATAGATGTCATATATCTCAATTTTTTCTCTTAAGTTTGCAAAATCTAATCTAAAACTAGTATCGCAATTATTAAATTTTCATGTTTATTGTAAGAGACACTTTAAGAATAACGAAAGATCTAAAAACAAGTAATTATTTAACTTGAATGCAAACACATACAAATAATTATTTTAAAACAACAGAAATGGAAAGAAAAAAAAAACATACTAATAGAAAAGTAATATGCACGTAACGCAAATACTCATCTAGTGCAAAATATATAGTAGATAAAAACCATTTGGGTTACAAAGGCAATGCCATGTAACTTATTCGTGAATCAAACGATCAGTAGCTTAACTGCACTCTGGAGGAGCACCTTGAGGAAACCTTTTTTTATCGGTGCAATAGTTGTAGACCATGAACTTTCTCTGTGCCCATTTCACTCTATTCTTGCCTTTAAAATCAAGTACTTGAGTGAACCATGAGGAAGTGGCAGCGCAGGATGATTTCCCATGAGCCCATACACATGCATCCACATTGTAGTTTCTATAGAAAGCGGTGAAAGGAGCTTTTGACCAGTCTGTTTTCTCTAATCCTCCCCTTGTAGCCCAATGCTCGGCTTCCCATAGGCTCGCATAGAGCCTCATTGGTTGGTGCTTTGGGAAAGGAACTCCAAGTGACTCCGAGTTCTTGAATTCTCTAATCGGAATTCCATCTATTGTAAAACTGAAAAGGAAAAATATCTTTAATTCATGAGCTCATATCCTCAAAAAAAATATAAGATATGATACTATGTACAAGGAATTAAACTCTATTCGAAGGCTGCACGTACATGACCCTTTGAGGATTCCATATGATGCAATAAGTGTGGAAGTCAACAGTTGGGTCAAACCATAGATGAAACTGTTGTTCTTTGTCTCCTGTTCCTTTTGTGTAAACATTAGTGAAGAGTATATGGATGACCAGTTATGTTTCCCAAGAACTCAAAATCTATTTCATCCCACATAGTTCCAGGCGATTTCAGCTACACAAAGTCATCATAGAGCAAGTAGTTAGAATATACGAAATCTAGTAAATAGGTAAAGATGCCAAGAATGTTTTGAGATTACTTACATAGAATGTTGTCACTGTTCCAGCAGAGTTACCAGGTACAAGTTTCATTTGAACCTCGACTTTGCCATAAAGAAACTCCTGATGGGACTGGAAACCGGAACCCGAGAATTTGTCGAGTGAGAGAGAAAGAAGATTTCCGGCATTGTCGAGAACCTTTCCACGACCATCACCCCAATGTATTTGAACGTCTTTGTGAAAGCTACCAGCATAGACGCTCACATTTTGTGCTGCAAAGAGAAAGATAACCAAAAATGCGAACCATATACCATAAAAAGATATCATTTATTGGATTTTGAAAGAGTAGTTATACTATCTTGGATAGATCGGTGATGTGAAAATGTAGGTAAGGGACGTTAGTATATATATAGCTTTGTTGGAAATGAAAAGGAAAGAGAAATATAGTTCTAGTGGGGTTGATAATATATTCATTGTTTGATATTTTATTGGTTGTTTTAAAGTGAAGCCAAGAAAATATAATTCCATTACTTGTTAACTAATACAAATCGAGATGCCGTCACGAAACTTAAAATAAATAAATAATACAAATAGAGAAACACTTTAAAGATGATATGTAGCCTTTTTAATAAAGTGCTTAACTATATGTTAGTTAAATTATAATCAGGCCCACCTACTCGTAAAATGATAACATACTAACATACAACTATGAGTGCCCTATGGATTGTTATATACTTTCCGACTCTTTTGACCATATCATATTTATATTGAAAGCATTATTTATTTAGATATTTGATTTGCAAAATTTCGTCGGTCACAAACTTGAAGTCAGTATTTTTTTCTATATTTAGAAAAATTAATCATTCACCTCATAGGCAATTAATGTTCGTAAGAAACATTTGGATTAGCAAACTGTATGTTCTTATGTTCGGTTTAGATTATAAAATCTATGTGGATAAGAAGAACTATCGTTCTTATAACTAGGTGTTAAAGAGCTTTCTTGTGTTCTCTTTTTTCTTTGTTAAGTGATAAAAACCAGAAAGTTTAGTTTCCTATAATTACGGGTATGAGGCTTGGTTAACATATGTTCTAAGAATTCATAGTTACCTTTGTGTTACTGTTACCCATACTTCGGCTACGTTACCCACCTACTCGTTATGGTAACACAACATACTCGATGAGTATCTTATAGTTTGTTTATAGTTTGCTATATACTTGCCGACTATTTTGACCATTAATTATTCGTTTAGATATTTGATCTGCAAAATTTTGTCGGTTAAAATTTTTAAAGGTCTCCACTATCTCTTCCTAATCATTCTATGTATTATTTGTTTAAAATATTTTACAAGGTTCAACATTATATTCATTAACAAATAAATATGTATATATATATATATATATATATATATATATTAGAAGTTGTAATTTGATTTAGCATATTATGTTTAGGAACTAACAAACGGAAAATAGTGTTAATTATCTTATTCCAACTCTAGAAAAAATACATATAATCAGACATAAACATATGTTAAAAATTGTAATCTTTCATGACATAGTAGGATTGCACACACAGCGGATATCTTGCAATTTGTGTTTTAAAAATACAATACAACACAGTTTACGGATATTGGTGTAACATATTTTCAAATATTTTTCTGATATCTATTTTCTAGAATAACACAGTTTATGGATACTGGCTATATCCGTAACACAGTTGCAAAATACCATTATTTTTTCTGTTTTTGTTTTTTGATAACTCAAAGGTAGATCTCAAGCTTATGGATAGATCCTGCACTAATTCTTTAGGGGAAAGGCAACCTACGGATAGGTCCCTTCCCGGGTTTCTAAATGGGTTATGCATAGGTTATGCACTATGAATAGGTTATAAATGGGTTATGAATAGGTCATGCACGAATAGGTCCCTTCCCGGGTTTTAAATGGACCGAAAACAATGCTTCATATCCGTGTACGCGTTCTAAACAAATGTGACTTAATTTCGCATGGCAAGACAATCGAACCCAGAACATAGTAACGTCCAAAGCCCGTCCTTAACCACTTGACCACAAACGTTCCGACCGTAAATTGTGTTATTCTAGAAAATAGATATCCAAAAAATATTTGAATATCAGGCGAATATCCGAATTCATTTCGTTTAGAATAAAATAAAATAAAATAAAAATCTATTAATTTTATGACTAAAAATATATTTTTAGAAACAAACAAACAGATGAATAAGTGAAACTATCTAGTTTACTACAAAAAAATATATAGAGAAACAACGTAAAACTGAAAGTTAAAACGGTAAAAAAGGAAAACAGTGTTTTGTATTTGAAGGAAACAATTAATAGAGGATAAAACACTTCATTTGAAATTCTGGTGTAAAGCTTTCTTAATTGTTTAATATAAAATATTTTCATGGATCTATGTTATGCATTTTTTGTCTAACCCTTTTACTTATAAAAATAGATATACGAAAAATATGAATATATTATAATTTCTGATATAATATATATATATATATATATATATATATATATATATTTACTTATTATTTTTGCAGCCGTTTTTTTACTCAAACCTTTGTTTTGTAAACAATTACAATGAATGTCATTATAGTTATTAACAATCTCATTAAGGGTAACAAAATATTTTAAAAGATTCATCAATCGGATTATCCAGATTCTTTTTCGGATAAACCCGCGGGTTTTTACTTTAAATCTAAACTCTTCATTGTGATCCAAGATGTTTTAGTCACAACCATTAATTCATGTGTGGTCTTTAAATCTCGGTCCTTAATCTCATCAACCTATTATTCGATGTTTTTTTAAACAAAAAATCTTGCCAAAAAATAGTAGAGTAAATATTCTTTAAATCTTAACATCCCTAATGTTACAGAATCGTGTATTATAAAAAGGATAAACCATTAATATTCAAATTTAATTGTTTAATCCAGTTTTGGTATCTTTAAAAATCTTATATCTAAAACTTATAAATCAGAATCTAAACCAATATAATTTTTCCCATAAGATTAATCTTTTTCAAAACATCTTAATAATCAAAACACCCTAGTAAGAGACTTCCTTAGGAGACTTTAGATCTCTATGAAACGAAACGGACCTTCGTGAAACGTCGCTTCTTTAAATGATGCTTTAATAAACCTCTCTTTAAATAGGTATAATTTACAGTGACTGGCCTCTCTTTTTTCAATATTACTCTATTATACCACTGGATATTCTCCATCATAAAAAAACATATACAAAGACAAGTGATCATCCTTCATTTTAATTATTTCTCTATTTTAGTTTTTGATATTCTCATTCCTAAAAGAAACATATATAACAACAAAAATTTACAAAGATAATAATTTTTCTTGATGACCATAACTTAACTCATTAATACAATTTGCAATAACTAATTAATTAATTAGAAAATTTTCAAATTGTTTTTCTTTTCACGTTGATTTCTTCTTCTATATAAGTGATGTAGTACGAGCATATAACCCCTAATAAATGTAAGATAATTATTACAATGCAAAGTTCAATTTTTTTCCTTTTCAGGTTTATTTTTTACTTTTATATAAGTGATTTAGTTGGAGCATATAGAAATGACGCTAAACTCAAATGTGTTTTTATCTATTTAATCAACAAACACCAAATCAGCTTGTACACTAGAACAAAGAACAACAAACCGCAAACATTTAAACTAGATAAAAACACATACTTATGACAACATATCCGTAATTAGCTTGTTCTTTAGCGCCATTTCTATATCAGAAAGTGGCTCTATTTTTGAGAGGAGGCTGTCAAGTAACTTATTCTTAGAAAGCTTCTCTTTCATTTCCAAATCCTTTTGCTTTATCTCCCACATGCTTTGTAAATCCATCAGTTCCTTGCCTGCTTCTTTCCCATTCCTCTTAGCCGCTTTCTTAGATGCCTTAACACCAGGCGGACGACCCATTGATACATCCTCTCCTGAGCTTTCTGGTTGGGAGGTTGAAGACTTTGCTGAACCCTGATCAAGCTTTCTTCTTTTCGACCATGCACCACCTTTATCACACGCAAAAGAACACCATTCTGGTCATGACGAAGCTCCCTCCATGCGTGATCAAGTGTGAACTTGATCAGGTGATCATTGAAAAATATTTCATGAGCTGCTTTCATAACATCGTTCTCATTCCGGCCGCTTGATTGCTCCTTCATTGCAACCTCATAGCAGCCAACAAACTTGCACACTTGATCATTTATCCATAATTAAATGAGTATAAATGACATTATTATAAATAGGTATAAATTTAAGTAGAGTAAATATTCTTTAAATCTTAACATCCCTAATGTTACAGAATCGTGTATTATAAAAAGGATAAACCATTAATATTCAAATTTAATTGTTTAATCCAGTTTTGGTATCTTTAAAAATCTTATATCTAAAACTTATAAATCAGAATCTAAACCAATATAATTTTTCCCATAAGATTAATCTTTTTCAAAACATCTTAACAATATAATTTTTCCCATAAGAACATTATTTATCATTAATTTGATTTTTTATATGGAATCTTGATTTCTAACAATTTAAGTATTTTCCTTAAAACATAATATCATTCATTCAAGATATTTAAAATATATTAACTATTATTTTCGGATATTTAAATATATGTTAAAATCAAAAAAATATAAACGTCAACTATGGCTAATACATTATATTTATGATATGTATTTGTTAATTTTAAAATACCTTAGACAATATAAATTCAACCCAAAAGTGACACACTATGTTTAAATATCAAACATTACATAACATTAACATATGTTTTTGTTACACATATTCTTAATAATTAAATTAATAGTTAAATAAATATAAGTTAATTAATACTCCCTCCGTTCCATGAAGATTGATTTTATGGAGTTTTCACACATATTAAGAAATATTTATTAATAACTTTTTTAAAATTATTTTTTACTTTATTAATGCTTAAAACTCAAAAAATATGATTAAAGTTTTTAGTAAAAGTACATTTTTCAAAAAAAATAATTATGTTTTTAAGAAAAATATATTGATTAGAATGTATAAAATCAATCTTTATGAAACAAAATAAAAACCTAAAAAAATCAATCTTCATGGAACGGAGGGAGTAATTAAGAAACTCAACTAAAAAATGTGAACAACAAAATTTATATTTGAGTATTATTATTGATATATTTAAACTTCATAAAAAATATAAAATATGATGAATTTTTAAACTTTAAAAAAATTAAAATAATTCGGAACAACTTATATGGCAAGACGGACTTGAATCGACAATAATATATCATTTATCCGACGCTATAACACGAGTTAAATCTTCGTTTTATTAATTTATTAATACCAACAATACTAAAATACTAGATATGTCAAAACAATGTTGATTTAGCAAAAATTATCTCGCAGTGTACCAATTACAATTAAACCAATAATTTTAAATTACAACAAAAGTATTGAAATTAAACATAAAAACAAAAAATCGACCTGCGGTGTACCGCGGGTTCAAATTTAGTAACTTTCAAACCGGAATGAATATTTCCAAATTGGTATTTGTGATTCTTTCATTTTAGATGAATTCTACATATTTTTGTTTTGGGCGAATTGCTAAAACTAGACCCAAAATTGAGTTTGAATGCAAAACTAGACCCCAAATTGAAACAAATACAAACCTAGACCTTTGGGGTATGGAAATTACATTAACCCCCTTATTTGTAAACAAAAAAAAACAGAAACCGCAATTACAGTTGTAACCTCTACGCGAAGTAGACTTCTTGAACGAAGTCTCACAGTAGACTTCGTTCATGACATCCATGAAGTCTGAACCGTAATTAAACCTTAGATTTAAATTAGGAAAATAATAAAAAATATTTTCTATGCAATTTCTTCTAAAGAAAATAAGATTATCTAAAATATGAACTTTATAAATTAAAATTTCCGAAACTTTCATAAATTTTAAGCATTAAGGTTGAATATGTTCTAAAAAAAACCATAAACAGTCGCAGACTTCGACCATGAAGTGTGAACCGTAATTAAATGTAAAATTTTAATTAAAAAATGAAAAAAAAATATTTCTATCAAAATTTTTGAAAGATAAATTATTTAAATCAAATCGAATAAGTTTTAAAAAAAAATCATAAAACTAAGCCATTTGATGTAAACCATGTGGGCATATAGGTTAGAGGTTGCCAATGGGTAAGAATCCATGCATATATCTTTAGGGTTAGACTTAGATTGATATGTTTTTGATATAAAATAGAGATCCTTCGTATAGTTGTTAGATTTTGATATATTTTATACTATTTTGATGTCAAATGTTAGTATTTGTTAACAAAGAGTGAATTAAACGTTCGAATTTTAGAGTTTAGGGCTTACAGACTTCTCGAGTTTCGGGTGAAGTCTCACGGTAGACTTCGCATGTGAAGTCTGTAGGATTTGTTATCGTAGACTTCTTTATAGAAGTCTGAAATTCAAATAAATCCAAAATTTTGACCGTAATTTTTCGCGAAAATTTTCGGAAACTGAATTAGGTTAAAATTTACATTTATTAACAAGAATAAACTGAAATTGCAATAGTTAATCTGGGTAAAAAAATTAAAAAATCTCCATCGCTCTTTTTCTCCTCCGAATCACCAAACGTCGCCGAAAATCTCTAAACGCCGACACTCTTTTCTCCTCTTTCGCCGTAAGTTATCGATATTCTACTCTCTGTGGGAAAACCCCAAACTCTAATCCCATCTTTTATTTGATTCGCAGATCTGGGAATCGCACTGTCTATTCACATCTTCAAAGCTATTCTGTTTCTGTCTTCGCATATCAGATGAGGAGCAGACGGTCGGTGAGAGAGCATTGATTGTAGATGACGATGAAGATGAAGATGAAGATGAAGATCCAGATGAGATGAAGATCCCGATGAAGATGAAGAAGAAGAATCAGATGAAACCCACACTTACTATCCAGACCCTGAGATGCCAATGCAAAATTTGGTCGACCTGGTGAAGAAGGAGTACGATAATGCACGAAAAGATTGTGTTTTATTGTCTAAGAGGACGAGGGTTGATTGGAACTCGGGTGGAAGTTTTATCTTTTCGTGCATTATCGTACTCCTTCTTTCACCAGGTCGAAAAAAATTTGCATTGACATCTCAGGGTCTGGGTTAGTAAGTGAAAGTTTCATCTTCATTCTTCTTCTTCACCTTCATCCGGCTTTTCATCTTCATCACCTTCTTCACCTTAATTATCTTTCGGAAACCCTTGATTTTTGTATAATCGACAAACCG